>OY763892.1:7061163-7661163 GCA_963667165.1 Barbarea vulgaris | reverse complement strand
ATAACAAACAGAAGTGGAGCATATATAAATAGTAAGGGTCATATTTGATTGAATTAAACTTGCTATTTTGACAAACAGACCTACTATATATTGCTTAATTTCATTTATGTAGGGTTATACAGTAGAACCTATATAAATTAATACTGTATAAATTAATAACTTCTCTAAATTAATAAATTATTCCGGTCCCGAGTTGGGCCGATGTAATAATTGACATATTTCGATAAGATAATAAGATAATAATTTTTTTGAAATCTCTATGTAAATATATGGTCCCATTAATAACATAAATTAATAATCATATAAATTTATTATATATATATAAGATATTATAGTGGAAGATGATTCTAATGTTGTTTATTTATTAGTAAATTTATAATTTTGTTGAATTTTATCTCTATTTTTCTTAAAATATCAAAAATATATTATATTATCTTCTCAAATTGCATCAAAAATTATTTAAATTTTTTTATATATGCAATTATTATTTTCTAATGTGTAAATGCGTTAAAACACATCGAAGTATTGTCTTTATTTTTATACTTTTTATATAACATTTTTTGAAATTCGGAAAAACTCTTTACAAATTAATAATTATTAATTTATCGATAAATTAATAACCTCTATAAATTAATAAAAATTTTCGGTCCCAACGTTATTAATTTATAGAGGTTTTACTGTACTTGGTTGGTTATGAATAATATTATTTACTGTTAGATTAGATATGTTTGTACACATATTCTGTTCACACATGGAAAAGCTACTTTGTCGACTCGAGTGAGAAGAAAAAAATATGAAGCAAAACATTGCTATTTGAATAATAAGAAAATATGAAAAAATGAAAAAAAAAAAAAAAAAAAAAAACGTAACTACAAGAGAAAGGAAATGTTCAACTTGTATAATATACATAAAAATGTCAAAGAAAGAGGCTCATAGTGCTCAATTACAATCAAATCATGATGGCCCAAAATTAATCAAACTTTTAATTTCAATCAAGTTTGTTGGATGACCTATACAGAGTCAATAAGAAAGATTAAAAAGTTTCATTTTCTTTCTATGTGCATATTATAAACAATGTATATATTATATAAAACATTTACGATGAATAAAAAATAAGCTACTTATAGCCAAAACAATTGTTGTGTCAAGATTTAGGTACGTAATATATAATCATAGACATCGAAGTAGGTACGGTACGTAAAGGGGTTTCTCTTTTCTTATATGATTTGAGATAATGTTAACAAAAAAAAACTAATTTTGAAATGATTTAGTATGATTTGGTGACTCCTCTTTTTGTTCCTTGTATATATATATATATATTCTATACTGTATAGAGTTAATTAGGTATATGACAGAAAAAATAGATTAAAGAGTAATTAAGTAAAAGTCTAAATGGTAAAAAAAAAATCAGGTAAGTAACAAAAAAAAAAAAAAAAAAATACCTATTTCAAATAATCCAATTGTACTATTTATTCAACGTTACGGGAATAGTAATCTTTTCGTAACATGAAATTCTTTTTTTTTGTAATAATGTCCAAAAATTCATAATCTGTTCTTTACCGAATGTGTCCTTTTGAAGCACGAAGGTATCTTTCTTACGGTATGTCATTCATAACCATGAGATAATAAAATGTAGTATGAAATTCTTGGACGTTAATTGATAATTTAGTGATATGGATCCAATAATTATATGGTTCTTACAGGTTTTAATTGCACATCCTCACCATTTACAACTTTTACTCTAAACTTTGTCCCTGTCAAAAGCAACTTTGTATGCTCTAAATTAAATGTATATAAAGCAAAATTATAACATTAAGAATAAAAAGACTAAAACAAAACAAAGATCATCGACATCATTACTAACATCTTGCCCTTTTTCCCAATTTTTTTTTTTCCCTTTCCGTTTTCTTTTTTGGGTATTTTCTAATACAATGCGGATTATCTTTTCTCATAACACTAACCCAATGGTGGAGTTCCCATGTTTTTAATGCAAGTGATGTTCGAAAATTGATAAATTCAAAAATCAATGTACAAATGGATCGTGACCTAACGAAATCCAGATTTGTGTGGGTCCAATTAAATACTAATTTTGTCGCTTCCTTTTTTATAAATTTCCTGGGTCGGCTGAGTTGCATTATTGATACATGCATGTTAAAAAGAAAGAAGGCTTAAAATTCACTCTTTAATATTAAGAAAGTGATAATTATCTTCTTCAAAGTTCAGACAGATCCAACTAGCTATTGTAGGTCCTATAGTCTATAGTAAAATATGTCAAATAAATAGTGGAATGGTGAAATAATAATATAGTAGCAAACTCAATTTAATTGAACAAAATATCCTTTTTAAAACTTTGCGAAACATAAAAGACCTAGGTTTTTTTTTTTTTTTTTTTTGTATATTTGTGATTTTTCATTTCTTCTAGTTCTCTTTTGTTCAACAATATAATTGTTTTTTTACAAAATCATGTTTTAACATGAAAATGTGAATAAATGGTAGTATATCATTCCTCACCATATTTTAGAGCATTCATAACTGTTCTTTTAAACGTGATTGGGGTTTAATCTCATTTTTGCAGAATTAAGTGTATATTTTCACCCCAAAAATCAATGAAGCAAAATCTACAAAAATCCATGAACGATTTGAATTTATTTACATGGTGATTTGAAGAACGACGAGTGCATACTAAATATGTTGTTATGGTGCGACCACCATGTTTTGACTACTATATCTCAAAATTTCCACTTCTGTAAAGCAACGACTCAGAGGTCCAAATTTGAATATGAGTATGAGGACGATACAACCTCGGAACCTCCGGCTGAATTTCAATTTTTTAATTTTTCGTCTTTGCTTTATATTGGATTTAAACCTTTGTGCAACATTTAGAAACCCACCCACAAGAATCTTTAGTTTGGTTTAAACCAAATTGAAACAAAACTGAACCAGGGACCGAAACAAACTAAGGGGGTGTTATTGGATTGAGATTTATGCATACTTGTAATGATTATTAGATTTGTAGAATTTAAGCAATTTTTATAGAGTTTCGCCGAAAGTTTTTGAGAATATCATCCTAATAGGTAAGATTTTGAAAGTTTATAAAAGTTATTGTAGATGAACAAAAAAATTCAAAATCAGTTAACCAATAACACTAAACTTTAATAAACTTTAGTCCAATCTAAAAGTTAGTTAAAGTTTTTATTGATCCAATAACGTATGACTTTTAACAACATTTTAGAAATATTAAACCAATAACATATGACTTTAATAGAGTCTTTGTAAATCAAGAATGAATAACACTAAATTTTTAAAAAGTTATAACTCTTTAAAAATCACAAAACCAATAACACCCCCTAAATCTTTTTTACTTCTCATTCTCATGTTATTAGTCTCTTAACATTTATGTGTCCAATAGCATTGGTTCAGCCAGTTGAACATCCCAAATTCCACCCAATAAAATCTGATTTGAATTTTCCACCGTCATAATATATATTTTTTTTTGGTATTTTTATAACTGAATTTATCTAATATTACATTCAATATCAGGCAACAAAAGTGATATACGTTGGGATATTTCACTTATAAAAAATTCCCAAAATGAAGACTAAAGGAGTCCAGGTCTAAAGAAAAAAGAAAGAGCCCGTACACATGTTTTGACCGTGGAAATTACAAATTTTAACCACAAAAAGATATCAACTTTTTTACTTTAAATAAATATATTTTCATAAAAAGTATTAATCAGATTCCACTTGATTACGTTATATGATAAAAAAAATGTAGACTTAATACAATGGCAAAGCAAAAGTACAAACGAGGACAAGAACCGTACCTTCAAACTTTTGTTTCACCTAACAATATCACTCTACTCTCTATCCATCTAAGTCTTCAAAGCACTCTAGATTGTGGATTCATGATCTGGACAAAGACTTTTAACCTCTACAAATCCATGTTTACACTTGAAACAAAACAAAAAAAAATTACAATAACAATTACCTAAAACCCTGAAAGCTACCAAGCGAATCTTGTCCCTGTGCCATCGAGAAACCTATCAGTATACCATCCTTTAGCCTGAACTTGAGATAAAAATGGATTGAAGACATCGTTCATCTTGTCATATGCGTCTTGCAATATTATATCATCAGGGTCATTGTATATATTTTTCATTGACTTGGCATATGCTGCAACTAACCACCCTCGCAATGCGTCTTCACCAGTTGCGTCGTGCTCTAAGACCATATCGGTCCATGACTTTCCATGACTCAATAGAAACTTCTCTTCTACAAACACTTGTTTTAGTTTCTGCACTTCAGAAGGTTTCACAGCTTTATGGAGAGCCCTTCCCACTTTTACATTTCCTGCGTCTTGGATTGGCCTCTCGGGGAACATTAGGTCTTCTTGGAATCTTATATCAGGAGGGCTTGGGACTTTACCAGTCTGAAACATATCCAACAATACTTTTGATGTAATAAAAGATATAAAAAGATGGTTTTACGAAGATTGAACTAAATATGATGCTATTTACCTTGAGAAAATTAGCTACAATCAAAGCGGTTCTCTGTTGATTCAGTGTGTTGATTGGTACTCCACGCATTTGTTCTACAACGCTAAACACATGTACAACCGAAAGAATCGACCCAACCACCAACTGCAGATATCAGCATTTTCTAAGATCCCCGAGTTGCAATCCAAACAATAGAAACTGCATTCTGAAACAAATAGAAATTACCTTTCCCTCCATTGATGAACATATTGTGGAAGCAAGTTGAATGCCAGCACCTATGCCGGCAACATTAAAAAGAGTAGAGATAGCTTCTCCTTTGGCAAAAATGTCACTAAGATTTCCTTCTTTGGCAAAAGATGAATAGATTGGTAATCTTGTTGCCCTTGCTGCAACCGTAGCCATTCCCTATTTAAATCAAACAATGCTAGAAGAATAAGAAACACAGAGATGATTACAACCAACCAGTGAAACTGATTGATTTATGAAAAGATGGTCTCTAGAGAGCTAATATATCTCATAGGTCTCCTCATGAAGGCGACACAGATGTTCTAAGAACGGTTTCATATACCTTAGCGAAATTCCCAAGACCAGCCATTTCAAGAAACAGATGTGGGCATAATGGAGAGACGAGTTCCAGAGCAGTACCAAAATCGTAGAGCACATCAGCTGAAAAGTCAAATTACTACGTTTTATGGTTGATGCTGTGAATAAATCAGGAGAAACATGTATAGCTAAAGAAAGGTGCATACCGAGAATCCTCCACCGTTTAGGCTCAGAATCCATTCTTGCACCCAAATTGCTACAAATCAACTTTCCCACATGCTGCATCCCATCCTTCAAAATCTATTAAAACCAAAAGAGTTAACACGAATTTCACTAACAAGTAGGCCTGGAACAAGTAAACGAACTAACATACCCAGCTAACAACGGTTGCTTGAGCCGGTGTAGGCCTCAAGCCTGCAGCAAATAGCAATGACTGCAGAAGAGTAAGACAAAAAGCTATATATCTATGTTAAACCTCCAAAGCAACAAGTCTCAAGTAAACAATACAATATTGAAAAATCAATAATCATCAAACTGAGCTATGAAGAAGACCTGAGTAGATAACACTGATAATGCTGCACTGGAGAAATGCTGAAGAGCTCGAAACTGTGTGTACCTAAGATAACCTTCGTTCACACTATAGAGAAGAAGAAAAAAAGAAAGAAAAACTTCACTTGATTAAACACATACTTAAGCTTACTACAGATTCTCTAAAACAAAAAAAGTTTCAATTTTTTTGAGTTAAACCTGTATGGGTATCCTGAAGGGAAGAACTTGTTAAGGAAAGATTCAACCATCTTCTGAGGAACTGGTCTTGCGTCATCAACAACTTTCATCTATATATAAAAAAAGCTCAATACTTGATAATTTGCAAATGATGATTCTTCAAATTAAGAGCAACATCAAATGGGACAAGAAAGAGAGATTTTACAGAGAGGTGGCCGTCGGGTTCGAATTGATAACGGCGAGAGATAGTATCGGAGGTCTCGAACCAGTAAAGGGGAAAGTCATCGGGATTCTTCGCCATTACTGGCTCTTCCTTCTTTATCAACTTCACCTTCTCCTATTTCGTTTCCCCAAATTTACCAAATTATGCGATTAATTAGGATAAAGTTGTAACTTAAGAGACAGAAGAAAAGTAAATATGAAACGCTACCAGGAATTGCATCTCTGAGACACGACGGCTCAAGTTGGACTCAGTCACCGGAGTTTGAGTGAACCGCCGCCAACCGTAATCGGGTAAAGAGTCGTCGTCAAAATAAAATAAAAGTTTAAAGAGATGATTCCATAAACGACGTCGTTTAACAAAGCTCCCTTCTATTTCTTACTAACCGATCAATTGTAAGGCCCAAAAGCTTTTAGCTTTTAATACACTAATGGGTCCAGAAAGGCCCAAATGTGAAAGATACGCGGAGACTAGTTTATGGGTAAAAGAAATGGGGCCCACGTAAAAGAAAGACGAAAAATGGAGTAATCAAAATCCTCGCGTTGCTCTAACGCCACCGCCCACTTTTTTTCTTCAGTAATACAAAATTCAAAAAAAAAAACTAATTAGTAAACAAAAGTGTGCACGAAGATCAAAGCGACGCATCTGAATTTTTTGTTTTTTTTTTTTCATTCGTTTCGTCTTCGTTCTCTCTAAAACCAATTCTCTGGTCTGAAGAAAGCAGAATTCAATCCATGTCTTTCAGAGGACTTGGCAAGGTAATTTACAAAAAAAAAAACCTCTTTCTCTTATTTTGCTACAATACCCTTAAATTTGCCTATATATTATTTTTTGAAAAAAAATTGTATTTTTGTTTGTTACCAATCGGATAGAATCTTGTGGCATGCACACTTTGGATCTTTCAATTTCGTTTCTGAGAATTATCAAAATTTGATCTTGATGATAAAATCCTAGCTCATTTTCATTTTCCCTCGTTCGGGTTTTTAGATCATCATGTATCACTATGAAATTCATTCGATAATTGAACAACTTAATCAATAGTGACTTTTGTTAATATGTTTCTTTCAGTAGTGACTTTTGATTATAAACTTTGTAAAAAAATCGAATCTTTTGGTATTGGATGATATATTTTTTTGTTTTTATTGTTGTTGTAATCTGCACAGCAGCCAAATGCAACATCTGGAATGGGTGTTGCAGATCAGAGCAAAACCACATTTCATGAGCTACAAAGGAAAAAAACACATCGATATGTTGTTTTCAAGATCGATGAATCCAAAAAAGAAGTGATCGTTGAGAAAACTGGTAACCCTGCTGAGAGCTACGATGATTTCTTAGCTTCTCTTCCCGAAAATGACTGCAGATACGCTGTTTATGACTTCGATTTCGTCACTTCTGAGAATTGTCAAAAGAGCAAAATCTTCTTTGTTGCTTGGTTAGTTGATTAACATTTTTTTATGTTAAGTTTTATAAGATTTTTTTGATGAGCTGAAAGTAAAACATATATTTTGATTTGGGGACTTGTGTGGTTGTAGGTCTCCTTCAACTTCTCGAATTAGGGCGAAGATGCTTTACGCTACTTCTAAAGACAGGTTTAGGAGAGAGCTTCAGGGGATTCACTATGAGATTCAAGCTACTGATCCTACTGAAGTTGATCTTGAAGTTCTACGCGAACGAGCTAACTGAGCACAAACACAATGGTCTCTGTTTCAAAACTTATATGGGTAATGGTTATGTAATGAATAATCTCATTCGAATGATATCGGATTTGTTCGTATTCTCGTGGATGGATTTGTGTAAACAAACACAGTTTCATGTTCTATGGCAACTGTATAATCTTATGTAGATGTTTCAGATTTTACTTATCTTAAACGTTTGGTAACTTAAACTGAAAAAGGGTTTAAGATCGTAAGGTTGATATAATATTTGGTAATGTTAGGAGGACAAACTTCTCTTTAGATTTTAGTGTCTAAGAATGTTAATGACACAGCCTAGCCATTTTTATAGAAGCTTTGTTGTATAAGCCATCTTGAGTTAGAGTCTAAGAGCATCTCCAATGGTAATACATGTATAGAGTGTCTTAATAAATTATAATTTTAACTTTAAAAAAATTGATCAATTACAATTTGACACATGTGTGTAGAGTGTCTTAACAAATATTTTGAGGGTCTTATATAAGACATTTTTCTATTCTCTCTCTTCCAAAGTGTCTTAAATTTATATTAAAATTATTAGTTAAGACACTCCATGTATAACCATTGGAGGTGGTCTAATCCTTGTGATAATATAAAACGTGAGGAAAACAAGTTTTGATTAAATAATGTTTTTTTTTACAACGCCTAGTATATGAAAACCTCTTCACAAACATGTTTAAAAAAAAGAAAAAGAAATTATCTAACCATATTTGTGCTTCCTTTTTTTTTTGTCTCCTGGGAAATATTATAAATGGAACCAACACTTACAAACTCTAAACAGAGTTATGAAAAAACGGTGAGATACAGAGCGATAAAACAGAACAACACATTGATTGATTAAAGACAATCGAGAAAAAATTATCCCCGACTTTCCTCCTCAATCATATTGTGTAGCCAAGCCGGTCCACCAACAGCTAAATACGAGTTGAAAACGACCGTCATTTGTCACACTTCTAGCAATGTCTCTAGCAATAGAATTGGCCTTTGGTGATGACTTCCGGAGACTAACTCCATAAAAACCAGACAAGCTTTGTAAAATTTGATGTAAAACTGATCCATAGAGAGACCACTTCTCAGGGAAAGCTATAGCATCTATTGCTGCTTCACAATCTGACCATAATTCCATCCTTCTCACCCGTAGACCACGGAGACTTCGAGTTGTCCATAAGATACATTGTAGCTCTGCCGAAAGTCGGTTAGATACTGGTAAAAAAGCGTCTCTCGCATGATAAATCGGTAGACCTTCCGAATTCCTTACAATCCATGCTCCTCCAAAATGAAAGTTCCCATTGATCCACGAGGAATGAATATTACATTTCAACATTCCAGTACCCGGTCTAGACCATACCTTCTCGACCACCTGTTTCTTATTGACTGTTTCCTTCCTTTCTGAAACCATGTTTTCATTTTATTTGAACCAATGCTTTGTTTCTTCAAAAGCTTGAGCCAGCGTGACATGAGTTTTTGTGCTTCCTTATTTGTGGAATTTTTCAATCCAAATAAATTGTTTCTGTATCCCATTTCTGATTCTCGGTTATCTAAACCAAATTGTGGGATAAGTGGCATATTTTTGTGACGAAATAACATAACTACCCTTGACCAATTGATAAGTAAAAATGCAAGGAATTAGGAGATTCCGAGTGGGGTCCACTGCCGTTGTGGCTAAAAGCGAGATTGCATGACCCAACTGATCTCTAATAATATATTCATTTACTACAATATGTATATGTATATTTTGCATATCTAATATGAACAGCACATGCAATTCTTTTTAAAAATGTACAATTACCAACCAACTTTATTTTATCACAGTCCATTATCATCATTTATCCATTATATGTTTGACATTGGGGAACATAATGTTTCTGTTCAGTCATATAAATTCATTAACCAAATTTATTTAAATCCATCTTATCTCTTTAGTCTCCTCCATATCTATTTCAATTACATTTAGAAAAAACAATTTGAATTTACTACGAACGCCGGTATGGCATAATTCGGATTTATACTTTTTGAGTTATGGGTGGTGAATTTTAGATGGAAAGATAAAAAAAAGGTATAAAAAAAACTTCGTAATGGTTCTATAATCTTATTATGTTTTCTTTATCTTAGTAACTTTTTATACATAACAAAAATGTTGGAGCTTCATTTGTGACATAAAATAAAAGGTTGGAATTTTTTATTTTATTTTCTTTCTCATTTGGCAAATTTTCCTTTATATAAGAGGGATAAAGAAAAAACGACAAGGAAAATTGTTTCCACTTGTCTTCAAGTATTTAGTAGAGAGCTGTCTAAGACAATACGAACACGTCCAAAAAACTCTCTCTTATGGGAACAAGAAAGACACAAACACACCCTAACTCTATCAAACAGAAATAAAGCAAACCAAACTTCTTCTTTCTTTTTCGAATTTGAGATCAAAATGTTGACATGATCTTTGAAACTGTGAAGCAGAAATTTCTGAAAATTCAGTTTTTGGTAACTTAGGGCTTCCAAGGAAAACGAAGAAGGAGAAGATCATCATCGTCTAATTCTGGTAATGGAAGCATTTCATTCTCTAAACTAAGTCTAATTCTGAATCAATACAAAAAAATGTTAGAGAAGAGAAGATATCATTAACAAAAAAAAGAAGAGAACTTTTATTTTTCCAATCGAAAAGATAAGAACAGAGTGAACAGAATTAGTTTGAGATTAGGTTTGGAGTTTATGCAACATTTTATTTATTTAATGATCACTTGATGATCAATATAATTAATGTCTTGATGATTAATTATGGTGATCGAAAATTAATTAATTTTGGTTGCAGAAAGATCGGTTGAGAATGTATGTAGAAAGTTCATGTTTTGATCCTACTCCAATGGTGGAAACAATCGTTGACAACAACGGTGGCTTCTGTGCCACGGAAACAGCTTTTCCGGTAAGCCACCAGTTCCAACCACCGCTCGTAAGCACCACAAACAGCTTCAACGACGACCTTAAGCTCCCAACAATGGAGGAGTTCTCTGTTTTCCCTTCTGTTATCTCAGAAGCTCAGAACCAAAGCATCAGCAACAACAACAACAACAACCATTTGATCCACCAAATGATTCAAGAATCGAATTGGGGTGTTTCTGGAGACAACTCTGGTTTCTTCCTGAACACTTCAGATCCAAACACAACAACAACAACTCCAATTCCTGATCTTCTCAGCCTCTTACATTTGCCTAGATGCTCAATCTCATTACCAAGCTCGAACCTTTCGGATATAATGGCGGGTTCTAGCTTCGCGTATGACCCGCTCTTCCACTTAAACCAGCTTCCTCCACAACCTCCATTGATCCCTGCTAATGACTACTCAGGGTTCTTGCTTGGCATTGATACCAATACTAATACTCAAAGAGATGAGTCAAATGTTGGAAATGAGAATAGCAATGCCCAGTTTGATAGCGGAATCATCGAGTTTAGCAAAAAAATTAGGCATAAAGGAAGAGGTAAGCGAAAGAACAAACCTTTTACAACAGAACGTGAGCGAAGATGTCACTTGAATGAGCGGTACGAGGCCTTGAAATTGCTCATTCCTAGTCCTAGTAAGGTTAGTTATTATGAACAATATATTTCCTTACGCTTTCATTTTCTTTAACGTTTCTTGACTTCATTCATATGATATGTTATTTAGGGAGATAGAGCATCCATTCTTCAAGATGGAATCGATTACATCAACGAGTTGCGCAGGAGAGTAAGCGAGCTTAAGTATTTGGTTGAGAGGAAAAGATGTGGTGGGAGACTCCAGAACAATGAAGTAGACAACAACAATGACAATAACAACAACTCGGATGATCGTAATAATGATGATGATGATGATGATGCAAACATGGAGAAGAAGCCAGAGAGCGATGTAATAGACCAATGTTCAAGCAACAACTCTCTAAGATGTTCATGGCTCCAGAGGAAGTCAAAAGTAACAGAAGTTGATGTTAGAATTGTTGATGATGAAGTAACAATCAAAGTTGTGCAGAAGAAGAAGATTAACGGTTTGTTGTTTGTCTCCAAAGTTCTTGATCAGCTTCAGCTTGATCTTCACCATGTCGCTGGAGGACAGATTGGTGAACATTACAGTTTCTTGTTCAACACCAAGGTTAGTGAATCGATGAATATATATATATATATATACCAACCTTGATTATGGATTTGAATATACTGTATATGTTGGGTTGAGTTTAGATGATCATAATGATTGAATGAAAATGCAGATATATGAAGGATCAACAATATATGCAAGTGCAATTGCAAACAGAGTGATTGAAGTTGTGGATAAACACTACATGGATGCTCTTCCCATCAATAATACTATTAATTATTAGGCTAACTTCCATCTATATATATTTTCTGACGTTTTTTAGAATCCATGTTTTACTCATTTCCAAGGTTAAGAAATTAAATAAAACTTATTTTGGAGTTAAAAGATTTATATATGGTCTTTTGTCCGGTTATGGGATAAAAAACATATATGGCATTTCAATTATTTGTACCTTTAAACATGTCGAGTTTTAATCCGAGGAGGTTTACGAACGTTGATCATCCCATTGAATGATGTGGTTGCTTTTCACATCACATTGCATGCGAACATGTAAATGATATCTTGGGATATTTTTCCGTTAAAACAAGCAAACATGTAAATGTTATATTCTCCTATTCATATTAACGAGAAAAGGAATGATTCAAAGAAAAAGACAGTACTTGATGATGAAGCGGATTAGCTTAGTCATGTCCCATATTTTTATAGGTCTAATAATCAAATGGATCCTAAAAACTTCTCGGTATTTCGATAATTTTGTTATAGGTGAATTGGAATATTTAATTTAAGATAATTTTTAATAAGTTTAAAATTTTAGGTATACAAACGGATCATTCAAATACTTGCACTCATCCTTTTATATATATATATATATAAAGAACTTGTACTCATACTTGATCCGTACTCTTTCTTACATGTTGGAATATATTACATTGACCTAAACAAATACTTTCAATTACTTTTACCAGAGACTTGTGGAAGTACGAGTAGAATCGAATGATTCAATCTTAAGTGAACAAGCTTTAAAAAAACATATGGATGAATTCTTGACCGGTTTGGTCAGATTTTGGAAGAACGAGTTCTGGTTCAAATTATATTAGATTTTTCAGAGTTTAACTGCTTAAGTGCATTCAATCTCGTTGTTACTCTGCACAATATCTCCGGTAGTTAACCCTCAAATACAAAAAAAAAAAAAAAAAAAAAAAACAAATCGTATTGTTACCAATACTCTGCATATCAATCTTTGTTGTTACCGTGCAGAATATGCAATTTTTTTGTTAAAGTGGTCCAATCCCTTCTTTTAAATTATTGTCCTATACTCGTATATAAAGTAGACCGGATCTAACCCTAATTTGTTGATACCTAAAATGCTGGTTTGATACCCACAATTTTTTTTTTTTTTTTGGTCTGCAGGCACGACATTGTAAGATTTATATTATAATTCTAATACAAAGGGGCCTTTAGTGTAAAAATTTGATAAAAGCATGCCTTTGATTTTAAAGTAATCAAAGTTTGTAGGATGGGGGACAGTAGCATTCTAGCAGTGTACGAGAGAGAGGTAGGTAGGTGACCAGAATTTTCAGTTTCTACAAAATTACGAGATTACCCCTAATCCTTTACACAAAAATCAATCAAATATTATCTCATTCTTGGATGTGGGACCTACCTCCACTACTTCTCAAACAACCCCGCTCTCTTTGCTATAAACAGAAATCGCATGACCTAACCGCAACAGGAAACTTATACCAATTTTTATTTTTATTTTATCATATATAAAAATAAATGGATCGAGAGGGTTTGATGTTTTCTGAATATATTTGATTTTCTTCAAAACAGTTTAATTAATTCGTTCCATCTTGAAAAAGTGTTTTTTTTTTTTTTTTTTCATAACGATTTGCATTGATATGATAAATGTTTGGTATTTTATGTTATAATTTAATGATTTCGGATGGACCAGTTTAATTAATTATGTTATAATCTTACTACCATTAACAGTAAGATTTCATTGCCTTTGAACGCTTATTGATTATGTTTAGATTGGGGTTTTATATAAGCTACTCCAAAGTTTCTGTCTTTTTTAGTATTTTTTTTTCATAACGATTTGCATTGATATTTATATTTAAATCGAATATTTTATATACTTTATATATAAACCTCGCATCTCTAATCCCTTGTGGTAGAAGAGTTTTTCAGTTCGATAAATAACATATGGTATTAACCTTTATAATAAATATAAAATATATATGGTATTAACAAAATAAAATAGCATATGGTTTAAACATGATTACACAAATATTTTGTAAAACATAATATAAAGAATACCCTTCACAAATCACAAATTAAAACATACATCCATGAAAAGAAAAGAAAAATACCTAATGGGGTTACGCGTTACTAAACTTTTCGTTTGAGATTTTACGATAGTAGAAAGAATATTTGAAACCTTTATCAAAAAAAAAAAAATATTATACTAGAAAGAAAAAAGGTAAAGGGCAGAAAGGGAAAGAGCAAACGAAGCTATATGGTTAGTTGGTGAGTCTGCCTGGGGGAGGCAAAACGTGGGGCCCACAAATCCTCAGAGGACACTGAAAATGACGGAAATGCCCCTCAAGTCGTTGCAAAAACCTGAGAAATTCGGCATGGGACCCATCTGTTGATCCTTCTAACCAACCTTGATGCTTGGCCACAATGAGAAATCACATGCTCCAACCAAAACACCCCAAGAAAAAAACAATTTTTAGATTTTTATTTTTAAAATGCTACTTTTTTTTTTTCTTGGTTAATGAAAAAAAGGTGCTAACTTTTATAACGGTAAAAGAGTTATATATAGTATGCAATTTTATCTTTCTTACATTTGTTGAAGCTAAAACATAATGTACTACAATTATGCAATTTTAGATATGTGATGAAACAGTTATAGAAAAAGTAGTAAAATAAAAAGAGCAATTCCCAAAAATAGTACAAAATCTAGTTTTTGTTCCATAATTAGCACATATTTTCATTTAGAACATAAATATCATTTTTATTAAAGGATAATCCTAACCTCTCATTTTTAAAGTTTAGGATTTAGGATTCATAAGCCCTAATCCCTAAATCTTACCTCCTACCCCTAAAAACTATACCCTAAATACTAATATAATTAATCCAAACAAAAAATATTAAATTATGAACCTTATAAAATACTATTTTGTCATAAATAAAAATGTGTGCTAATTATAAAATAAAAACATCATTTGGTGCTATTTGAGAGAATTTCTCAAATAAAAATGGTTAAAATAGTAAGTATAAATAATATAATCTGATCGTATGTAAGATAAATAGACGATTATAATAACGTTTTTAGGTGATTTATAACCGGTTTATTTAAACTTTTAATTATCACTTTCAAACATTAATCCATCTGAATGATAGAAACGAAAAAAAGACTGAACTTTAACCCCCTCAAACCATTGTATCAATCAAACATTAATAAATCATCCATTTTATTTGGGTTAGAAACATAGCTTAAATAAACATTTGTATTTCAGATGGAATAAATAAAATACACAAGAATATATACATATATATTTTTTTAATCCAATAATATTTAACTTAGACATATTTTAACCCTTATTTTATTGTTAGTCCATCTGCAAATGTCCGTATATTTGAAACACAGAGAGGCAGAGAGACTTAAGGAGAGAGTCTTGTTTACGAAAACTTCCTTCTTCTCCTGAAATTGACAACAAGTAATCGCTGCAAAGGTTCAAACTTTCCCAGCTCTGATTACTCTTTATCTTCTATCTCTCTCTCTCTCGTTCTCTTTACTCTCAAACTCAAACCCTAAAATCTTTTTGAATTCCAACAACATTTTCATCTTCTAAGAGAATCCAAACCCGGGTTTCGTTTCCAAAATTGCAAAAAGAGCAAAATTTGTTTGAAATTAGTTTCCAAATTTCTGAGTTTTCCCATCTTTTTAACATGGTTAAAACGTTATTTTTCATTTGCAGGTATTAAAGAATCATCTAAGAGTCGTTGAAACCATCTTCATGGAAGGTCACTTTTTTTTCCCCCATTTTTTGGTCTAATTTTTCTCATAAAAGTTGTTACCTTTTTTCTTCTTCTGGAAGATCTAAATTCGTGTTTATGTCAAAAACGCAGAAGAAAGGGGAAGCCTTTACGAGGAAATGGGTTGTTTCGATCCCAACACTCCTGCTGAAGTTACGGTGGAGAGTGGCTTCTCTCAAGCCGAACCACCACCACCACCACAACAACCACCGCAAATTCTAGTCGCCGGAAGCACAAGCAACAGCAACTGCAGTGTTGATGTAGAAGAGCTTTCTGAATTTCATCTTAGCCCACAAGATTGTCCTCAAGCTTCTTCAACACCTCTCCAGTTTCAAATCAGTCCTAATCCTCCTCCTGCTGCTGCTGCTTGTGATCAATTCCACAACAATTTGATTCACCAAATGGCTTCTGCACATCAACAACAATCTAATTGGGATAATGTGTATCAAGATTTCGTCAATCTGGGTCCTAACTCAGCAACAACTCCTGATTTGCTTAGTCTTTTACATTTGCCTAGATGCTCATTGCCTCCTCCTCATCCTTCTTCTATGCTTCCTAACTCATCAATCTCATTCTCAGACATTATGTCTTCTTCTTCTGCTGCTGCTGTTATGTACGACCCTCTCTTCCATCTCAATTTCCCTATGCAGCCTCGAGATCAGAACCAGCTAAGAAACGGCTCTTGTTTACTTGGAGTTGAAGATCAGATTCAGATGGATGCTAATGGAGGAGTCAATATGATGTATTTCGAAGGAGCAAACATCAACAACAACAATAACAATGGTGGATTTGAAAATGGGATTCTCGAGTTTAGCAATGGTATTACTCGTAAAGCAAGAGGATCAAGAAAGTCAAGAACTTTCCCTACAGAACGTGAAAGAAGAGTTCAATTCAATGATCGTTTCTTCGACTTGAAGAACCTCATTCCAAATCCAACAAAGGTTTATACTTTACTTTCAATAATTGTTGTTGTTGATGTGTATGAGAGATTATGAGAGAGAAATTGTTGTTTTAATTAATCTCTGTAGAATGATAGAGCATCGATTGTTGGAGAAGCAATAGATTACATCAAAGAGCTGTTAAGGACAATAGAGGATCTTAAGATGCTTGTGGAGAAGAAAAGATTTGGGAAATTCAGGACCAAGAAGAAAGCTAGACGTGGTGGTGGTGGAGGAGGAGGAGGAGAAGATCAAGAAGAAGAAGAAGACACTGTGAATTACAAGCCACAGAGCGAAGTAGACCAATCTTGCTTCAACAAGAACAACAACAACTCACTGAGATGTTCTTGGTTGAAGAGGAAATCGAAAGTCACTGAGGTCGATGTGCGCATAATCGATGACGAAGTAACCATCAAGCTTGTCCAGAAGAAGAAGATTAACTGTTTGTTGTTCACAACCAAAGTTCTTGATCAGCTTCAGCTCGATCTTCACCATGTTGCAGGAGGACAGATTGGTGAACATTACAGCTTCTTGTTCAACACTAAGGTAAATGAAAATCTCAGTAATTTTGAATTTATGTTTCAAACTCCCAAACCAATGAACCTAATCTTTTTTTTCAACTTGATTTGGAGCAGATTTGTGAAGGATCTTGTGTGTATTCAAGTGGTATTGCAGACACAGTGATGGAGGCTGTGGAGAAACAGTACATGGAAGCAGTTCCAAGCAACGGCTACTAGTTTCTAGAAACACTTTATGGGGTTAATTGCTTTTTTAATAACTTTGTTGTTTTACTTTCTAATGACTGATTTAAGTTATTAATCACTTTGGTAATTTTCAAGTTATTTTAGCTAGAGTTAGAGCTATAGAGCCTGAGGCCCTTCGTCTGGATTTTGTCTAACTCTATTATATTTCTACCTTTATGGGTTTGGTTTTTCGACCTTTTAACTAATGCTTATCGTTTTTGTTTCTTAGAAAACGTTTCATTGTTACTGAAACTTGTTTCCCAAAAACAAAACCAATACTATCATTTTAAAATCTGCAAAACAAAATCTGTAAAACAGAAAAGTTAATTTTGACACTCCTGGCCGTGGCCCTAGTTTATAAGCCTTTACAATAAAGATTTATCTTGGGCTTTCTTTTTGGATCGCTTCAAAAAAAGAAACTTTTGCATTACAGTTCAACTATCTGACCGGATCAAACCAGATTCAGTAAGATTACATCTTGTTTTAGAACACCTTTAAAAGTATAGCTTTTAAACATGACTAAGATTTGAAAATGTTCTAGAGTACATGAACTAATTTTGAGTCCAGAATTTTAGGGTAGCTTACGTTTTACCAATGAGAAATAAAATAAACAAGTTATGAGCCTTCCCCCTTATATAACCAAAAAATTTATTAAACCCTAGAATATTTAATCTATAAACGTTCCAAAGTATATCTCTTTAAACTGTGGTTTCCGTTTTTTTCCTTGCCTCTTCTATATGTCACACTAATGTTGTGTGTTATACCCTCCCTCTCAAGTCATGTTTCAGCAGCTTCTTAACTCTTTTGTTGTTCGATCATTGTTGTGTTCATCTTACGTACGTTTAAACTCAACTAAAAGTAGTCTTCCACTAATAAACCCTCTTATGTATTTTTATATATAATTTTAGAAATATTAAATAAATCTAAGGTAAACATTAATTTGGCTATCTAGGCCGGACTGTGAACCATTGCTTTAGTCACAATGATCCTTTTTTTTTGCTACTGTAAGCCAATATTAATGTGGTCACATCCTTTCGTAATTTGGTACGAAAAACTGAATATGGTCCTCACAACTTTTTTTATTTAACGAGTCCTCAGTCCTCATACTTATTTCTCTTTTCAGCACGACGACTTCTCATTTAGCATTTGATTCCGTCGTTTAAATTAGTCATCTGTACCAACAACTAGTCACTTCTTTCTTTTAGATCTAAGGATATGGTTTTGTCTCAACTCTCTTGTCTTTTCCTTGTTGTCTATTACTCCTTTTGCCAATTCCTTTATTTCGAACACGTTCATATGTATACAGAAATTTCTAATGTAATTTCACATTTAAAATGAAAAAAAAACTCTGGACAAACATACCAGACCACCTGACAAAAAGTTTTCACAAATTTACATTTGGTAAGTGACTGAATCAAAAATCAAAAACGATTAAATTCAAATAAATTTTATTCATGTAAAATCAAACCCAGTTAATTACGATCCAATTTTTCACTTATATATATTTCCCGTTTACTTTCATGAATGTTAACCTTTGTTTCTTAGATGATATCATCTATATATAGCTCATGATGAACTATTGAATCCTTCTCCACGCAAACAAACAATCTCATAAATTTTGTGTACATTATTGTCTGATTGTCTCACCAAATGTCAATACTCAAATAGTATCTACACATCAAACATGTCGCATCTCAGTTCTGGTTTTTTTTTTCTTTCCATATAAAATATGGCAAACGAATTGAAAATGAATCATGTTTGATTTTTTTTGGTTAGTATTAATATTTGTTTTCTTTTGTTTCAAATTTAATGAAATATATAATAACTTGAACAGTGTAATTATATGACATGCATATAGCCAAGTAGTTTCTGCTAATATCATAACTTTGTTACCACCTGAATTAAAATTTATATAATGCATTTTATTGATAAACAAAAATTACAGATGTTAGTCTTTTTAAAAAATTTGGGTTTGATTTTCAGTTTAAATACAATCCATCTGAATTTCAGAAACAAAATTAAAACCCAAATTTTGTTTTCGATACAATTTAACTAACCGGGTTTAATACCCATACTAGAAAACATATGGCAGGATTAATACTCGAATGAAAATAGAGTACACATGTAAATTTAGTATTATGATATTTATTTAAATTATAAATTAATTAATCGTGAACAAGATATATATATCTTATATGTGCACAATTTTTAAGAGAAAAAAAAAATCATGTGCTTTAACCAACAAAAAAAACGAGTCATGTCATCGATCCAACAAAATATCGACATGTTATTTTGATTCAAGCATCCATGGTAAATCTTTAACTTTATTAGGTTAAGAATGTTTCACAAAAAAAAAAAAAGGTTAACGAAGAAAGTCAAACAACCAATCAATGATGATATTAACAATAATGATAACGAAAGCGTCATCGACGACGAATTAACACAGTATAATATGAACGTCATAATTAATATAACATTTATATTATAATATAATAACATTTTATACAATATAATAGGATCGTACCTTTATAGATCTAATCGAATAACTCTCTACAAATAAAACTTTATAGTTATCTTATCAACTTCTTTTGGTTTGATTTTGTTATTCGAATTACGAACACCTTTATAGCTTGGATCGACTTGATTGATTTTAGGATTCACTGACTTTATTATTTACAGGAATGACTAATTCAAGATAATAAACCTTTATCATCTAATATCTTTAACCCATATATCACAAACAGAAAACTAAAATTATCATAGCACAAAAGCAAATTAAGGTGGACACAAACACTTTCCAGCGATATAACGCAATAATAGAGTTTTTTATACACTTGAACATCACCATCACATCTCTTTCAATAATTTCATTTGGATACAACAAACAAAAAAAATAAGAGAACCAAAGAAATTGCACAAACGAACGAAACAAATATCAAGATTATCACAAAAGTAAAGTTTAACAGTAGCTATAGCTGAAATCAATTACATGAGCTCATAAGAAGTTGTTCTAAATACTCAGCACCTAAATCTTCAAAAACCACAAGTGTACCACTTTCTTGCTTCACAACACTTTGCTTACTACAACTTGATGTTGAAGATGAAGAAGACTTATAAGAAGACGAAGACGAAGAAGAAGAAGAAGAAGAAGAGTTAGAAGAAGAAGAAGATGAAGGAGATCGCTTCTTCCCTCTAGGCCGGTTTCGAAGCGAATGTTTTCTCTTCAAGGCCATAACCGGAGATCCACCATCAAGAAGATTCACATTTTCCATTTTCTTGAGTGACTCTCTAACCACTTCCACGGGGAAATTGAGTGTGGCAAGAGCTCCTTTCGTGGCGAAAGCAGCTTGATCATAAGCAAGAGCAGCTTCCTCGGCTTTGTCAAATGTCCCGAGCCAAACCCTAATCCCGTTCCTAGTCGAATCTCTTATCTCCGCTGCGTATTTGCCCCACGGCCGTTTCCTTACTCCTCTGTATGACTTCTCTTCATCAATTCCAACCTTTTCTTCCTCCTCTGAGTTAGAAACGTCGCCGTTGAGGAAAACGTCGCCGTTTTGGGTTTCTTCCTTGATCATCAGTATCTGCGATGACTCAAATGAGAAAAAGTCATCGGAGTAATCATAGTTAGGGCAAAAGAAGGATTGATGATCAGATGATTGATCCAAGAAACAACTCTCGTTCCATAAGAACGATTCTTGTGATGAGCTCCAAGAACTCGGAGACGAATACATGGAAGATTGAGAATATTCCATGAGTTTTTTTTTTTTTTTTTTTTTTAATACAATTCTTTTTTTTTCTTTTTCCTTTTCTTTTGTTATCTCTTCTTGTTGTGACAATACGTTATTTCAAAACCTAATCCTATATATATAAGAGACATGGAATTTATTAGATATTTGAAAGTGGACAATATTTTATTGGTTTATTGTTATCATTGGTCCTATAGACAAATAAGGCTGCCTTTAAAAACTAATAAATTTTATTGTATACAAACGAATGGGGACCAACCACAAAACTATAATTAATATTTTCAATATATTTAATGGGGAAAAAAAAACAAGATTTTATACGGATCTATCACTATACGAAATAAAAAAAGAAGTGGGTATTTTAATTCCACGTGGCACAAGACCGTATTTGGGGTGTGACGTTAGGCGGCGGGAAACCGACAAAATAGATGAGATCAGCACATCGTTATGATGTGGCGGATCTCTGCCACGTAAGCTTTGACAGACTCGATTGTAGGACCCGCTTATGTCCTTCGAGGCAATGTTTAGAAACTGTAATAGTACTGAAAGTCTCAAAGGGTTGACTAGAAATGGAAATCGTCTCTCGTTGTTTCGTGCCTTCGTGGATATTAACGGATATATTAATAGATGCCAATAAATTCTCATCATGGATAATAAGTACTAACTATAGCATATATTTTTTTGTTTTGTTAAAATAACTAAAGCATATTTCATTTAAATATATATATAGCATATTTCGGTCCCGTTATTGGCATATGGCAAACGTTCTTAACACCTCCGAATGCAGGAAGTATTTATTTTTGTTAAATGATTTGATATTTGCAGCGAAGTGGTGGGGTTAACAATTAATCACACTCTAAATAAAATATAATATCAATTTTATCTACTATTAATAGTAAGGTTTATAAATCGAGTGATGATAGTATTTTTCTTTGAATTATATAATTTATATGAAATATTTGAAATGACAAATTTGTTCAAAGATTAAATATAGAATCACTAAATATAGTTGGCTCTGTGGTAGCAGCTTGATTTGTGGCTCGGGACTCTTAACGGCGAATCAAAGACATTTTCATAAAATAGATAGGAGATGATGATCCATCATGTGGGACTGATTGGTGCTGTAAGAGTGGATGTACAGAACTAATTACATTGACAAGTTAGTAAAAAAATTAGATGGTTTGTTCCCGTTATGTTGGAAGAGTTTACTCCATTTAGAAGAAAAAAGGCTATAATTTTTTTTTTATCTTTTATTCCACTATCTTTGATTGACTGCTTAATCTTTTCCAATGTTAAGGTTTATGAGTTTCTTAATTAGTTATACAATTTGAACAAAAACAAATCTTACATCTTTTCCTATTAATAATCTGATAAATTAAGGACCATGGAAAACTTTATAAGAGTTAAAAATTAATATTTCTTCCGTTTTAAAATATGAGGTTTTGGCTTAAATCACACATATTTAAAAGTTATTTTTAAAAATATTATTTAATATATAAACAAAAACAATTCAGCCAATCATAAAATAAAAGTACAAACTGTGATTGGTCGCATAATATTCAGTAAAGTAAAATATTACATAAAAATGTGAGACCCCCTTATATTTTGAAAGATAACAAAACTTTTAAAACGTAAAAAATGGAGGGAATACATATTTTGTAACATTGTCTTTAATAAAAATTGATGCATATGTCTAATACACTATTTCAAAAATTTATTACATCTACATTTGTTTCACCAAACTCATTAGATGTTATATAAATGTGAACTAAATTTAACAACCATTAATGAAGGTATACAACAACATTTTCATGCCTTAGATAATTGTATTTTTAAAAAAAAGAAAAGAAAAAACTATTAAAACTTTCAATCATCAAAAAAGGTTGAGGCACTTGTAAGGAGGGGGTCAGCTGACCTTAACTAAAAAAATAAAAATTTGTTATGTTTAAAAAAAAAATTATGACCCCATATAAAAAAAAAGATTTAACCCTATTAACTGGGTTTATGTTTAAATTATTTGTGACCTAATAAAAATATTGTGAGTTATCCATAATAACCCAATTTATTTAATATAATAGATTATTTTTAAAAAACACAAAATTAGTAATTAGAAACGTGACTTCTTCTTTTTCTTGCAAAGGCAAATACACTCCTTGTCTCTTTGATCGACCTTGTTTTTCTTTCAAGTAAGAACAATCTAAAAACAATTATAACTTTTTAGTATTTAATGTATTTTTTCTGATTCTGGTAAAACAAAATTTTACCTCTATCACTAGCCGTAACCACATAATAATGATTTATTATTGTCAATTATCCAACGGTTGTAAAACGTAATACCATAATTTTAGTTTTCCGTCCTGGCTGCAACAAAACAACTATTTGTACGGTTAAAATCATTAGTTTAGCGTTTTGTTTTGATAAATTTATAGAGAAAAAGATATATCGAACTGTGGCCCCGAGAAGGTGGTCTCTTCTTGATCTGCCGACAGCCATTAATCTCCATATATATATATATATATTTAAATTGGCACAAAGACAAAATAGATATTTCTCAGATCCAAAACCTAAACAGAAAAACGAAAACCATTGGTCAAAAATACAAAATTATTGGTCCGTTTATGGTTGGATAATAGTGTTGTGTAATAAAGATCGATTGTAACGTCACAGTTTTAGCTTAACGAAAAATTGACTTTCTATTATTGTTCTTAAAAGACCGAGAACTAAAAGTGAATGAGGTTTCCTCAACGCGACCTTCATAAACTGGAACATTTGTATATTACGTTTACAAAGGTAATTTTTTTTTTCCTTTTTCTTTTTAGTTAAAGATTTTTGTTTTCTCTTTTTTTTCTTTAAGTTAAAACAAAGGTTAAATTAGTTTCCTTTAATTTTATCAAGAAGGCCTAAATTAATATGGATCTAGATTGTATAACAGTAATCTTTGAAGGATTAACAGATGATACCCTACGGGTCTTTTTCCAGAGTTATTTTGTTTATTTGGTTTAAAATTTTATATTAAAAGAAACATAAAAAAATATTAGTTTACATAAAATCTAATTTTTAAATATAGATATAATTAATACTCCTTCCGTTTCTAATTGTTTGTATTTCTAGAAAAAAAAATTCTTTCAAAAAATACTATTTCTCAATTTACAATGAAAACTTAACTTTATATTTTCTATTATGTCTTCTATTTAATTATGTTTTATTATTTTATCAAAATAATTAATAGTTAATAAATAGAAGGTTAAAATTGTATTTTCTACTAATTTATTAAAAAATTTCTACTAATTTATTAAAATTTGTGAAAATTTTAGAAATACATAGAATTAGGAATAGAGGGAATAGTAAATAGATTTATATTGGATAAAAACAATCTAGTTTTTTTTTTAAATATAAAGAGAAGAAGAGTTGGTTTAAATATAGTGATATAAAAAATGACTATTCGTCGACAAAAACAAAACGATTTTTTTTTCTTGGCGTTTTCAGTGTCTAATGCCAGTTGATGCTTATAAAGTTATAATTGTACATAAAAGTATTTCTTTCTTCTTTTCTTTTCTTTCATTTTTTTTGTAAAAGAAAAGAATTCCTTGAGGTTTTAATATGACAAGTCTCTTTATTGTTTTCTGTCCACATGAAACTCTTGCAAAAGTAAAGCAACAAAATATTTTAAAAGTCTTGTAATTTTTTATATCGTATGAATTAATGGATCGTAATCGTTTGTTACAAAGTCTTGTCCACCCCATGTAAGTATACTTGACGAATAATAGCAAGAAATGTTTGGTTGATAAAAGTATTGTATATATGGCCTTTAACATTCTTAACTAAGTTTCGTTTTTCATGATTTTAATTTTTTTATATTTTTATACTGATTAGAGGACTAAAATAAGTCATTTTAATTGATTACGACAGTAACTATAATATATATATATATATATATATATAATATTTTTAGTCATTGAATATTGCATTGTTTGTATATTATAATAGTATCTCTCTCTATACTTATGTATAGTATTTTTAGTCACAAATATTATTTTTATGCAATATAGTTTTTCTTTAAAATTTTGTAAAACTTGTAATCTTTTAAAATGTATTGATTTCATAAAAGTTTCACATGGACATTATATTTATTTTTAAATTTTATAAATCGAATGAGAAAGATAATATACATGCTATTTCAGTTTAGACTAAAATTTGTGAGACAAAAATAAATCAAGTTTATTCTTTTGGTTTGACAAAAAAGGGGAAATAATATGATAATTAATCAAGTTTATTCTTTTGTTATTTCGTTTTTAATGTTGATGTCCTATTTAAAATTAATTGAAGAATATGTGGAAGAAAAAGAGGCTTTAGATGTACAAAAAATCATAATGACGTTTTGGAATTTGAGATTATACCATTTTCTTCAAAATATTACTCAATCACACTACGGTAATTGTAAGTTTATAAGGTAAGTCAATCCACATGTTATTCTCAGAACTAATAACATAATTTATGTGCACTGCTAAAGATACCATGTTTTACATTTATTTTAATAATACAAAATAAAAATAAACTTTAAGATCCAAATGTTTAGAATTGAAGCGGAAGATGTACGTATGAGTACCAATCCATGTTTTAAATTTCGCTAGGCGTTGATCGGGTGCTCGAGGTCCGTCTAGCGATTAATCTATTAATCACAGTTTAATTGGGGATTAGTTTTAGAGGTTTTATTGATATTTAAGTTATATATATGTTTAATAGTGTGACTTATATGAGAAAGTTCTTTGGTCTAATAGTTATTGTTGATAACTTCAAAGAAATGATGTGTGTTCGAGGTCCATTAGTATCGGTTTTGGTCTGATTTTTAGTTTTTCCTTTAATGAAGGGTATTAAAGTCATTTCGTGTTCTTCTTCTTCGAGAATGCGATTCTACAACCCTAAATTGCCGCCGCCATCCATAGTTTTTCATATTCTTCATCAGTTTTCCTTCGTTTTTTTCATATTTTTATCCAGATTACATAGATTCATTTTAGAATAATGGATTACTAACATTAAACGAACAAAAAATTGAGTTTTATCAAAAATTCTGATATTTTTAGCGATTACATAAAATTTCGGCGGTTCATGATCGCCGAGCGATTACCCGCCGCCGAGGCGGCAGCCTAGTCCGCGTTTTTGAACGTGGGTACCAACTAATAGACATTTGGATTTTAGAAATTTTCGAAATGGTTCAAAATAATAATTTAGAGATGTAGTTAATTTTATTTTTTTGTCATCATTTGGGCCACAACAAACCGATCCATTAGCCAAACTTTCCACATAAGGGGAATAATTCTCTCTTACTTTGGAGAAAGCTAGATTCAAACCTGAATTTGATGGAATGACAACAGAGGTGGTGCAACCATTGACCCACTTGTTCCTTCTGGAAATGTAGTTAATTATATGGGTTGATTACAAGATAAGTATTTTATGTCCCTAGAAAAGTCGGTCGCTATAGTTAACCTGTTATAATCGGAAGTTGAAAAGATGATTTAGTTCACATTTTTTATCACTAAAATTATTAAAATATATATGTGATAATTGGATTACGTTGGTTATTGATATAATGCATATGTTAATCAGGACACCAAATTCTAAAACCCACAAAAACTATAGGATAAAATACAAAAGGGATAAGCGAGTCGATCTTGGATGCAACATAAAACTCCATAGAAGATCTAATAATTTGCTACATAAATGCTATTTTGTTGCCGGCAAGAAAAGAAGAAGCTATTTTGTAATTAATCGTATCGGTAAAGTATATGATAAACTATAAAACTTAGTTGGCATGCTATGTATTATCATTTTCAGGATCAATATTCTTTAAGGGATACTCTTCTTTACACCACGTAGACCAAGATAAATATTATTTAAGTCAAAACATTAGTATGTCAAAATTAACTAAAAATCTAGTTTGAATTTTACGTATGTCGTGAGATTATACGAATATTGTTTTACAAGGTAAAAAACAATTTTGTGTATGATAATTTTTCAGGAATATTATCCCTCGACGAACGCATTAGTTTGGACTTTTGTTCTATGGTTTTTTGGACAAGGGATTTTAAACAATTTGAGATTTTCTTATATAATATTGTAAATTACTTCTTTTTTCCAAATATAATTAAATATATTTCCATGTTAAGCCAGGTGTTCAAAACATTGGGTTTTTTTATTAAAAATAAAGTGCATTAAAAGTTGTTTTATATCTTTTCTTTTTTACCCCAAATTTTATCTATATTTCTATTGTGGATATTTTCGATTATATTATTCCTTGACTAAAAAGTTCGGCTCTTTCAGATTTGGATAGCTCTGAAACGATACTTATTAAAGTCTAGGCTATTTCGTATAAATCAACAACATTGTCGAGGCATGCGAGTTCGTACTAATTTCCATGTGGTATAAATGGAAAATATGGCTCTTGAATTATTCCCCATCACAAAAAAGTGTGAAATAGAAAAAACAAAAGGGAAATAAAAGTAAAAATTAAATTATTGCTGAAACTATATTTTACTATGATTGAAGTCTGAAGACTGTTGAAAGCGGACAAGAGAGGTTGCCCGCGAGACAAAATTAAAATGTTTTTGTCCACTAAAGCGATTGATGTTTGACCTCAACGTCCAAGTGCATACCCCTTTTGGTTTACGACCCATAAGGGCATAGATACACTTCAATAAAATAAAACAAAAAATTAAAAAGTGTGAAAGAGAAGATGGGAGAGTCTACTCAAATGAGAGAGTCTCTTAACTAGAGATCTACTTTCCATTTGTTATGTTTTGATTGGTTCATTTTTTATTTTACAACTAAAAATTAAATATACAAATTAATTTGTACCAAAATATTAATATATTTATTTATAGATACTATTTGGGTATCTAAACTAATGGAAATGCTCTAAGTGTCGTTACAACGACAACAAATTTATCCACATTATTTCAAGGGTCATCACATGTGTGTTCATGGTTAGAAATTGTTCTAATGTAATTATCTCACATATATATATAATATATGATGAAGTTTTTTAAGGGAAACTTTAAACATAATTAGCTTCCTAGGATACTTTCATAATATATATGAGATGGAAAAAGATCACAATCTAATCAAAGTATTCCCCTAATGAGAACTTGAGATTGCCCCACTCGAACTGGGGTTAATGGAAACTGTAGAAACACTTGAAAGCATACCCCCTAATAAAACTAAATTAAACTACATAACCCCAATAACAAGGATTTAAATAAGGCCTTCAATATCTAAACTTAAATTGAAAATTGAGCAATTCTCTTAAATACCACAAAATTAAGTTTTTATGACATGTTTAACATACATTTTTATTTAGGACATAAATACCATTTTTATTAGAGGATAATTCTAACCTCACATTTTTAGGGTTTATGATTTAGGGTTTAGGGTTTTCTGAAACCTAAACTCTAAATCTTAACCCTTACCCTCTAAAACTATACCCTAAAATCTAATATAATTAACCCAAACAAAAAAACATTAAATTATAAATTTTATAAAATGCTATTTTTGTTTTAAATAAAAATCTGGGGTAATTGTGAAACAAAATCTTCATTTAATGCTATTTGAGAGAATTTATCTTAAAGTACGGCTAGAAATACTTTAAATTCATTATTAATTCAATTTCGTCTATAATGCAAACAATTTATCTTCTTTTCTTTTTTTTTTTTCAGTTCCCTATTCGTCGTTGATTGTTTCTGACCACAGAAGCAAAACAATGTCTATATATGTTTTAAACTGGAGCGGGCGAGGGTTATTGATGGTGGACCATTGGAATGTAATTTAGTAATGTGACTTATAGCACAACTTGAAACAAAAGATAATACATTTAACAATTCATTAGAGAGACGGTGCATGAACAATTTCTTTTTAATTTCAAATTCTATTTTGCTGTCACTTTTTTTATGTCCGACCCTAGCCCTACTAGACCCCGTAACTTTTTTTGTTTATTATCTAATTCTCCTAGGCCATCTTTTTTTGTTTATTAACAGAAAGTACCTCTAGTATGCGTGCGATTCAATGTCCCCACTAAGTTAAGGATAACTATGATAAAACTAATTACTGTAGTAGATTCATTTCTGATTAGTGCACTTAACAGTTAGTAATATTTAATTCCTGGTGGAAATAATAATAACTGATCAACTTGTTAAAGGTTAGAATTAGAAAGATTTGTTATCTTGAACTCTATAGTTTTCATAGATTGATAGGTTATATGTTATTGTTAATATCTTTCGAAACAGCTAGCACGGTCCCATATTTACTATTTTTTTTTTTTTTTTTCTATTTAAAATTTCCTCTAAATTTGTAACCACTTGACGATTAACAGTCGATATGCGTTGACATAAATTGTAATAATTTGGCTGCCAAAAAGGAAAAAAACAATTATAAAGATTGAAAATACTTAAAATGGTGTTTGTATAAAACTTAAGATCTTAAAAGTAGAAATATACATTTACTATTAGTAAATTTTTAGATAATTTCAAAAGATATATTTCAGATATCAATTTTTAAATAAATTTAGAGAACTTGTAATAAATTTTAATAAAGTATTAGAAACTTAAATAATTTATGTATAGTTTTGAAAATGAGAAAATCGATAAATAATTGATGATTTTGTACAACTTTTTACTATAAGATTTTTCTCAAAAAAAAAAAACATGTTTATTTATTTGATCTTTATTCGTTCTACGTAGAAGGAGAAAATGAAGAAAAGTTGGTTTTCGATCCATGTTTCATTTTAGTCCAAACTAGCTCGTAAGTCGTAAGTCGTAAGTCTATGAATCTTGCAAAACAATTTGGTTGGAAAGGTAACCCATAACCATGAGTCCATGAGTACTTTGCTTGCAATTAATCTGTTTTTTCGTATGCATATATATTATATGTAAAGTTGATGAGATCGATAAATTATTGGAAGGATAATTCTCAAAAATAGCAAAAATATAGTTTTTATGATATATTTAGCACACATTGTCATTTAAGATATGAGTATCATTTTTATTAAAGAATAGTCATAACCTCACATTTTTAGGGTTTATGGTTTAAACCCCTAAATCCTAAATCTTACTTCATACTCTCTATAAACTATACCCTAAATACTAATATAGTTAACTCAAATAAAAATATTAAATTATAAACTTTATAAAATGCTATTTTTGTCCTAAATAAAAATGTGTGCTAATTGTGAAACAAAAACATCATTTAGTGCTATTTTAAGAATTAAATTTCTCTTATAAAAACTGGAAAAAACATTGTATGCATATACATACAAATATATTTTTATTGCCCAATTATACACATTTTATCTTAACAAATCCAAATCCACATATAGATCTTTATCAAAAAAAAAAAAGAAGAAAACCAAATCCATATATAAACATTTATAATTTACAAACTAACAACTTCACTTAACCCTTTATCAAAAAAAAAAAAAAAAACTAACAACTTCACCATAAATCATATTTCACCACCTCAATGTTTAACTAGGTGGATGTAACATGAGGTCTAAATGTAAAGAGAAAAGAAAAACACAAAGTAACTATTTTGAATTGATGGATTTAATCCTGTGTAATTAACACAAGTTGAATTATAATATACGATTTCTTATTGATAAATTTGTTAGAAAGATTTAATTTTTATTTTATTTTACTGGTCCTTGGCAAAAATTGGGAGCTTGTCCTCTATTTTATTATAATATTAATGATCTAATGGGTTTACTGAAATAGCCATCTCACTGGTAACATGCATGCATCTATATGTTGCACATTATTTTGCAAATAATGACGTTTAATTAATAGATACTTTTCATATATTTCAGACGAATTTCAACTTGGAAGCAATCAATCCCCACGAGGCCTAATTCGAGCAGCTTTTTATCTAATTAACACTTGACCTTAATGATTAATAAGAAACTCAAGTACTACTTAATTAATATACGAGACCATCTAGATGGTAATTTCTTCTAATTGTTAGACCGGCTGGTGACACCTTAATTTGTTAGGCAAATTTTATTCAATGGACGGTTTGAATATAGTTTTCCTCTTCTTCTTTTGTAACTGAAATGAAAAAGATAAAGACTACAATTTCAAATATATAAAAATCACGTTTCCAAGTGCGTTATTAAAAGTTATCTATGGATCATGAATGTTGGTTTGTTTCAAGTTTTGGCTTTAATTAAATGATCAAAACTGAAAGTTTGTAACTTATAAGCTTTAATTAGTAGCTCAAGCAGTTGGAAGGTGTGTTGTTACACTCTGCCAAATTCAACTTCAAATTTAATCAAGAGAGAAGACACGTGAAAATACGTTTTTGTCTCCAATCCTAAAAAATGTACCATAATTACGTGAAATTTTTTTTTATTTTTTTTAAATAGTTGACCGTTTATTGAAATATGATATATCAAAATAAACTTGAACTTATATCTATCCAAGTCTGATTCTTACTCTTATACAAGTTCGGGTTGGAACCCGTAGATTGACCATGCTCTCGTGATTTATATTTTCTGGTTAGTGTTAAGAATTTTCAACCGAAATAATATATAGGTTTTAGGATCAATTTAAACGAGTTCATGAATGTTATGCGATTTATTTCAACATGTAAATCCGTATAGTCATCTAATTAGATAGGTTTGACTAGGATTATATATGGTTCTACAATCTGCGAACTTCTTAATCAAATTGGTCCATTAACGATAATATCGTGAATTCGTGATAAGTAGAATTATACCCTATTAACCCGATTTGTATCTATTTTATGTACATTACAATTTTCAGTATCAACACTGAAAATCTGGAGGTTTTAAACAAAAAAAATAAAATAAAATTATTTACAAACGTAATTAAAATCATCCAAAAACATAGTTTTGAAAATAAAGTTGATATTATAACACAAATTATACCAAAAAAAAAAAAAACAATTTAAAAACAAAGAATAATCTACTCGTAGAGTTGTTTAAAATAAAATATCTCAATATCACATTTTTTTACTATAACTGAATAGTATAGATGTATACATTCGCAACACAAACAATAATAAAAGTTGCGCTCAAAATAATGTATTATTATTACTTTAGTAGAATAGTGTATATAAAAATGAAATATGTTTTGGAAAAGTCCTTTTTCTTACTTCGATTTGGAACGATCTAGAATATTCTTTTATATTCAAGGGCGTTCATCCGTTGAAAGCAAAGTGATTTGATCATCAATCAAGTGCATGCATCTTTATTTACAGCACGTGTATAATTAGTTTTATTTTGTCATGACTTAGTCATCAGTCACATGATCAAATCAGACTATCTTTTTTTGTATGTTTTTTAAAATTCATTAAATGCAATATAAGACTCAAAAGTATGCAATTAAAATAATGTAAAATAAGAACAATATATATATAAATGATGTATGCAAAGGAGAGGCGGCGGAAGTGTTCCGTAAGCAACTGTATCCGAATCATAAGTTTGTTCTTCTCTTCTTTTATCTTCAATTTTTATTTTTATTTCTATTTCTATTTCTATTTCTATTTCTATTTCTATTATTCCTCTTTTCATCGTTTAACGTCAGGCGGCCGCAAGTTTTATATTTATATACAAATTTTAAATTGAAGAAAATAAAATTTATAACGTTTTGAGTTTAGGATAGTAGTGAAAATTTCTTACATCACTAACACAGTTAGGAGGTCGGTCATATGATTAGGAATTTCAGTTAAAGCTAAAGCTAACGGAGCTAGGGTCAGATTTTTTCATCTTTTTTTTTTATAGGCTTTTTAGGGTTGGACCATATATAGATAGGGTCAGAAATGTTACCTCAAAGTTGACTTGACTCTTCAGATCAAAAGTTGACTCGACTCGCATATCATTTCGTTTATCTCTTTTGGTTCACTCTTGGTTTACTAATTTGGACCGGTAGACATGTTAATTAGGACGAAACATGATATATGATATAGCTCCGTTAAAACTTAATTAAATATATCATATTTTTTTGGACTAAGGGCATTTAGCGCAATTCAAACTAGTCCTTGAAACATGTCAAAATGGGGATATTTTTGCAATTTAAAATGTCTATAATTCTTTATATTTTATTTTTAATTTATAAAGCAATATTGAAAAGTATTCCCCATTCGACTGCAACCTCACAGGACCGCCATTCCTATGGATCTTTTTAAGAAAATTCACATTAATAGAACATTTAAATGGCCAACTATATTCTTTTAATTCATTTATCATTCTTAAAATTTACACCATTTATAACTAAAACAATAATTATTTTAGCAAATGGGTTTGTTTGGGAATATCATGTAACTTTGTATAAAAATCTACAAAACATCAAATCTAATATGAAACAAAAGCGTAAAACATCAATCTTTGTGAAATGGAAGGAATAAAACCTAAAAGATTGGTAAAGATATGAAATCGAGAAGAACTGAATTATTTAGTGGCAAAACAAAAATTTAGTATACGATGATGATGTGTATAAAAGCGGAAGGTGCAAATGAAATGTCACCATTCTAATATCATCGTTTCTTGGTGATGAGAGCTCACAGTACTCACACTATGAATGGCCTGTCTTGGGCAAAGGTAAAGCCTTTGTTAGAAGCTTATTTGTTGAAACGCCTCCTCGCGCCTTCAATCGCAATTCTTCAAGAAGTCTTTTCGCTTCTTTCATTTCTTCTTTCGCTGATTGTCCATGATTGTCCCAAGCATCGATCACTCGTTGTTGAAACTCCACTGCAAGGTTATAACTGAGAGCAAGCAAGCAAGCAATGGTTAGGACATCAAACACTTTTAAGACAAACGCAGTCGCATCAAAGTTCGAATTATATGTTAACGGACGTTTTACTTACTTTCCCATTCCGGCATAAGCTTTAGAGAGATTCTGGCAAGCGTCGATTGAATCGACATGGTTTGGACCAAGCGAAACATCCATAATGTCTTTAGCAACTGCAAACATTTGAGCAGCGGATTGAGGTCTTTCGAGTTCTAAATAAGCAGCGCCGAGATTGTTATATACATATCCAACTCCAAAATGTTTAGCACCAAAGCTTTCTTTTAACCTCTCGGCTGCACTTTCCAAATAAGGAACCGCTTGAGAGACTCGACCTGAGAATAGAAGCAACCAACCTATCCTAGCTGAAACACTTCCTTCTGAGTGCTGTTCTTGAGGAAGCTTCTCTAGTATACTTAAAGTTTTTTGCAATAACGAAATGGCGGTTTCAAACTCGTTCATTGACTCGTACTGCATTGCTACTTCGGAGTATGCTTCAGCAACTTCTACAGGCGAAGCAGTTTCTTTCTTCTCGAGAATTTCACAAGCAAACTCCAAACATCTCTTTGAATCAGCAAACTTCTGTTGGTTTACCAAAGCTTTCGACATCGATATAAACACCATAGCTCTCATCTCGCTGTCCTTCTCGGTTTGTTGGACAACACTCTTCAATATATCGATGGCTTCCTCATATTTCCCCAAAGCAACCTTCATGTTTGCAGCATCAATCTCCGCACGAATCAGCTCCAATTTCATTCCCCAATTCTTTAAAACCTTCTGAGACAATCGGTTCTGCTCCAATGCCTTATCATGTTGCTCTAAACCACTATAAATCACACCAAGAAGTCTTCTATCCTGCGCAACCTCAGCTGAATTATTCCCCAATTCTTTCTTATGAATCTCCAACGCCTTCAACGCATAAGGCAAAGCCTCGTTAAAATTCAAAACCGCAACATAAGCATCAGCCAAGCTGCGATTCGCCACACCCATCTCTTTACTATCTTCCTCAAAAGTCATCTCCTTAATCTCCAAACTCTTCTTCAAATTCTCAATAGCTTCCTCTCGCCTTCCCATAGCGTTCTTAACATTCGCAAGCTCGAGTTGCACGGCGTGTAAAACCGGCCTAACATCTTCCACAAAATTATCTTCATCTGCCTCTAACTTAACAAGAATCCGATTTGCTCTGTTAAGGTAACCTAAGCTATCACTAAACCGTTTTAAACCATAATTAGCAGAGCCCATTAGTTGTAACGCCATAGCAACAAGAAGATTAGGGTTGTTGCCATCTCCATCGAAAGATTTAAGAGCTTTATCAGCGTAAGACAGAACCTTTTCAGGAGTCTCACCTTCACGGTCGAGATGGAGCCCCAATTTCAAAGCGGATAAACCTAGCTCGCTCCCTTCGAATGACAACTCCATCTCCTTGAACAAACGGATCATTTCATCAGTCGTCTCTGCCGACTCAAACGCCTCTTCAAGATCGATTTTTTCTTTATCACTTGGCGACATCTCCGTCGGTTCGTCGACATGGGTATTGAAATTCCGACATGGATTGTCCCAGAACTGACTCTTGATCGGGCCATAGGTTTTGCAGCAAGTGGAGATTTTGCGTGTTGGGGAGATCAGAGAAGAGGTTGAAGAAGCAGAAGCAGCATCGGAAATGTAATTCAGGTGGATTAGAGGTGAGACTGATCTGAATTTGTGGAAATGGAAGCGACGGATTAGAGAAATTGAAAGACTTTTCATGGCGGAACTGAGAAATTGAGTTCGACAAAAGCCTCTCGCAAAAAGTATAAACCCTCAAAAACACAAAAACCCTAAAGGAACCATTTTTAAGGAACTTCTTTATATATACAGAACAATAAAGAATTTGCATGTAATGTTTAAATGTTAGCTTGAAACATTGAAAAAAAAGAAAAGAAAAAAAACATGTTATTATTCCCACATTTTTTTCCCAAATCCAGAGAACTTTTAACAAGCATCTCTTTATCTTCCTTCAACACCATAGAAAAAAAAAGAAACAAACTTTTTAATCCAAAAAATTCAATTCCTTTTTTTGTTGCTGTTGTTGTGCATCCTAATGTGGTGCTTGATGTTGAGTTTGTTGAGGTCTTGAACTATATACATCGTCGAAATGGAGATCAATCCCAGCTTCAATGTCATCATCATCCATGAACATAGTTCTCGACAACTGTCTTCTAGCATCCTCTTCCCAATGCAGTTCTTCTTCTTGTTCTTCTTCTTCAATGCTTCTTCTGTCCCATGAGTTGTCTAACAAGCTTCTTGCCGTGTAGCGGTTTATAAAATCCGGTGGTTCTATGAAGCTATTGGTGGTTACGGGATGAGATGTGCCTATGTGAGAACGGTCGCCTCTTCCCCACCACTGGCTCTTATTATCAAGAGGATGATGATTCCCATTACTTTCTTCTCCCTCGGGTTGGTCCTGGCGCAGAATGCTCTCTCTGAAGAACTGACCCGATGTGGTTGCCTCCATGTTGAGCAGATCTCTGCTATTTTCACTACGGATTCCCAAATCAGGAGGCCAACAATCCGTAACGTTTTGATTTGCAGTTAAGATTTCGTTCTCTCTCTGAGTTGGGTGATCCGTTCTGTTGTGAGGCTGAGAAGTGTAATACCAGTCAAGAAGATAAGGATGATTCCTCTGATCTGAATCAATCAGCCACATGGAATCAGTGTGATTGCCTCTCGCAGGCGGATTTCTTGGAATATCTCTGTATAAAGGAGGGGTAGTGCTTTCTCGCCATGGCCTGCTAGGAGAACATGTGTGTCTTGTGTTTATGTCTTGAAGCTTTTGGTCCCGGAAAGTCCTGAGATTTGACAGAAATTGCTTCCCAAGAGAATTCGACTCCCAAGAAGGATAACTACTCTGGAAACTGCAAATAGAATGGAACACTTAACACTTGATTTGCTACATTCTGAGAACATATGTTGCCGAGAAAATAAAGACAATGATATGCCGCAAACCTCAAGAATGATTTCTCCATTTTCCCCTGTGAGCTTCTCTGCTCACGAAGAGGTGCATTACATGGTGAACCATATTTCATATTTCCATGGTTCTCGAAGTCGAAAGCACTAAAGCTGCAAGCATAACCACCCACGATCAAAATGAATTCTATGTTGTAAACTTCATTAGAATAATTCATGGGCAGCAGATGAGTTGGTTACCTGCAAACATGACCTACGCCTTCAATTTCAACTGTGAAATCCCTGATGAATTGCAGGATGTCATCAACCCGCTGCAAAATGAACTCAAAATGTGTGAGACCACAATCATTGTATATTCTAAATAGTGATGTGGGTATACTAAGGAGAGAAGAAATATACCTTTGGCACGACAAACATCAGCAAAAACGGTGTGATGAAAATTGAAGCTATCTCTTCTAGTAGCATCATTCCAGTATACTGCAGAGCAGAAACCTTCATTAGCATCATTTATATAAATTCATTCAGAATGTAGTAAAGACCAAGAAGGGATATAAGCTCACGTTTACAGGAATTATAGAATCAGAAAAAGAACATGAAAAATTAGAAGAATATCCTGATATACCCTGTAAATAGCTCGTCTTGCTCTTAACCATAATATTATGAAGCTATTAGAGTAAAAAAAAACGTAAAACCTAAATTTGGTATTCCCTCTTCACCCTAACATAATATATAAGACTGTATGGCCTAGACAACGTCAAAACATTCAGAAAGTTAACATGAAAGATGCCAGTGACTAGAGATTGATGTTTTGCTATAAACTGAACCAGTTTGGGAAAAAGGAGTTAATAAGTAAACATGGTACCTGAAACAGAGTCTCTAACTCCAACCGGACATCATCTTTGTTTTCCATACCACGCCATCTCTTAGGCATATAGTGAGTGTGTTGGACCACCGATGTCATAGTTCCTACTGGGTCGAGGACCAACAGTTCATCTGAAATGGCAGCACGACTAATAGCTGTAATTGTTCCAAATACAGCAGCGTACCAGAACAGATTGCGACCGAATATCTACACAAGTGGTAAAACAAACTTTAATACCCAAATAATGTATCTATTAAATGCTTTAAGGGTGGTAGGATTTCTTACATGGCCCTCTAGAAGAGATTCTTCGAGAAACGCAATGATGATTAATACAGCAGCAAAGCCGCCAGAAACAAACGAAACGAACTTTGCAATAATGGAGATGATAGGTGAGGGGAATTGTTTTAGATATTCAGATGCATGCACGACACTGCTATTTATCCGATGTTTGAATAAATGATCAACCTGTTGTAAAAGCAAAAAGCTTAGAAAAAGGCACCACATATATTTTGAAATAATTAAGTCAGTAAATTTTAAAGGTTTATTAAAAATTAACTATGTTCACAAAAACATTCACTCGACTTTTGTGGGCATGAATGAAAAAGCCAGATGAAGGAAACTACCTCATTAAATTCCCTGAAGAGCCACTTTGACAAATTGGACCATCTTCGAGAAGATGCAGTACTTGGATGATTGTAGAACTGTTCAGCATGCCTTAGGAATAGATAGACCAACATAAAGATGACAAGAAATGGTGATAGAAGAAGAATAGCAAGCCCAACAACAAATAGCCGTTTCTTCAATGTTGTAGGATTTGAAACAAAGTCCCTTCTAACACGAAAATTGCTGCAGAATGAAAACACCTGAGTTAGAGAAAACGGACAATACTTAGCGTATATAAGGAATTTATCATCCTATGGCAGTACTTTTCGCGGTAGCAGTTAGGCAACTGAAAAGAAACATATAAAATATGAAATCTGACATACATATGCTTCGGCCACCATTATGTAAGATTGAAGGGTGTTAGACACACTTTTGTAATATAGAAAACATACAAGGACAAAAAAATCTAACAGGAAAATCTCATTAACATGAAAAGATCACTGTAGTTGGACTAAGAAAAAGAAAACCATGAAAATTGAAACTTTCACCTTCATTACATAAACACAAACGCTTTAGCAGTTCATAAAATCCTATATCTAAAATGTTTCGAGAAAGCAGTTTTCGAACTAGATCAAAGATAGCGCAGAAAATAACATACCAGTCAAACATGCTCTGCAATATGCACCAGTTAAGGGTCCATTCAAGGGTCTTTGTCAATACAAGGTGATACTGTGTCCCATCTGGTGCAGATTTGACTACTGGACCAGCACCAGGGATCAAGTGGGAAATTGGGAAAGAAAGCAAACCTTTGTTGAGCATTCCAATCAAGTAGTTTTCTTTACGCATAAGGCGCATAACCATATCATGAGCTGAAAGATCCTTAACCACACAAAGGCACTGTGAGCTTTGTAACTGAACAACCTTCTCAAGGACTGTTGCCCATGGCATAGTAAGGATTTCGTTGTCTGTGACATGGAGACTGCAAATTTTACAACACAAGAAGAAAATAGATTATAGCCTAAAAAATGTATGTTTTGTTCTAGTAATAACTACTTATAGCATTTTTCCATTTCCAACTTACCTGTTGTAATAAAAGTGCCGAAAGTCCAAGGTATCTTTCAGCTGGGCAAAAAACCTTAAGAAGCAGAAGATCCAGTACAGAGAGAAAAGGCCCAAATAACCAACAATTATAGCAGTTGTGAGGGTGAAAGGGGTTAAAGGATGCAGATGGATAGCCTCTTTTACAAGATCACATGGCTTAGTCCCCGATTCAACTGCATCCATTCCACATTTTGCATTCTGAAGACCATGCCAGTCAACATACAACAAGAAAAACCCAGAGAAGCATATGATGAAGCCCAGACTTAGAAGCTCAACGGCCCACTTTACGATAATACACCAAAGGCCTTTGTCTCTGTAGTAGCTGTAGAGCCTTTCAACAAAAAGATCCAAATCAGCAATTGGTTGAACATTTAAACTCTCTCCATTAAGAAGTCCCGACGGGCTTTCACTACCAGGACTTGGTATTCCTCCGTAGTTAGATAGCTCAATCTCGTGTGACTCATTATGAAGCAATCCAGTAGTCAAAGACGATGATGATTCACCACGTTGCCATTTAAAAAAGTTAAACACATTTGGAGCCTTTTGCCCACTGCTCATCGTTCGTAAACACGGACAATTGGACAAAACAGCCAGTCCATTCCCCGCTAACCACGTAGAAATTTCAGAACTGTAGTGCCTAACGAGAATGCAGCCTACAAATCCTTCATCAGACATGAAAAACATTAAGTATCCAAAAGTGCAAATCACTAATGACTAAGATATTTTTATGCATGCAAACTAAAAGTGCCACCAACAAGTCTAGTAAATGTTCAAGCTAGAAGAACAAACAATGAAGATAATAAACTATGAGGCACAAAGGAAAATCAAATCCTTGGAAGCAAGGATACAGAAGTTGTGGCATAACCAGCTAAAAGACATGTTTCTATTACTGTTCCCACCTATCATTTGGATGATACTCAAATAACTATTCGATTCAAACATTTCCTTTCTTATTGAATACACGCATTTTCGCACAAGCAGAATCTATGGACAATGTGCACTAGATGCTTTAGCATTCTGATGACAAAAGATGATGCAGAGAAAGCGATCACGGCTCCATTCCCTCCAATAAAAAGACATATCAGCATCTCCTAAACTAGTAATGAAACATTGCAATACGAGAAAGCACTCAAACACAGGGTATATAGTAATCTATACTCAACCGAGAGTCAAAAAACAAAGTTCACGCAACCTTTCCACAACCAATATTACCTTGATCAAACTCAATTCCCTTAAACCGACTCTGTTATTCACAAGGGTTATCTACGTTTCACAGAGATTTAATCAGAAGCGCCACGATTCTTGAAGAAATTAAAACCCAAAACCCATATAAGTTAACAGGACAAACTCCTCCAAACCCACAAACTAATACCCTCATCGAAATCACTGTACGATTATTCAAAAAAAATAAAAACTCGAACTTTATCAATAACAACAAATTAAAAAAGATCAAAACTTTACCAGAGACCCACGAAAGGAACAGCAAAGAGAAAGAAAGACCGTGAAAGCGAAGTTCTTCTTCTTCTGTAAGCAGCTAACAAAATATAGTCTTTAAAAGACAAAGCTTTAAAGGAAAGGAAGAATCTTAATGGAAATTACGCGGCTAGGGCAGTGGAAATTCTATGAAGAAGATGAATATTGATCGACGGAGGATTAACGAATTTAGGGGAGAAAAGAAAAAAAATATAAAAAAAAAGGAAGAATTGAAGAATTGGGTTTGCGTGGAAGAAAATAGCAAAGTGATAAAAAAAAATTAATCCTTAATGGTTGGAGAGTTGTATATTATATTTTTTCAGTTTTCGATTTGGGCTTTTCTTCTTCCTCCTTCTCTTCTCTTCTCTTCTCTTCTCTACAGAATTTTACTAAACCAAAGAAACGTGATCACGAGTCCCTCTTTTCCCCTTCCTTTTTTTTTTTCCTATTTTTTTTCTAAAGTTTACTTCGATACTTGGTTAATATGATCGTGTATATCTGTCCAAAATAATAAAGATCATATATATATTTATTAGGTTTTTTTTTAATAATAGGCAAAAGATCAATTTAATATACCCAGATTTCTTAGTTCTGAAGCCAAAGAATATAGATTTTTACAAAAATAAAAAAGATATATACAAAAAGAAAAACAATACTAAGAGGGGTGTATTGAATTAAATATTTGGTGTGATTTGAGTTTTAATGAGTTTTTAGATGATTTGGTTAAATTTTGGTGAATTTGGAATTTTGTTATTAAATTCTCTGAAATCTCACCTAAAACAATGGGATTTTGGTCTTTATATTTTTAAGTAAGAAATCCCCTCAAATCTCACCTGAAACTTTTAAATAAAATCCTAGTACTGTTTTCAATAACAGTGGATTTGATTGTATATTTTAAAATCATTAATCCAATAACACAGAATTTTATAAGATATTTTGAAATCCAAGTTTCAATAACACATGATTTGTCCATTTAACTCAAATCTCTCCAAATGCCCGATTGAATACACCCCCTTAGAGAAACAAAAAACAAAATCATATAATGGGTCAGTTGTTTTGAGTGGGCCGGCCCAGATTCTAAATAGACCCCCAAAAAAGTTAAGAGATAACATTATTAGTAAACTATAAACTATACTGGTTTTTAAATTAAATTTTGGAAATATGATAGTAGATTCCAATGAGTCATTGACTACATTGACAATGTTAAATATTGGATCTGGATCAGATTCTGCAAATGAAGGTTTGGAATCAAGATCTATATTCGGTATATAATATAATGGAAATTGATATATCTAACCCCATCAACATTTTTTTATGTCAAACAAAAATAAATTCCATTAAAAATATGAATGAATATAATTAATCCAATTCTTAAAATTAAGCTTTTGGTATCAAATTTCCCCTTTTAGTATATAATATAATGAATATTGATACATCAAAATTGGATTTTAAATGATTTATATTTTTAGATAAATCTTTAAACAACAAGTAAATAAATTGTAAAATTTATATAGTATAGTGAAATCGTTTCAATGTATTTTTATGAGAGATTTTTAGATCATATATTTTTGGCTACTTTGTTTGATAACTAAGAGGTTATGAGCCGAAACCCATACAATGACGTTATATTTCTTACCTATTTGTGAGAATTAGATGATGAACCAATAAAAGAAACATAACTTTGTGTTTATCATTATAATTCTTCAAAAATTCATTTATGTTGACCCTTTTTGTGATAATAAATGTTCATTTCGTAAATTTATATAGATTTTCTCAATGAACAAATATCATGAATTTTTTTCTTAAAGATTACAAATAAAAAAATGTAAACGATAATCTGTAATAAATAAAATTTTAAAAATATATAGAAAATATATTATCGTAAAACTGTAACATTTAATATTAAAATTTTTATCAGATTTTTAGTAAAAATAATACAAATGACAACTGAAAAAAAATCTCATATATCATTTAAAAGTTGTTTGATTCTAGGATTTAGAATATGGATGTGGTAAATATTCAAAGTTTAGAAAGAGAAACATAGTGTATAGATGAAAAAAATTGATTATATTTGATTTGGTGGACTAACAGTTTATAAATATATTATTTATCATTGATGATAAAATTCCCTTATGATGATATCTTTGCTTTCAAAAAATCTATAAATATTGAACTAAAATGTACCATTGTATGGGGTATATAAATCTTGTTCTTGTTCATACAGAATTTTAGCAAAGAAAAATTAAAATGTCTGTTACTTTGTTGTCGCACATAATTTAAAATTCACAACTAATCTGTTTTTTTTTTTTTTGTTGTTTGACTGCTGCATCGAAGATTCGTTTACAGACATAAATCTAGATCCGAAAGAGAGTTTATTAAGTTTTCATTATGGGCCTAACTAATGGGCTTCCTCGTGGATAGATTTTTCGCGGGAAGCAACGGGTAGAAGGGCGCGGGAGTCACACCACGTCGGATTTGGCGCCTAACTAAATCCGTAAATAAACCCTTTCGTCTTCTTCTTCTTCTTCTTCATCACCTTCCTCGTGTCCCCTCTCTCTCATCTACTCCACTCGATCTCTGCATCTGAAGACTGTAAAAAGAAAATGAGTTCACCGGGTTCTTCTAGATCCATTCCGTTCAAATCAAAGAAACGGTTGTTGATGGATTCGCCATCTGCTAAATCGGAGACCGGGAACCCTAATCCGTCTTCTGTAGCTTTGCCTACGCCGGAGAAACCGCTTGAGAACATGCTTAGTAGATCTAGAAACCGATCAGTGGCTTTATCCGTGAAAGAGATTCGTCAAGCCGCTGGATCTCGTCGTAGATCTGAGGATCCGGTTGTCAAAGTTTCATCCGCCAAAAGCCAGCTCTTTTTTTCTAACAACGATTCATCTTCTTCGGGTTCCAAACGATTAAGCTCTAATAAGAATGCAGAAAAGGATAAACTTCCGGAGAAGTAAGATTAGTTTCTAGGGTTTTTAAAAATTTCCAATTTTTTCTCCATTTTTACTGATTGGATTTGGGTTTTTACAGGTACGAGATTCTGGGAAAGTTCTTTGATTCGTTGGATAGTTCAATCTTATTATCGAAACTGAGAGGTTCTAAGCCGACATTTTCCAACATTTCTGGAAAAATCGAACATTTAACGGAAAGGTATTTTCCTGGAATTTTAAATCGTGTTTATGTACTCTCTGATTGTCACTTTTTGGATCTGATCTGAATAAGAAACCAATTTGTGTTTAAATCGTGTTTATGCTTTTTATTGATTGGATCTGATCTGAAAATTATAATTTTAATTTGATCTTTTGCCTTTATACTTTTATAAACTCGATAAGACAAAAGAATTATTTAGATCTAGAGTTTTGTTTTATATATATGGTGGATTCACCAATTTCTGATGTGTGTTTGTAATTCTAATATATTTCAGGAGGTTTTGCTACAATCACTTGGCTCAACTAAAGCATATATTGCCAGAAGCAATCGAGATTAAGAGGATCTTGATACATGATGAAAGAACTTGCTGTATGAAACCAGTTCTTCACATTACACTCAATGCTGATGCAGTAGAGTGCAATGAGAAGACGAAATCAGAAAATAAGAAGATCAGTCTCCGGAAAGTGTTTAGGGCTAGACTTGCTGATTTTGTTAAAGCTCATCCTCAGGTATGATGCAAACAAAAAAAAATGCATTCTTTTTTATTGATTTCGATAGTTACATAGTATTGTACTAAAGTAGTTCTATAATCTGTTATAGGGTGATGAGGTTCCAGAGGCATCGCTTCCTGAGCTATTCAACAGAAGGAAACCTAATGAAAACTCAAACGTTGAGGTTAAGAATGTTACTAGTTCTGTTATGGAAGAGATGGCTTCTATTCCAGCAGCTAAATTGTTTGCATCTCCCATCAAAGTAACATCAACTCCTGCTAAACCGACTTCGTCTCAGATTAACATTGCACCAACTCCAAGCAAAACTAGTTCGACTCCTGCGAAACCGAGTACATCTGATATTAACATCGTGCCAACACCAGTCAAACCAGTGTCTGCTTTGGTTAATGTACCTTCAACGCCTGCTATAATTGAATCAACACCAGTTATTGTTGCTTCGACTCCACCTGAGTTTGCTTCAACTCCTGCCCGGCTGTACAGTGCGTCACTCACAGCTCGCCCTCAGAAAAGAAGCAGTGATTGTACAGATCCAGATGATGTTTCTACTGATCCACCAGCTAAGCTTGTGAGGCGTTCCTTGTCTTTGAATTTTGATTCTGATCTTGAGGACGAGGATGAACCCATTGATCATGTACCGGAGGAAGATGTATCCAGCGATGATGAAATCCTCAGCATACTTCCTGATAAACTTCGACAAGCGGTAATACATCTCTAAGAGTGATTCCATTTGGTTCTTGTTATTAACATTATACTTTTCAGTTTGAGATTAAGAGGTACTAACTGAGATAATTCATCTTCTTTTTGTTTTGCTCATTTCAGATAAAAGAACAAGAGAAGAAAGCTATTGAGGATCAAAATCCAGCAATCTCACTCGCAAAGAGAAGGCGAAAGATGATCGCTTGTCTACCTAAACTTTTTAATGTCATTCATTACTTAATTCAATCGATAAGGCGTTGGGTAATCACAAAAGAAGAGCTTATGCACAAGATTATCGCTGGTCATTCTGATATTACCGACAGAAGTAAGCCTCCTAAACCGCTAAGTATCTCAATATATAACCTTTTTAAAACATCATTTGAAAACCATGCTAACTGTTCTGTCATCACTTATGTTTTGCAGAAGAAGTTGAAGAACAACTTATCTTAATGCAAGAGCTTGTCCCTGAATGGATGTCTGAGAAAAAATCATCAAGTGGAGATTTACTAGTCTGGTGAGTCTAAACATTCATATACATACTTTAACACACTTTTTTTTCCTTTGTGTATTTCAATTGCTCATGTAAACATCTTTAAATGTGCAGCATAAACAAATTGGCATCTCCTCAAACAATCCGATCTCGGCTAGAGGAAGTAAACAAGCAAGAACTTGCTTCACCGCGTCCTTGAAATCGCGGTTCTGTAGGCTGGGATCACTCTGCTTTCTAACTTTTTTTGGACTACCTAATATGAGAGTCTATTTATGAGGAAAAAAAAATGTGTAGAGAGATTTAGGTAGATATAAAGTTGCAAGTGTGGAAGTGTAAAAGGGTGAAAACAAGTAGATGATTTGCAAACTATTTAGGAAGGTGTTTTAATCTTATTTTCAACCATTTGTCTAATAATAGTCATTTTATTCATGTTGTATCAGAAAGCTTAATACAACAATGCTGACATATCTAAATCCCTTAATGACTAATAGTGTTATGTATTTGAATAAAACTGTTCTGCATTCTCCCAAATCCGTAACACAATTTATATTCTAACCAGCTATTTTGGATCTAAGTAACCTTCATCTAACCAGTTCACTACTTGAGTAACACTCCAGAAGTTTAAAAAAAAAAAAAAAGGAGAGATTATGGGCTTAACTAATGGGCTTCCTTAAGGATAAAAGTAAAACCGCGGGAACTAACGAACGGGGTAGGCCCGGGAGTCACACGTCGGATTTCGCGCCAAAGACCCTAAATAAATCGTAAACCCTTCCTACCTAAGTTCTCTTAAACATAATTTTCGGTCTCTTAAACCCCATATTAAGTTCCTAACCATTCTTTTTTTTTTCACTTACAATTGGCAGAAGAAGTTAAAGAACAACTTATCTTAATGCAAGATTATCAAGTGGTATTTACTAGTATGGTGAGTGTAACATTATATACAAACTTAACACACTTTTTTTTCGGGGTTTTCGATTGTTCATGTACATCTCTAATGTGCAGCTTAAACAAATTGGCATCGCCCCAAACAATCCAATCATGTTTAGAAGAAGAAAAAAAAATCAAGAGATGGCTCAACCGTTTTCTTGAAATTACGGTTCCATTGGCTGGAGTTACTGCGTTTTATAACAACTTAGCTAGATGTAAAGTTGTAAGTGTGGAAGGGTAAAAACAAGTAGATGAAAAACTATTTAGGAACGTGTTTTGTTTATCTATTGTTTTCCACTAGACTAGGTTATTTCTCTTCCATAGTAATTATCCATTTTGTATAAGAAAAGCTTAATAGAACAATGCTAACAGATTTAAATCCTAGAATGACAGTTTTCTTTATAATTATGTTTTGTTTTTAAAGAAACCTTTGATGATTTCAACTAACCTTTTATTTTATAAATTCTTAGGTGATTTTAGGACTGTCGTTTATGATTTATGACCAAACTCATTCCTACTAGTCAAAAAAAAAAAAAAAAAAAAAAAAAAAAAAAAAAAAAAAAAAAACTAACAGAGACAAAGCCATTTTTTCTGTTTAAAAAAATCAAGTGTTGGGAATCAGGTCTAAGCGGATTTTAGATTTTTGGGTTAGTTATATTGGGCTTTAAAAATTGAGTAAATTTTTGTTTCAATTTATCTCTTTATTTGTTTAAGACTAATGTTTTTTGAGTTCTAGATTAGCAAATAATAGAAGCTATTCTCACTATTAACAACTATAGGCCGGTCATCTTTATTGACTTAGTAATCTTACTTGTTACTACTACTTACAAAGCTCCATTTTACTGTCAGTGCCATCAATACTCATGATTAATATAGTAGTACTATAAATAACCTATCACAAATGAAATAAGTGAAATACACAACCAAATAAAAGAGAGCCGTATGATACATCAACAAAACAGAATTGTGGATATATAACTTGGTGAGATATGTTTTGAATATTTTGCCAGAAAAATATATCAGAAGAAGAAGAAAAAATTGAATTTTGTACAGAGAGAGATTGAGTGAGATTTCTTTTTTCTTTATAAGGACAATAATTATTAGATTCCTTAGATCTTGTATGGACCACAACTAGTCCCATCATACATTCCTAAGTCTCATTGTTTTCCTTTGAAAAAGCCTTTCCCAAACAGTAATATATACTATATTTTAAAATATTATAAAAGACAAATTGAGAGATAAGGAGAAATGGAAAAATAAAAATAAAAATAGAGATACCTTTGCCACTCTTTTAAGCAATTTCTGACCCAATTCCCTTTTTGGAGAAACCTTCAAAACCCTAACTTTGGAATTTATTTGCCTCTATTTTTAAGATTCTTTATATTTTATTTCTGGTACAAAAATTTGAACATCCCACCTCCATTTTATTCTCTTTGCTATAGCAGAAACTTAAGTTTTTTTTTTCGTCCCGTAAACTATATGATATCATTTTAAAAGCCAGGCATTAATTAATATTTAATGTTTTACTATAAAGTGGTTAGAAGAGAAAAACATCGTTTAACTATACTTAATGAAAATTCTCTAAAATATATATTTTTCTAAATTATAACTATTAAAATTTTCAAAAATACCGCAAAAATGTTTTAGAAAGGGTTCCAAAACGATATATGTCCGCGTGGTAAAACTCGTGCACATATTTGTCCTTAAAACTACGAAGGCTATGTTTTCTTGTAAAAGTATTGAGCAGAATAACAAGCACTTAAACCAAATATAATTCCTTTAATTCCGAACCAAATAATTAAAGGAATTACTTGCATGGCTTATGGGTTACGGACCAAGTCATCAAGCGTTGTCCATGAAAACATTATTATCAAAAGCTCTTTGATTAAAAGACATTTAAACAATTTGATATAGGCATGCTTGATCTAATTAATGCCAACTTTCGGAAACATATATAAATCAGTTTATTTTCGGTGGAATAGAAAATTATGAATATCCAACAAAAAAGCATCTATATTATTCATGTTTCTCATGTAGGCTCTCTATATTTGTTATCCTATAGAATACAAGCGCTGTGAAAGTCATTTGCAGGCAAAATTAAATATACTCCGTTTAAAACCCAAAGGGATAATAGTTTCTTACGTACAAAATAAAGAATTTCAACAAAAGTCGATTTATCATCCAAAGCGATATAAATAGAGAAATTCCCTCAAATAGCACCAAAATAAGTTTTTGTTCCAAAAATAGCTCACATTTTTATTTAGTACAAAAATAGCATTTTATGAAGTTCATAATTTAATTTTTTTAGTTTGGGTTGACTATATTAGAATTTAGGGTATAGTTTTTAGGGGGTAGGGGGTACAATTTAGGGTTTAGGGCTTAGGGTTTAGGGTTTTCTAAACCCTAAACCCTAAATCCTAAACCTTAAAAATATGAAGTTAGGATTACCTTTAATAAAAATGCTAATTGTGTCTTAAATAAAAATATGAGCTAAAAATGTCACAAAAACTTCATTTTGTGCTATTTTTGAGAATTGCCCAAATAGATACATTTTAAAATTAAGAATTTACAAACTAAATATGCACGCTATTGGGCTTAAAAAAAAAAAGAAAAGATCATTAACGGGAAGGTGGCGACTTCATTCATGAACTATATATTAAGGTGAATTTTCTTCAAACGATCTTCAGCAATCTCAAATCTCAATGACCTACTTCAAAGACGATGAAGTCATGCATATTTAATATAAGTTCTCTATTAATCTTAATAAATTGTTTACAATAATTTAATAATATTTAGAATTTTACAAATGGAAATAATTGACCAAAGAAAAAAAAGTAGGGGAAAAGGAATGATTAAAAATGAAGGATAATATACTTATCTATGTGTTATTAATTGAATCCCAGCTAAAGAAGTAAAAGATAAAAATGATGAAAAGGGGGGAAGAGATGTTGAGTTGGTGCGTTGCATTAGAACATATTGATGGAAACAAGTCATGAGAACATATAATAAGAGCCTCAAGATAAATATAATGAGCAATCGATTGTAAAACATAATCATTTTAATTTCCAAGTGCAACTCAAACTCAGATTATACATATTTCAAAATCAAAATACTCTCTACCCTTGGGTTAATATTAATGAACTTACCAAACGGTCGACAAAAAAACACTTGTGAATTGCCAATATACGTATATTTACAAAGATTTTATTCATAAGGGGAATGGCAATATATTAAGCTATATATATATATATATATTAATTAGCTTGGACTTGGTATAGTTCTAGGCGGTCAAGTCGAGCCTAACAATTTGTTCTTGTTCTCTTTGAAGCAATGCTCATACATTTAAAAATACTGTTTCAAACAATTTATGGATAATTTAAAATTAGAAATGCTTTATCTAGATTTAGGTTAGGTTTTCGATTTTTAATAATTCCAATTTGAAATAATAATAATATCAACCTATAACTGAAATATGAATTGGTTTGATGTGATTTTAATGTTCGTTTATTGAATATAAAATAAAATGGGATCATAGTCAAATTAAGATTTTGTTTGTTTGTGGAGTAAGTATTGTTTCGGTTCAGTTTTAGATTGAGCTGGTTTGGTTAATTATTTGGACTGCTGTTCGCTGCTTAATTTGCGTCTAAATTTTATATAAGTTAACAAATATAAGTAATATCAATATTCAATTCAAAGGTGATTTTAAGTTTTGAGAAAATTTGTGATAAATAGTAATGTGATTTTGGTTATATAATGGACCCGCAGCCAAAAATAACATAGGCCAGCACATTAATAATTCGATGGCTATTTCCTTTGTCCAAGGATGATTATGGTAAACAAGACAAAATGAGTGAGTATGAAAAAGACATTGGATTTTTGTTGACAATACAAAAAGGGAAATAAAAGGAGCGATATATTCAATCATAATGTGAGAATATGTATGGACAAGTTATAAAGTCCAATATGTTTCAACTTTATATTGGCAAATGAAATTATATTTTTTTTGTAAAAGCTGAGTATCCGCAAATTCATTGTGAAAAATAAAGTTTTAAAGTTTTGGCACCACCGAGACTTGTTTCAAAAATTTTTACCTTGTGAATTTATAAGCAACATATAATCTAACCATTTACAGTTTAAACTTTTTTTTTTTTTTTTTTTTTGTCAACAACTATAAATTTATTAAAACGGTGCATAGATCCAAACCGGAGAAACATAATTTATATGAATAACAAAATGCGAACAACGTCTAGCGCTGCGTATTAAATTATCCGCTTTTAAATTTAAAGTACGATAAATTAAAGAAAATAAAAGGAGTGAAAATAAACTCTTGATTCTTATAAATTCTTTCAGGAGAGTTGAAAAAACATGTCAATAGTTTAAATTCTATGATATTAAACATATATTATTTAAAAATCTAAACAAAAACATATCGTCTAATAGTTTGTACTAGTATATATATTGTTGTTCCATCATCATCCGTATTAAAACCCGTCTTATATATGCTATTAATGACAGAATACAAACCATATTGAAACCAATCGCATAAATTTTTAGATGCCCGACTAGAATGATCTAAAGTACCCAAACCTTCAACTTTTATACAAAATCAATGATTTTAATGTTAAAAAGACTAATATATTTATAGCTATTACTTTTTTTTTCTTTGTAAAGATAATAAAAAGCATATAGTAGAGAAATATGTTAAATATCAAATTTTAATTTTTACAGTAGTTCTACTTCTACATAATGAAAACAAAAAATACGAGAAATCTTTTGATTAGTTATTGACTAATTTGTTCGACGGTAGATTTCTGAATCTTTGATTAGTGTCTAGTGGATGTTTATAAAGACATTCACAAATCACAACAACAACATAAAGAATATTAATTGAATTAGAAATATTTTATTATTTACTGATTAAATTGAGAAGTTTGGAACAACATTAGAAAATCGAATTAGCAAGATGACAAAAAAAAAGGAGAAGAAATTTTTGTTATTATCTTTTAGTGAGAATGAAAGGTAAAGATTAAAAAAAGTGAAGCAAAAATTCAGTTGGTGAATCATTTTGCTGGCCATTACACTATTAGGAGATCCTATCCCCCCTCCCATAAAAATCCACATACCCCTCAAAACACACTCACCTTCCCACTACCTCCAAGTGCTAAAATGCGCACACCGATCCTACCTCTTCCGTTGCTAAAATGAGCATGGTGCGTGATTCACCCGCTTACTTACTCGATTTCTTCTTCTTCTTCTTCCTTTAAAAAAGGAACGTCTTTTAGCTACCAGCTCTGCCTCCTTCTCTCTTTCTCTCTGTTTTTTCCCTTTTCCGGCGAATTTCTCGGCTGAGATTGTAAGTTTTTTCAAAGTGATGCAGAGTATGCTGAGATCAACTCTTGAACAGAATCAATGTCTTCTGACATAAGCTAAACTCTCTTCACTTTCTCTGCTTTCTTCTTCTTCTTCTGCTTCTTCTTTTCTAGTTTTGAATTCTCAATCTTGATTTCTCCTATGGCGAGTTGTAATTGCAGCAGATCCATCTCGCTGGTTCCATTTCCAACTGTTTGAAAAAGTCTGATTCTTTGGTGTTGTTTTTGAGCTAGTGTTTAAAGTAGTTTCCTTTTTAGTTATCCGATTATTGAAGTTGTTGTCTTGGGAAAGGGATGGGTAAGAGGCAAATCTCACAGGATGAAGTAGGTCCGCCAATAAAACCAAGAGCTGGATTACGAAGGGAACAAGCTGGAAGAGGTTCATACAGAGGTAGCTAGTAACTTTGTATGTCATCGAACGAACGGATCAAAAAAGGTTCTCTTTTTATTTAGAGGGTGGGGAGGGGAAAGTGTAAAAAACTGATTTTTATTTTTCGTCATTCGGACACAAAATTTTCAAACTTTACTACAACGAATCAAAGGAACTCTCTGCCTGTCTTGATTGTTTTTGAGTTTTGGGGGGGTGGGGGGGGGGGGGTGGTGTGTTTTAATATTTGCCCTTTAGAATGGGTTCTACTTGTCAAGAGATACTGAGGAGCATTTGCTCTAACACTGGTTGGAAATATGCTGTGTTCTGGAAACTTAATCATCGAGGATCTCGAATGTGAGTCACCTTAACAAATCTCTTTACTGTCTTTGCTTTGCTTGGTGGACCATTATAAATTTATAATTGTCTAGGGGTTGAACTGGGGTAATTGATTTAGGTTGTTTAAGAGATGTGGAAGAACATATGGAACCTTCTATCGAATCGAATGCAGCCTTAAGTTAACAATTGTAGTTTTAGTATCTGAAGACTACTGTTTCTGTACTTTTGACTTTTGAGTATTGTGTGCAATTATGGACTCTATTTTCTTTATATGTTTAGAGTTTTAGTTGATCAAATAGTTTCTCATTTCTAGAATATTGAACATTTGTAGGGTACTTACCTTGGAGGATGCTTACTGTGACAATCACAGGACGAATAACTCACCGGAAGTTAAGAGTGGCAGCGTTATACCAAAAACTATGCATGGAGCACATGACTCCCTGAGTTTAGCTGTGGCAAAGATGTCTTATCATGTCTATTCTCTAGGGGAAGGGTAAGAATAAACTGTTTGCTGATTCACTCTTCCTCGACCTTCATGCTTTCAACTAGCCTTTCATGGTTATCTCGAAAAACACAAATGCTGGGCGTCTTGTCTTGTCTACATAATGCAAAGCTTTTGTCTTGTCTTGGGAATTGACGCCATTAGGAGCTTTTATAATTAGTTACAAATCTTGGGGTTCTTGTTTTGAATTATTTTATCATTTCTTTATAAACAGAATTGTAGGACAAGTTGCTGTTTCTGGAGAACATCAATGGGTATTCCCCGAATATTATGACAACTGTCACTCAGCATATGAGGTTAGGAACTTCCTATCTTGAATTGAGTATTTTTTGTTTCATGTTTCTAAACCAGATATTTGTTTATTTATTTATTTATAGTTTCATAACGTTTGGGAGAGTCAAATGTCTGCTGGAATTAAGGTATTTGAGATTTATCTTTAGTGTTCTTTTTGTCTGCTCTGTTACATGAATTTCAAGAACTTCCTTTTTATGAATATATGTTCTTCTTTCTCCGCAGACCATTCTTGTAGTAGCTGTTGGTCCCTGTGGAGTTGTGCAGCTAGGCTCTTTAAATAAAGTAAGTATGATCTTCTTATTTCAGGCAGTGTTCGCAGTTACAAAATTATAGCCAGGAGGAAGAACGCCTGTGAACTTATAATGCATGGCACATAGAAACGTATTTGGTCTTATTGTGTGTTTGTGTGGACCAGGTTAATGAAGATGTGACTTTGGTGAATCATATCCGGCATTTGTTTTTGGCACTTAAGGATCCACTGGCAGATCATGCAGCAAATATAATGCAATATTCTTTGTGTCTGGTAAAGATCTTCTTCATACATATATGGATTCATGTTTGTCTGGATTTCTAGTTATTTGCAAAATGGGGAGAGTAGGGTGCTTATAGTTCTTCTAACAATTCCGTAGACCTTAACTGACTTCCTGAGTTGGACCATGATGTGTTGTATAATTTTGTTGCAGCCAAAAGTACCTTCCGAAGGTTTACATGCCGAGGCTTTTCCTGATTGCTCTGGAGAAGTTGAGAAAGCAATGGATGTGGAGGTGTCAAATATTTTAACTCAGTACAAAACTAGAAGAAGTGATAGCATGCCTTACAATACTCCTTCTTCATGTCTTCTGATGGAGAAGGCATCTCAAGTTGGTGGTGGTCGTGAAGTTGTGCAAGGATCCATTTGTGGGAGCTATAGCGGTGTTTCGTTTGGCTTTCCCGTTGACTTGGTTGATGCCAAACATGGGCATCAAGTAGGTACAAATATACTCAATGATGCAGCTCAAGTGGGGATGACTAATGGCTGCAAAGATCCAAGAAAATTAGATCCTAATTTACATTTGTATTTGAAGAATCATGTTGTCAACAATACAAGCTCATCTGCTTTAGCAATTGAGGCTGAAAGATTGATAATAGGCCAATCTTATCCAGACCTGGACTCAACCTTTCATGCTTCGTCAAGAACAGATAAAGAAATTTCTTACCAAAATGAAGTGTTCCAACTATCTGAGAACCAAGGGAATAAATACCTAAAAGAAACTGAGCGTATGCTGGGGAGGAAATGCGACTCAAGTCGACTTGATGCTTTGATGTCATCTGGGAATACTTTTGCTGGCAGCGAGCTGCTAGAGGCATTAGGCTCTGCTTTCAAGCAAACGAGCACTGGTACTGAGGAGCTAGTGAAGTCTGAACATGGTTCAACAATAAGACCAACAGATGGTATGAGTCATAGCCAGCTCACATTTGACTCTGGCCCTGAGAATCTTCTAGATGCTGTGGTTGCTAATGTGTGTCATAGCGATGGCAATGCCAGGGATGATATGTTTTCGAGCAGATCGGTACAGTCATTGCTTACCAGCATGGAAATGGCTGAACCCTCAGGTCAACAGAAGCATATTATTGTTAACCCAATTGATAATGCTATGAATCAGCTGCCACTAGTACAGGTGGATACCCAACAGAATTCATCAGATATCTGTGGAGCATTTTCTTCCATAGGGTTCTCATCCACGTGTCCAAGCTCCTCTAGTGATAAGTTTCAGACATCCCTGGAGATGCCCAAGAAGAACAAAAAGAGGGCTAAACCTGGTGAAAGTTCTCGGCCTCGCCCAAGAGACAGACAACTCATTCAGGATCGAATCAAGGAACTTCGAGAACTTGTGCCTAATGGATCTAAGGTGACTCCTCTCTTCCTAATAACAACGTTACTTGCACCATTGCAGGGTTTAGTGTTTTTAAGTTGGATAAAGTTGCCAGTGGCTTTGTAGTTTTATTGCTAGAAGTTGCAATATATCTGTGTTGTTCGCTGATAATTTTGTGATATTTTACAGTGCAGTATTGATTCTTTGCTAGAACGCACGATCAAGCACATGCTCTTTTTGCAGAACGTTACTAAGCATGCTGACAAGCTTAGTAAAAGTGCTAATACAAAGGTAAAAAAGTCAGATTTCTTAATACTTATAATCTCGGTAAAGAAGTTTGTAAATGGACATATTATGTTATATCTGATTGATTGATGCAAGTCAAACTTTTTAATGCTTTAATGAGAAGATAGAATGGGCACATGGAGATATAGAAAAGCTCAACTGAAAATCAGAAGTAAATATCAAAATTATCTTATACCTTTGTAATCATCAGATGCAACAAAAGGAAACTGGCACGCAAGGTTCCAGCTGCGCAGTGGAGGTTGGAGGCCATCTTCAAGTGTGCTCGATTATCGTGGAGAATCTGAACAAGCAGGGGATGGTGCTTATCGAGGTATGTAATATTTCTTTCGTTGAGTTTAAACTTTATTTGAACTATAGTCCCTCCCTAGTTCTGCTGGTGTGTATCCAATTCTTAGTTTGAAAGTATTTTTGGGTTTTGGACAGATGTTATGTGAAGAATGTGGCCATTTTCTTGAGATAGCAAACGTGATTAGGAGCTTGGACCTCATCATCCTAAGAGGCATCACCGAGACTCAGGGCGAGAAAACATGGATATGCTTTGTAACTGAGGTAAGAGTCGAATTTACCCCACTTCACGAGAGCTATTCCAAAGCAAATCAAACCTTTTTCTCTTGAACATTGGATGATTATGGATAGGTATAACAGTGACTAATATTGACATGGTGATATGAATTGCAGAGCCAAAGCAGCAAAGTAATGCAGAGGATGGACATTTTGTGGTCTCTGGTGCAAATATTTCAGCCAAAGGCCAATGTCAAGCGGTAGCAGCAGCATCGTGGTTGCAGACTTTGCGTGTAGTGTGCTTGTACAGTGTTGATGTGCGTCATGAAAAGACACTGCAATACTTGATATGATTGTTTGGGTTTTATGTATAAAATAGTTCTTGAAAGTTTGAGTTTTTAGTGTGTTTTATGATTTGCATTTTGTTTTTTTTTTGGGACCCTTCGAATATGCATTACGCGAAAGTTGCTTTTCTTCATACGTTTGCTTTGTTCAACAAATGGATTTGTAAGCTGTGGAATGGGATTTAATAAAGTAATGATTAAAGATTTGGAAGCATGATTGATTAAAGATGGTCCTACTCTTACACAAATGCAAACGATGTAATTATCATAATGAGTAAATACCAAACCCAAAAAAGAACAAGTCTTGGAAAGATGAAAGCTTAAGCTTTCACAGATATGAAGCTGCAGAGTTAGGGCAGAAAGTTTCTTCCTTTGAATCTTTGATTTTGATCCCACTAGTCTTTTCAGCAGCCTAATCTCTTCTTTACCTATTGTCGAAACTGTGGCGTTGTTGAATGATGAATCGACTTCAAAGGCTTCTTCTTTCTGCTCCTCGCTTATCTCACCCAATCATATCTCCCTCGTGTTTTCTCCATCGGCGGGTGTTTTCGACTTCAGATACTGATGTTGCCAGTAAAATCCGAAGCAGTACATTGTCTTCTCTCGATGAAAATGAACTTGCCAAATTCTCTGCCATTGCTGATACTTGGTTCGTCTCTCCATCATTTTATTGTCGATTACATCATATGGCTATAATGCATTGGTATTTGAAGGACAATGAATTTCATTTCTAGGAAAATATCAAAACTTTGGATTCTTACAACTCTACTGCTCTACAAACAAAAGAAGTAAAGTTTGTCTTGGAAATGATTTGCCTTTTATATTTTCGGATCGGTAGATTTCTTGTTGACTTGGTTTTTGAAAAATTGGGTTTTGTTTACATTTGATCTTCATGCAGTTGAATCTTGTGTGTAAACGGTTAGACATTTGCTTGATTGACTCAATGAGTGTGTTCATGAATTCTTGAATTATCGACTCTGGAGTTTTGAGGGCTTCACATGATTTATATGCTCTGTGTTTCTTATATGAAGGTGGCATTCTGAAGGGCCCTTTAAACCGTTGCATCTAATGAATCCAATTCGGCTGGCTTTCATCCGCTCCACCTTATGTAGGCATTTCAGGTACATTTCTTGTTGATGATTTGTTTTCTTTTCCTTCTCTTTATCCTTCTTTGTCGTACTAACTTCGATTTTCTACAGTAAGGATCCGACTTCTGTTAGGCCTTTTGAAGGACTGAGACTTATTGATGTAGGTTGCGGTGGCGGACTACTATCTGAGGTATTACTTTTTTTCCCAGGAATTCCTTCATACCTTAGTTGGCATATGATTTTTCCATTCTTCCTTTTTATGAGACCACACTAGGCTCTGAGCAAGCATATAACATTGGTAATAATTTTTGAGTTTGGTTATGTCTCCTTTTGGGCGTGTTGGTTGAGCGTTTGTAGTTATACTTGGAATGGCATTGTTGTTAGATATAAGGAAGATGTGGTCACCAGTGGCTTGTTTTTTTTTTTTTGTGTGTGTGTGAAGCCTCTAGCAAGGATGGGAGCAACTGTCACAGGAATTGATGCTGTTGATAAGAATGTCAAAATTGCTCGTCTTCACGCTGTAAGTTCTCTTACTTATTGTGTTATTGTGTCCTCTATAAGATGAAGCAGTTTTCTTGTATTATTTTTTATTTGAACTCTACACTTCAGTCTTGTCAATGTTGGCAGCTTTCATAATACTTAAATAGCATTGAACATGTCTTCTCATTATTGTATAAGACTAGTGTTCTCTACCTTGGCTTTAATTCTTCTTGTATATCCATAAAATGACTCTGCAGGATATGGATCCAGTGACTTCAGCGATTGAATATCATTGTACTACAGCAGGTTACTTAACTAATCTTAGATGATGATCAATTAAAGTTACACTCTTCTATAGAACCTGATTCTCATCGCCTATGTTTAAATACTAAGTAATATTTTCTTGCGCAGAAAAGCTAGTTGATGAAGGCAGGACGTTTGATGCTGTTCTTTCTTTAGAGGTACCTTTTTCTAGTCCATCTATATACTTGGGCATGTCCCTTTCTCTTTGTTAGACTTCTTGATATTTTTACTGTTCCATGTCTCACTTCTAATTTCATTTTCATGGCAAATTTTCTGATTTTGTAAAATGAAGGTCATTGAGCATGTAGCAAACCCTGCAGAATTCTGCAAGTCGTTGTCAGCATTGACCATCCCCAATGGGGCCACAATACTTTCTACAATTAATCGAACAATGCGAGCATATGCATCAACCATTGTTGCAGCAGAGTATATTCTACGTTGGGTAATCACTTCAGTTTCACACCTCATTTATATTCTCTTAACACCATTTTTTTGCAACATGTGTTCTTGGTTACACATTTTGTTGTTTGTATAATAAATCACCTTGCAGCTTCCTAAAGGCACACACCAATGGTCAAGTTTTCTAACCCCTGAAGAACTTACGATGATACTACAACGTGCTTCAGTCGATGTAAGCCAATTCCTTCCCCTTTCAATCAACCAGTGGTAGCATTGCGAGAAGGATCGTTCATCTGTTGAACTTTATGACACTTATTTACACAGTGGTAGAAACGATAACCAGGAAACTATGGATTGCAGGTGAAAGAGATGGCTGGATTTGTGCACAACCCAATAACAGGAAGATGGTTATTGTCAGACGACATAAGTGTCAACTTCATTGCTTATGGGACTAAAAAGGAATGATCTTGGAGATATATAATCAATCGTTCCAAGTCGTGTTTCTCTACATATCTGCTTCTGAGTTGCAACTCTAGTTTATACTTTAAAAAGCTTTATAGATTATAGGTACTCTTGATGTAGCTTAGAACAAGGAAAGTAGTTGAATTCCTTGGCTCATGTCACAGATTTGGCTTAATGCCTTTATTTCTTAGGGTCACAAAAGTACAATATGCTATCTCTCGAGATTTCAATCAACATTCTAGAGTCGTCTATAAATAAAATTTACTTGAGTGTATGCCATGTTATCTACCACTTCAAGTTGATTGCCAAATCAAGAATGGCTTCAACTTGACGGATGGTTCGCCGCTTCTCCTGTTGCTTCAACTTAACTGCTATAGCTTCAGGATCAAGCCCTTCTCCCTTGTTACTACCTTCATCGTCTTCCTCTATTCTCACCTCCTGTAGCAAAGCATCCACTTCTCTTACAAAGTCTACTCTCAGAAGGGTGTTGTCCGTCTCAATGGGAGGTCGCAACGGTCCTTGATGCTGCAAAAACACAGCATATCTGATATGATGCTTTTTTTGTTATCAAAGGTGTAAGTAAAACAACAACCATTAAGAAGGTTACGCACCGTATCGATATCGAATCCCGACGGCATTAGAATGCTGAAAGGGTCTTCTCGCGGGAATGTATCAGCCATTAGTTTTCTACAGTCCTTAAGCCAAGCATCATCTTCAAAGCCATCATGCATGTTTAGAAGTTCATTAAGCAATTTCATCGCAGGACTTGCTTGCCGTTTCAAGATCTCAGTCTGGATAAAGAGAAACACCCAATATAAGATGGGTGATACATGATCTTCAGCAGCTCAAGAGAACAATCACCAGAAAAAGAAAAAAACACTAACCTCGACTCTTCTATACAAAAGATCAAGACTTCGTATAGCATCCTTCTCATCCTGAAAAAAAGTAACACAGGAGTGAATACAACAACAAAGACCACAAAGTTTCCCAAGGAAAAGAAAGAAAGAGATGTTACTAACATCGCGGCGAGCAAGGTCAAGGCGGTTCCAAATGATCATAAGAACAAGCTCATCAAGTTCACCTTTCTCAGCTGCTTCTTCAATTCTCTCTTCAACTTCCTCAGCAGCTCTGATGAAGCTAGAGACAAGCTTTCTAGCTTTCCTTAAGTCTTCCTCAGGAAATTCTTTTAACCTCATGCCGATTTCACGGTACTCTTCAATCTTTCTCTCTTCTTCTTCTTCTTCCTCCCGTTGCATCCGCCGCAACTCTTTCGTCTTCTCTCTTTGTTGAGCTTGCCATTCATCGTCATAGTACTCAGGTGGCATTCCTTCTAGAAGCACTTCTTCTTTTCCAGAACATCTTCTTACGAATTTAGCTGAGGATTCAAAGATAATGAAATTTTAGACGAAAATAAACTGAATTTTGGAGCCAGCGAAGACCTGAAAAAAAACTTACCTGTAGAAATTGGAAGCTCTGTTGTCATCTTCTTCCTAATGGTAACAGGCCGAGTTCTGAACAAAGGAGATGAGCACATGAGCGCCAATGACGTCGCCGCCATAGTCGAGCTTCGAGTGAGTTTTAATTTTTTTTTTTTTTTTTTTTATAATTATGTTACGGTTATCCCCTTCCTTTGTAATCTCGGGAATTTAGACTTATCACATTTAGTCCCCTAAGTTTTGATTTTTACAAATTCAACCCCAGTGGCTCTAGTGTAGCCAGTGATGGTAAGACATAGCGAATGATGTTGTTCAAAATTTGTTTAATTATATAGACAAAGCTCATTTGAAGGATAAAAAGTGATGATTCAGGTAATTGTGGTATGGTGTCTATATAGACAATAGACAAAGTTAATTATATTTTGGTTTGGTTTACTCATTTCAACATTAAGCTGAAAATGCAACGAGAATAGGCATTACAAGATGCTAACTATAGTGTTGTGCACCAAAAAAAAGATGCTAACTATAAATGTTACAATCTTAAGGCATTCAAGATTAATACAACGAATGCCATATACCAAATTTATTTATTACACACAACCAAAAAAATGAAGCCTTATATTATTTTAGTTTACAGAATGAAACAATTACGATATTGTTCAGGGTTAAAAAGACTGGCATTTAGTCCGGAAACAAAAATATCCGATAGACAAACTAAAAGTAAAACCTTATTTGCAATCCAGATTTGTTTTTAAAACTGATGGCCAAGTTCTTGTTGCATGCTCTCCAGATCCCATATGGCTATTTTGCCATCCAAGCCTATAGTAAACAAACCCATATGCGAGTAAATGAAACTGTCAGTTTTTTTTCCCATGAAAGAGTATATGAATATAATAAATTAGAGACTCACCTGAAGTGCTGAATCGCATTACTTTAGGACTTCCTGTTTTGCTCAGAGGTACAATGGAACTGCAATTTTCAGGTAAATTTTACGTGTCAAGACTCTCTAACATTCAACGTAGTAAAATAGCTAAGACACTTTAAAGAAACATTTACTTTATGCAATTATCATGAACGCCTCCACGTGATTCAGAAGCATCGTTGGCTGTTGCAGATTTTGATTGACTACCATAGAATTTCCCAAATGCTTCCGAAAACTAAACAACATGACATAATGAAAATATGGATTACACAAAACAGTACACATAATGCAAGTGGAAGATAGTAGTAACCCAAGAAAAAAGGAGCAGCTACACTATCCCGACATATTACTATCTTACAGGAACAATTCAGGGATAATAAGCTAAGTTCACTCAAAGTGATTCTAAAAGGCAAAGAAAGAAGATTTGGTATGTACCTGCGAACTGTAACTGGAATTTGAAGATGCCGCTTTCTTCTCTCCAATGTATCTGATAAAGCTCCTACAGACCATAAACAAAAACTTGTAAACAAGGTAATCATCGGTGTGCGGACCATTTCAGAACTAACTATCCGGCATGCATCTAAGAAGAATAACAGAATTGAAGATTTGATTTTGTGCAAACGGCTAAAAAGGAGAAAAATCAGCAGATATTTCTGAGAGCTACACACCAGATTCCAGTATCATCTGCGGCAAATACCATCGGGTTGCTGTCATATCCAACACCTATCACCATTTTCTCAGAAATAAACAGGACCTGCAATAGCAAGTTCCCGATAATATATCAATTCAGGACATAACATACGGGAGAAGACCAGGTTCTCAAAAGTAAAATAAGGGTGGATGCTGACCCACATCACGAAGAGGCAAATCTCGGAATGCAACGCTCTGGGCTAAAGGAGAAGGACCGACATCATCAACAAAGTAAATCATGGAACTATGACCTATACAAGATTACATAAACAAGGAGAGTGAGAAAGAGGGTAGTTAAAATTATGCAACCGAGTTGAAGTTCCATTGTATAATTTCAGTAGAGCACAATGGACAAACATCTCAAGTCTTAAGGATATTCTGACCTACATAAGCTAAGGTGTTGCCACTTGGAGACCATTTCACACCAAATGCCCAAGAATATGAGAGGTCAAGCTGAAGAATTTGCTGTTTCAACAAAGACACAACAGAAAAAAGCTACTTAACATTAGATGAGGGGCTAGAGTGAACATATATATGGCATAACCACTATAATATTTACTAAAAGAAGGAAAGGCTGCCAAACGAATCAAACCTCCCCAAATTTAGTTTCCGCTGGTGAGCCTGCTTTTGAATCCCTGTATCAGCCCAAAGAGTGAAGAAAAATAAGAAACTGCCCCATACAGTATTTGTGAAAATGTTTTAAGAGTAGACGTTCAAGTAATGAGCATACTTTGTGTCAACTCCTTTGATGAATGTTGAAAATACCCGACATTTTCCATCTGTAGATGTTGTTGCCAGAAGAATCTAATGCAAAACAGACAATCAGAGAGCACAGCAACATGAAAAGCATACCAGGAACACTGATTTTGAGATTAACTAGCTTGTGGAGATCGATATTCTATTTTAGGGATCACGACTCTATCCAGTGGCCAACTTATAGAATATTTTCAGTAGAGAAAGCATCCTATAAAAAGCCTGATTAATATTCTGGATACATGAAGTACAAGAGGTTGTGGCGATTGCACTCACATTATTAGGATGCCAAGCAACAGATGTGACTGAAGATTCGTGCCTTTTCCGGATAAGTTTACTGACCCACCTGAGAACAGTAAAGCCAAGCAATTTCAGCCTACCCAAATACCCCAACTTTACATGAAACTAATATAATACAGAGTGCCAAGATAATAACAATAATTGGTGATAATAAGATGCCAGTACATAACAGAATATAATACCATTACATAGACCAACAGCACCATTCATAGCAAAGAAGTCAGGCAACATGCCAAAGAAAAATCCATGACTAATAATGAGAATTAGGAGGAGAAGACGAAATTACCAGTTATTCTCTTGCTCATAATAGCATATACAAACAGTTTTAGCACCACTTCCAACAGCAAACTTGTTCTCTAAGGGTATTGTGCAAAAAGATGGAAACATAGATTAGAAGCTATAAAAAATATAGGAAAAATACATAACATAATAAGAAGACAATTAAGCTTAAGAAAACTCAGTAAATTTTGATCTGACACATTTACCTTTTGGACCCCATTGGACACAAAGTGCAGCACGATTTAGTCTAAGAATAACAAGAGTTGGTACCCATTCACCTCCTTCGAGGCTCCACACGTACCTTTAAGAAGCATTTAAAACTCAGGTTAACGAAATAAAACAGTGAAGAGCTAAGAATATCAGGTTTGCAGTTTATCGTAGCAATATTCGAAGTACAAGGCTACCAAAATGGAAAATTTCCTCGAAGTAGATTAAAGTTTTCAACTTACGAGTTCCTGTCATGGGATACAGTGACGATTTTGTTGGACTTTGAGCTCCAATCTATTCCAGAAACAATCTGGTCATGCTGCAACGATTCAAACAAAAATCATGAATTCATTGTAAGGGAGATTCAAGCTGCATATATAATACTTTCCAGTGACAAAGGAAAGAGGTTCCGGGTTCATTAGTCTCCAGATAGAGACAGAAAGGTTAACCTTTTGGAGAACATGTAACCTCTGCCACTGGTCTTGAGATGATTTATAGATATGAACTTCATTATTGTTAGGACAGAGAGCAACCACTAGAAGAAAAAACCAAAGAATAGTCAAAGCACATAAATGGTTACAGGCTTTATAAAAAAAAAAAAGACGTTAAACCATATGTGACAAGATATTGGGTAAAGCTCATAGACTAATGTACAATACTAGATAAGAACTGTTCCCAACACTAACATAAAAATATAGATTTTCCAACTGCTCTCTTGCTAAGTTGAACCTAAACTAGTAAGAATAAATATATTAGGCATAAACAAATTCCATTAAGATGGTGATTCTTCTAGTAAGCAATAGACACAAAGGGGATACTAAAAATTTGAAATTTGATTCCACAAGATATATCAATAACATAAGTCAATTCAGTTCCCTCCTCTAATGTTTCTCCTCATATATACAGTAATTCTAAAACTAAAAATGAAAGGAAGAGCAATTTAAAAATCAGAGAGATAGAAACAAACTGGAGTAATCAGGACTCCAAGCATGGCAAGTAATAGACTCAGCGAAGCGGTGAACATCAACCACAGCCATAATGATCCAATGTTGTAAATCTAAACTTGGACACAGTCATTACTCTCAAATCGACATCTCCAGATTCTTAAGTCCGCCAAAACTCAAAAAGGCATCGGACGCTGAACAGATCTACGGAGAATGACGGCGATATTGGTGAAAATGGCCGATGAGATCCGGAGCTTGATGGACACACTCGCACAAACGTGAAGTGAAAGAGAGTTGTTGTTTGTCAAAAATGACCAATTCAATTTCTATTTTTACTTTAAGCCAAATTTAAAATCATTTGTTTTAATTTTAAAAAAAAAAAAAAAAAAAAAAGAAAGAAACTGGTGATCCATGACCTTCTAGATCGTCGAGAGTCTTTTAAATTTTGATTTAACAAGCGGCGTCTCTTCCTCCTTTGAAGTTGGGACAAGGATTTTGCAATAATACGATTCCCAGGTTTGCTTTTAATCTCTCCGTCGAGTTTCTTCTTTGAATTCGATTTAGGGTTTGCTATTTTGTTTCTGGCTGTTCCGATCGATCGAAACCAGGTAAAGGAGACCTAATTTTAACTGCAAACATTTGATCCTCAATTCAATTTCCATCGATAAGCGCCTAAGAAGTAGATACATATGTGTATGTGTTGTGTTTATCCCACGAAATCTCATAGGGATTGATTACATATAATTAGATTCAGATCTCGAATTGGTGGGAGGTTCGAAATAGCATCTGTTTGTTTCCCAGAAGAATTAACCCTAAATTTGATTCACGATTTTGTTAAAGCTTAAGTTTTGAAATGCTACATGTGACTCACCTTCAACCACTTGAGTTAGGATTCAATTTTTTTCTCTGTGTCTCATACTTTTGTGAATCTTTTGCTTCTTGTTAAGGTTTCAGATGTTTCTTCACATTTTTTTTTAGGTTCAAGCATGTTGTTACTATTGGGTTTATTGAATTTAGAGCAAAGAAACAAGTCTTGAGAAGCCAAGAATCGATGATGATCATTTTTGTCTCCCTACGCAGATAATCAAAAGCTATTCTTGAGCCATGAGCACAGCGACAAGGCCTTCTTCTTCAACAACAACCTCTGTCATTTTAGAAAACCCTGTTTCTCAATCACAACCTACAGAAAGATTAGTGCTTCGGTTGAACCGGAAGAAGAAGAAAGTTTCTTGGAAAGACGGGACTGTGGACAACGAGTTCATGCAGAAGAAGAGTTCAAAGAAATGTTGCATCTTTCACAAACAGAAGCCTTTTGATGAGGATGACAGTGAAGAAGAAGATAACAACCATCACCATGATCATGATCATGATCATAACCATGAACACTCTGAATCTGGTGAGGCATCTTCTTCTAATGATTCTAAAGCAGTTGACTAATCGGTTGGGTTTTTGTCACAATCTCTATATAGAGCTATTGAAGCTTTTTATTAGATCATGGAAGAACACACATTTGTCTGAGGTTTTCGGCTTTTTATATATGTACATGTAATTTGCAGATTCATTGCAATGTTGATTTTAACTCCTTGAAGCTCTGTTGGCAATTATATGAATCATTGATGCTTGCTAATTAGTCATTAAGGAGTTACAAAGCTGTAATCTTTTCTTTCAACCTTTGGATATGCTTTTGTGACCAATACTCGTCATCAGTCTTTAACGACTAATCGCTGGAAAAGTTTTTGCAACCTCTCAAATGCAATGGTTTAGCTCAACATTATGGTCATGAAGTGTGAAGGGATTGCTGATGGTGTGACCAATGCAGCTTCTGAATCAGGTGGGTTGTGATTTGGATTGGTCACTAGTTGACCAATGTCGCTGCTGGTCAGATGTATGACCGAGATGGCTGACTGATGTGGGTTATATAGATGGCTCACGGGATCTTGGATTGGTCTGCATTTGATTGATGTGCATGGCTGATGTGGCTTATGAGGGAGGGTTGTTTGAGGAGTCCTGGATCCCATGGCCGATGATGGTTACACCTAGAGAGCCCTAAACACACAAAGATAAGAAAACAAAAATAAAGCTAAAAAAAAAAACCTCTAGAGAACATCAATCTTCAAACTCTAGTTTTCTTACTATTTTTAATCTCCACTAAACCAAACATTAAGTCATAAATCCACTATCAGTTGTTCATCATTTTCGAATAATTCAGCTTTTGTACTTGATCAATTATTTTGGAATATTTTTATTGTTAATCATGATTTCATGATTATTATGTGGGCTGTATAATCATGGGTCTCTATTTTTCTAGTCTGTAAAGTTTGATCAAAACTGAGGGCATACCAAATGTTTAAAACCGGTTTTAAAATTCAAAACTATTTTATGTTGTTGATCACTGCTAAATGTCAAAAATATTTTAAAAGTTCAGCAATAGTGACAACAACTTAACGTAATTTCACATATGCAGTATGTACATCAACTTAACTATATTCTTCTCAGTATTACATAGTTGACTTTCATATTCATTGAGGCGGCAAAACATTAACTTGAATAATTCACTTTTAGCAAATGACACAGAAATTAAACTAAACAAACATTATAAGTAAATCCTAAATTATTTATGAAGTAAACAATGAAAGAATAGAGGTATAACCACAACAAAAAGCAACTTGGGTTTGGTTCATGTTTACTCATTGTTTTGTCCTATACGTCAACCAAATCTCCACACGATCGGATCTTAATATTAATTAGGGTTTTCTCAAATATTTTTTAAGAATATTCTCCTCCTCAAACGCTTAAACACAATAATCTATTATGACAAGCCATATAAAAAAAAGAGATATTTTGTAATGTACATAAAACTTGAGGGAAAAGAAAAAGCTGCAATTTTGTAATTGTAAGCCATTAGAGAGACAAATATGTAAAATAACAAATTGAGTTATCATAAATCCCACCTTAGTCCTTTAGCATAAACACGCATGCACTATATATAATCGTCATTAGAAGTATTAATCTTCCTCCAAGATAATATTTGGTTAATAATAGGGAAGATCATTACGTTTTGAGAATGGGAGGCTTAGGTTCACCATGTGGAGGATGTAAGTTCTTGCGAAGGAAATGTGTAGAAGGTTGTGTATTTGCACCATACTTTTGCTACGAAGAAGGATCTTCTAATTTTGCAGCCATTCACAAAGTGTTTGGAGCTAGCAACTTCTCTAAACTCATTTCTCACCTACCTGATCATGACCGCTGCGACGCTGTACGAACCATCTCTTACGAGGCTCACTCTCGTCTCCATGATCCTATTTACGGCTGCGTCTCCCAAATCTTCTCCCTCCAGCAACAGGTTTTTTTTTCCTACCAAATGTATTGGTCTTGCTTCATATCTCTCTAGTGTACTTACAAGTAGTTTCACTTACTTTTGTCTTAAAGGTTATTAGTCTTCAAGCACAAGTGGTTCTCCTTAGAGAAGAAGCTTCTAGAAGGTTCCCTCAAGAGGATCCTGGTTGCAATCTGAAGCAACAAGAGAAGGTTCTTGCTCAGCAAATACCCCAAGATCTTCACAATTGGTTTCACCAAGAAATGTTGGACTCAGACCTTGACCCAATGAACCATGAGCGATCCATGGATCGCAACGAGTCTCTGTGTAGCTCAAATGAATCTCTTTACTACCAGGAGGACAATTTTCCTTGGTCTGTTTGAGTACAAGTGACTACTTCATTCTTCTACAATCTTCTCTACTATCAAATTTTCGGCATTTTTCATACCATTCTTCTTTACTATCCGATTATAAGACATTTTTAATAGTAGGGATCTAAAACATAACAAAAACATGTAATGTAATGTAGGCTGTTTTAAAACCAGACACAGCTACAAAGCTAGAGAGACAAAAAAAAGAGTTAATCATGTTGGATTTAATCTCCCAAAGACATTTAGTTACAAAAGTTATGTCTTTGTGTTGGATTCGATCTCCCAAAAGACATGTAGTTAACAAAAGTTATGTCTTCCTGTTTGGTTTCGAGCTCATCTCTTGTGCTTAAACCTTACTTTCAACAAGAACTGCAACTTCACCTGTCCATAGACAAAGCAAAATCTTTGTCAGATATGTACACACCATAAACATATAACATAAGAATCAGTCAAGCACAAAGAGGATAATGTTTGTGAAATATAACAATGTAAAATGGAGAGAGGAACAAGGAAGATTATTTTAGAAAAAAGAAGTTACCTGGGCAGTATTGTAGACGATATACTCGTTATACATAAGCTCAGAAGCCTTGGCCTTAGATATAACAGGCTTTCCACAAGGAACAGTGACATCATCTCTCCACTTAGCAAACTCTGTTTCTTGAGGCACTTTCTTGCCAAGCCCTTTGGTTGAGTGTTTCCCTCTCGGAGGTTTATCCATGTACTAAAGAATTGTAGACATAAAGAGAAAACAGTCATATAAGGTAACAATATTTTCAAGTTGTACCTATAGTCTCTAGATAAAAAAAAAAATACAAATGGTTAGTAACATCATAACCTTAAAAAATGCTAATATGAGCTCACCTTAGCTTTTGTTAGCTCATGTATTTCTCCCAATGCAACTTCACTCAGAAGCATTAGACCCACCGGGTTTTTCTTACAAGTGAAGCAGTACTGAGCACTTTTACTGACAAGGTCAGCGAAGTATATCCCCTTTCCAAACTGGAACACAATGTTTTAAAAAAGTTCAGATTCTCCAACAAATTAAACTACATAAGCAAGAGCCTTAATTGATAAGATCCAAACAAGCATAGAAACAGAGAGAGAGTACTAACCATGTAGCCAGTAGCTGGAGCTTCCGGAGGCGCAATTCTCAGTCCTTGGTTCAGAATTCCAACAAAATTTGTTAATCGAGAACCTGAAAGCAATGTTAATTTGGTTAAACCAAGGGATTTGATCAACCAAAATATTAACAATGAAAGCTTTTGTATCTGCTTCCAAATCATCTCAGTGTGGAAGGTTGCAGCTGGCTTACCATGCCATAGGAGCATCTTATTGCCAAGTTTTTCCCTGTAAGGAGCATATTTATCAAACTCTCCTTCTCTTTCAAGAGCAAAAACTTCCTCCAGTTCAAGACTCCACTCCTGACAAATTCAGTAACCAGAAATTAAATTAAAAAAATTATGATAAGCAAAGATAAAAAAAAAACAAAACAAAAAAACAAAACAAAACTTAAACTCACTGTATGTGTTGGGGCATGAGTTGTGTTGAGATACTTTTCAATTAATCGATAATCTTCACTATCATGAGGAAGTGGTGAAATATCGCAATGCAGCTTCTTATATTTATCATCTAGAGATTCGGTGCTATCAACATCAAAGCCAACTAATCTTGAAGCTATTTCGATATCCTGCAGAGCCTCGAGCATTTTCACCTGTAACACACAGATGCAATATTATTTTTTGGAACGCAGAAAATGAGGTCAAGAAATAAAAAAACAACACCATGGTTTATGTTTTACGGCAAGTACCTTTGACTTAAAGTCATCTTCATCTCGGATAATGCGAGGATGAATAGAAGGGATCATGGTAAAAAATCTATTACTAGCATCAACAAGCAAGCTTTCTTTAATAGAAGGCTGAGGGTCGCTTTCAGTCAATAGCTTCTGTATCTCTGTCAAAGCCTCAAAACCTGTAGAAGAACAAACAAGAGAAAGCATAATAGAATGTGATCTAGAACTAAGATTTCATCATTTATTAGAAATAAAAGAAAAACTAAAACTAGACAAGTAGGAGTTACCCTTCTGTATATTATGTTTGCTGAGTTTCCCAAGTGGCATCTCTGACATATTTATCTCGAACTCCATCATAGCAGATCTGTGGAAGTAATTATTAAGAAGATATCTAGGGAGAGGAGAGGAAAGGAAGATAATGGCAAATAAGTTTCTCACCGGTAAGTTTCCACATCAAAAAGCATCTTCATCAATTCTATTAATGGAGGAGCAAGGTTGCTATTGGTCTGAACTGGCTCTTTTTTTGCTACTTGCTTGTTAACTCCATAATCCTGAAACAAAAGATACAAAATAGTTTATGAAGGATATAAGAAAAGAGAAAAAGAAAATACAAAGGATATAGAAACTTACGATGTCCAACGGGAGAAACTTTCCAGGTTGTTTCTGGAAATTTGTTTTTTGTTCCCAAGATTCCCAACTGTTTCCAGTCTTCTCAAGGAATAGACGTTTGAATTCGTGAACCGCATCAGACTTTGACATTTCTTCCAGTTTGATACCTCCAATTTTTTCGTTTCCAACACGGCCCCATTTACGAAATACGTAGCAATCTGAACCTTTATCTTCTTGAATTATCTGGAGTATGTAATAACTATTGATACCAGTAGAAAGATCAGACATGCTCAAAGTTGTGTTATAGATACTGTTCCCATCTTCAAGAATGTGACAGTGCTCTTGGAGGCCAGACGCTTCATGCACAGCGCTTCGCCCTTTTACTTTAACAGTGACCAGGCTCTCACTAGTGTCTTCAATTTTGTACTTGTCAAATGGAAGTTTCCTCTGTTTTTTAAAACAGTCAACCAAATAATCCTCTCTCACAGTTGCCACTTTCATCCTCCTGCCACATGTATATATCAACACTAACGTTCAAAGTAAGAGCAAAGAGTGTGATGAGTTGAAGAGTAACAGCACAATAAAGGCATTATTACTCTTAGTCTCTTACCTAGCCTTTTTCATTTCAGCCTCTCGCATATCTGTCAGTCCACAAACAACCAAACAGCTTGTACCTGCAAATTTATTAAACAGATATATTCAAAAGCTGAAACACGTTCACAATATTCTATCCTAAACCCTCAAGTAATACGTACCTTTTTTAACCGTAGCATGATACTCTGCACCGGCTTCCAGAATTTTCTTCTTCCATGTTTGCTGCAAAATGATGCTATCAAGCAATGAAATGCAAAGATAACTTGATATCTAATTTTTCGATGGAAGGATGTTGAGGATCAAATCTCCACAAAGAACATACCCGTTCCTTAGAGTCTCCAGCAATTGAAACTTTAAGATCTGCCAGCTTTTCACTCCTTGAGGAGTCAGCTGCATCTTTAGAACCTTGACCCTGAGAAGTCTCACCAGACGATTCAGGGCGCAGAATACGTTTTGGCTTCACACTCTTTTGCGACTTATTCCACTGCAAGGAATCAGAAGACAAAGATTAACGCAATGAGCCCTTCATGCCACATCTAACCAAACCCATACCAATCTCACTCTACAAAACGACTGATTTACCTTCAGAAGGAACTGATTTTTTGTTTCGTCAGGGATTTTCCACTTCCCTTTGATGCGGTCTGGATCCAAAGTAGAATGAGAACATTTGCTCCATTCAGAGATGTAACCATGGCACCGGTACATTCCTCCAGAAAAAGAAAGATGACCCGAGCAAATTGGGCAGAGAGCAAGTGGACCAAACATCATGCCATCAGCGCTAAAAAGAAACAAGGAGAGAGGTTAAAAATATGATTATGCGTCGGATTCTCTAATCCGAGTTACCTTTTAAGAATATCCACACAACAGTATCAGAAATAAAACAAAAGACATTTCAGAATGTCTTTTCCAAACAATTTACTTCCAGGCAGCTTCGCTATGTAAATTACCATTTATCCCGCAGATCAAGTTCTGATCCTCTTGTACTTTGTTCATTTATTTCAAGCATTTCCCTCAACTCAGCTGTTGATACATATTTTTTCAGATCATCCTTCAGGTCCCACAATGACTTAGTTTGCGCCTCCATTTCTCTTTCTTCGCTACAAGGCTGTAAAGTACTGCTTGTAGACATATCAAAACTAGTCTTAGTTAGTTTAGACTTCTCGTTATCATCAGAATCCTTTCTTCGTTTTGTGCCTGCTTTTGAATTTGTTTTGCGTGCTTCTGCTGTCTCTGACCAGTTGTGCCAAAATAAATTTGAAAGACATCAGGCTATAGTACTGCAAATCAGGCTTTTGTAACAAGGAACTCAATTCATAACCGAACACCTTAAGACTCTTACCAGTTTTGGCTGCCGGCAGAGCTTTCTTCACCAAGGGAAGAAGAGTTTGTTGGTCTGAGTCTGGTATGCTTCTCCATCCAGACAAACTTTCCAGTTCAGTAGAGGAAGACATTTCAAGGAAACATTTTGCATGGTGCCACATCAAACCCTTGTTACCTGGGCCTTCAGGCTTAGAGAATATACGTACCTGGGAAAAAAGGAAAAAAAAAAGTTCACAATAACCTAATGCAAGACGAACCAGTTCATATATAATGCTACAACCACTGAGATCTTATGACAGATGAAGTAGAACAACACCGTACCTCTCCTTTCAAGATCTTTTCCCCACACTTTCTGCAACCAGCACGAGAAGTTTGTGACACTTCAATCCCATATTGTAGTTTGGCACTGCCACCGCTGCTGCCTGTGCTTGAGTTTGTGCTTGTGCTTGTGCTCGTGCTATTCGCTGCTCCAGATTCGACATATTTTCTTATCTTTTGTTGATCTTCCCAACGAAGTGATTCTATGCCTTCAACATCATCAACTCTAACAAAACCAATAGACAGAAAAAAAAAAGGGTTGAAGCAGAGGGCTTTTAATATCTGCACAAAGTGAAATTGGTTTTACATACGAGTTTATCTGCTTTGCTTTCTTCAGTACACAACTAGCATGGTGCCAGATCTGTATGAGAAAAATAAAAGTACAGAGAGGATACATCAGTTAGAAAATCTCCATGTCTACAGGAGCTAAAGCAACATAAAACTAGAATGGGGAAGTTAAGCAGAGAAGAAAGAAGTAACTAAAATATTAATTTTATGGTTCAAGAGCAAAGAACAAGAGAAGAATGACCATCGACATTGCAGGAAAGAACAAGAATAAAAGCTAATAAATAATGCTTAGATAACACAGCTGATTGCTATTATGACCAGCAACATAAAGACATCTAACAACAATCAAAAGTGTACTTTAAAGCTCAACAAATGATTGTGATCATCCAAATATCAAACTTGAAAACACCTGACTTCGACATTGTCGCTGGAAAATAAGCAGTCCACATATGTCATTGCAAAAAGCACAAACCTTTTGCAATCATCAAGTATTATATAAACTTAAAAATGACTAAATTTTTTAGCTTCAATTGCTGATTTATCACGTTTGATTAGGCATAAAGGAGGAAAGAACATTATGTGAGGAACATACAAAGCTTTTATACAACTAAAAAAAGCTCCAATTTACGAAAGCTCCAAGCTTGACACGCAAAAGCAGACCTAGAAATAGCAGAGACATTACACACACATACACACAAAAGTTTGCAATTTCAAGCCAAAAAAAACACCCATCCGCCTCACAAAAACCCTAAAAGGAAGTAACTTTATCATTAGAAAAACTAAAAACACAGCTATAGAATCCACAATAACAAGCACAAGAGTGTAGTACAGAGACGGGTCCAATACTGGGAGAAAGAAAGAGAGAGAGAGAGAGAATCATACAGGCATGACACCATCGAATTGAAGAGCTTGAATCATCTTTCCAATACGAAAGCTCTCCTTAATAATGGCGGACTTACAAGTCTTGCATGTAGACCTGGATGACTTAGCATACTCCCCCCTCCACGGCTTATGTGGGCTCGCCATTTCTGTTAATTCTTTCTCTGGTAAGAGATTATTACAGTGCGAGAGTGTGAGAGAACTATATATACATATGCCTATCGAAGAAGATGATGATGATTGATGAAGACGGTGTTGAATGTTTCAGGTGAGAGTGGGTTTCTCGGCGACGGCCTTCCAGATTGTGTTTCTACTGTTTAACCCCTTTTTCCCTTTTTTTTCACCCTAAAAAAGCTTCTTCTTTTTTTTTAATCACCGCACCGTATCTTTAATTATATCATTGTAATTAGTTTCTTAAATTCGATCTAATTTATTTCCACCACTTTTCAGAATTCTGAAAGATTTTACCATTCTGCAAAAATGTGATTATAAATTTATGCGATATGAATATCTCTGTTGTTTTATATTATTTGAGACAAATGTAGTAGATCAAGAATTCATTTCTGTACATATTAACAAAAGAACAAATTAGGTTGAAGTAAAATTACAATAGATATTGAAAAAAAAAATTAGGTATAGCATAGTCAACGATTCGAATGAGTTTCTCGGACAAAGCGAAGTAATCTATTTACATATTATATCGTTTTATTTTCGGACGGACAACAGTAATAAGTTATGGAGTAAATTTAATTTAAATTTTTTTTTAACAACAGCATTTCATTAATGATCAGATAAGTGATCCTCGTGGAGGATTGTATCAATACACATAGGAACATAAAAATGAAATACAAACTTTTGATTTTGAGTCAATGGCTCCTTGGCTAACTTGTCGGCAGCTTTATTTCCATTTCGTGAAATCCAGGCATATTCGATGGACGTAAACTTCTCCTTCCACATATTGATATCACGGAACCAATTATGTAATTTGAAGTTTAAGGTTTTTCCTGTTGCCAGTGAGACTACTGTTTGATTATCCCCGTCAAAAATAACATTTCTGTATCCTCGGATCCAAACATGTTGCATAGATATTAGTAGACTTTGAAGTTCTGCTTCTAATACCGATTGGCAAGTACCTCCTTCACTTTGTCCCGCTTCTAGATATGCACCATGTGAGTCCCGTATGATCCATGCTGTTTTCGGTGGCCCTCCATTGGGATTAAAACTGCTGTCGTAGTTACACTTGATATATCCATCTTTCGGTTTTGACCACTTGGACTGAACGCTGGTAGACCGGAACTCGTTTCTGGTTATGTCGCGTACCTGATGCCAACAATCAACCCATTCCTTGGCTTCAATATTTATTTTCGTAACATCACTATGCCATTCAGACCCTTTTTGTTGTTATACAAGCAGATTTCTGCTTTTCCATATTCTCCATAATGTCCAGAGTGGAAGTTGTCTCGTCAGTGCTGATAGATTCCAGTTAGTATGACAATCTATAATAGCCATAAACTTTTCTTCGAAAGAACTTGTAATATCTGTAAGTGATGGGTATGGAATATTCATACCTCGCCAAACTGCTTGAGCATAGCGACAATCGAAGAAAAGGTGCGCAGTAGTTTCTTCAGCCTCGCAGCACCTTCTACATTGTGAATCAAATATAATGTCTCTGTGTAATAGGGTAGAACCTATAGCCAACGCTTGTGATAACATTCTCCAAAGAAAATGCTTCATCTTTGGAGCCGTTTTCATTTTCCATATAGCTTTCTTAAATTCGAGGGATCCGGCAGGCGGTCTAACGTTATTCATATAATCTTCAAGATGTGTTGCTAACCAATACCCTGATCTCACAGTATACATTCCAGAATCAGTGTAATTCCAGCCCAACAAATCCAAAGCCGGAGTTGTACTTAACCGCAGATTCAAAATAATTGGGATGTCTTCTTGGACTACATTAGCCTCCAAAATTCTTCTATCCCATTCCGTGCGCTGATCATTCATCAGATCTCCTACTTTTGTAACTCCACCTGTATCATTTCCAACTCTTCGTGGTGCGCGGGGTGGGTGTGTCGGCAGCCATGGATCAATCCAGGCATTGGTTTGATTGCCATCTCCAATAAGGAAACAGAGTCCCTGTTTGAGAAGTTCTCGCCCCTCCATTAAGGATCGCCAAATAAATGAAGGTTTATATCCAATACCAGCATTAAGAATATCAGTATCCGGATAATATCTTCCTTTTAGCAATCGTGATATTAAGCTTGTTGGCTGCTGCAGGATGCGCCAAACCTGTTTTCCAAGCAAGGCCAGATTAAAGCTTTCAATGCTTCGGAAACCTAAACCTCCTTCATTTTTAGGATAACCTAAGCGTTTCCATGCAACCCAATGCATAGTTTTATCATTGTGGCCTTTACTCCACCAGTATTTTGCCATTGCCCTATTTATGTCATCGCAAACACCTTTTGGCAACTTGAAACAGTTCATTGTATATACCGGGAGAGCCATAGCCACTGTTTTGACTAGAATTTCTTTACCCGCGTCCGAGAGAAATTTAAATTTTTTTGTGGTAAGTCCTATTTGAATTTTTTTATTATTTTTTGTAACACTGAGACCAAAAAGTTTGTAAATATTAAAATGTTGGAGCATTTGGGTTTTATAGCCTCAACTTTGGATATATATCAATTGTGTGATTTTATTATGGGCTAAGTAGGTACCAACAGTTAACAAGTATCTAAGATGTTTATGTTTTTAGGACACTCAACCCACCTTATGTCTCCTTTGTGACCTCTAATTTTTATTGTTTATTAATTTTGTATATTAAGTATGTTAACCATCTTATTTAAGTCCGACTAATTATTTCAACAAGATTTAGGTGTGTTAAAGTAAATTGTAATGATTGAGTTCTCTTAAGGTGTGGAAATGTCCAATTAAACCAGCACAAAAGATTCAAAAAATAGTTGGTGGTCGCTCGGTTACAATGCCAAATAAATCCCACTAATCCCAATTCACACTACAAAAGATTCACTTGATAATTTTCTCGCAACCGTCTCATTTGCAAACGAACCACCTTTAAAGTTACCAATCAATAAAGTGATTAGAAAAAATAGTTGGAATAAGTAGTTGGAGAAAATGGTAAAAGGAAACGGTTAGAAGATAAAAAACGGGTGATTGCAACCACCTAAAAATAAAGCGATTCGTTTGTAAACGAGATGGTTTGATTTTTTTATTATATACTTTTTAATTTAAAAAAATTAAAATAATATTCAATATATCATTTTTTAAAGAAATTTTTAAAAATATAAATATTTTAGTTTTTTAAATGCTTTTCATATTTTAATTTATTTTATGTTATTTTCTATAATATTTTTTTACTACTCAACCGCTTCTTACCAATCATAACTATAATTAAGCCGCTTGTTATAACTTAATTGTTTTCTCTCAATCACTATCTCTAACCACATTCTCTTTAACCGCAATAAAAAAAATTCTTAACCGGTATATTTAAACAATGTTACTAATCGAACCCAACATAGATTAACTCGGTTACAATGCCAAAAATGGATCCCATTAATCCGTATTGACTACGAAACAACAAATATTAAATTTAATATCATAGCTTCTCGGAAATTCCACTTATCAACATGAACCGCAAGAACGTACCGGATGTGTTTTCCTCCAAATTGCTTGAAATTCGCTGAGGCGTGATCTTCGGTAAGAGCAGGGACATCTTGGGGGTCCAAGACAAAACCGTGTTACGTGTTTTACTTGTTTGATCAGTTTCAATATTTATTCTCGGTTCAAATGTTGAAAACCTCTTATTTCCAAGTAAAAGTCAACCCATAAGAATCTAGTATTTTATTGTATGACCAACGAACAAAATCCCCTGTATATATATATATAACTCATACTCATATATGAAATACTACTCAATGCGACGCAAAATATTAAAATACATTACAAACAAAATTTTCCATTACAAGAAACAAGTTCAAGAGAGACAACAATTCTAAGTGATGATGAAGAAACAAGTGATCTTTGGAGTACTTTTGCTTGCCATTTTGTTGATTGTGTTGGACTCCAAACAAGTAGGAGCCGCGAGGCTGTTACGAACCACCATCGACAATGACATCCGGTTCGTGTTCATGTCGTTACAGAGGGGCACGGTCCCTGAGTCTGGTGAAAACGGTTGCTCTCATATCCCCAACGGCTCGGGAACGTGCCACGGATGAGACCTCACATGAAGCTTTATCCCAACATCCATCCATATTTGGGCTACGTGTAGAATTTTTTTTTTTTTTTTTTGTTCTTGTATAACGAGAAAAATTATGCTTAAACTATTCTTGTAACATAGGCGTGGAAGCAAAAACATGCTTCATTGTCTTAACGAATTTACAAATCATTTGAAAGTTAAGAAACTAAATTCTTAACCTTTATTTTTTGTTTTTTTTTTACAAATTTGTGTAATATATCACTACTTATGTTTGATCAACCGGAGTCTACCATATAAAATAAATTTTTGGTTTCCCTTTTTAGTTTTTTATGCTCAATTTCTCAAGTAATCAAAACGAGAATAAAACCGAAACCGGTTATAGTTTATTTGGTTTAAGTCTCAATTTTAGTTGTATCCGAGTCCAATAAACGAAATTAAAGAAATTAAACCGGTTCAGATTGGTTCGATTTGAAAATTTGTTCTTCGTTTGCGAGAGATCCTTAAACGCTTAAACCCTTTGATACATTTGATTGAACATTTCCCTGAGATTTGGGAGTGTCCCTAAACCCCAACACACTCGAGCTCAACGCAAGAAGAAGAAATGGTGAATAAACCTTGGAAGATAATTCCAAGGCCACTTCTTGAAACCATTCTCAACAACCATGTTCAACGCCACCGTGTTCCTCAGCCACTCATCCTCCATGGTCCTCGTGGCGTCGGCAAAACCACTCTGATTCTTAACCGTAAATCTACTCTACCCTTTCCAAATCCCTAAATTTCCCAATTTGTTTTTTCAAATTTCTCAAAAAGATCATAGCTTTGATTCGTTTCCGATCTCATTCTTTTTTAGGTCTTCTCGGAGATTGGAACAAAGGTCCTCATCTCGCTGGCTATGTAGATTTTGCGCAATCGGTAACTGAACACCATCCGGATCATCAACAGTCATATCCATGGACGTCTTGGAACAGTGTTGACCCACCATTGTTGTCGAATTGCAAAACCCAGCTCGAGAATTGTCTTGAATCAATGAGCCACAAAGCTATCAAACTTGGGAGTATTAGCTCGCAGCAGATTTTCACTACTATGAACAAATGGTATGGTCTTAATACTGCACTTCGTCGTATACTTCAGAGTTTTAACATTGCTGTACCGGAGAAAGTCTCGATTTCGTTTCTCTGGGAACGGGCAGTGTATGCGCTATCTGTTCGACAAAATGCCGATGAGATTGATGGGTTACTGGAATTGGAAGCTAAAGGTAATAGCTTGTCTGTGGAAGAGGCTTCGTATTATAGAGAGACGGCTTTTGCGTTAAGATTGGCTAAAGAGGTAATAAAGGTGCATCAGGGTTGGAAAGCCAATGCCATTGCTCATCTAAATCGAACTAATGGGTTTTCGAGAACTTTAGCTAATTCATGTACTGACTGGCCTTTGCTAATGCTCGAGTTGTTGTCACAAGCTGCAGAGATTGGTTTCTTTCAGGTAATGGAATGGATAAAGTACTAATCTTTTGTCTTAGGTCATTGAATATTTGATCTTGTGAGTAGTTATACAGTGGCTCTATCATATGTATACATTTTTTCCAAGTATAGATGTTACGTTCTGCACTGATTAATGCTGGCTTAGTTTTGTTTGTTCTTTGTTTATTGTTTCATTTCGCAGCCTAAGCTTGTCTTAAACAACATTGAAATCTTGAAGAGTGCTATTCAGACTGATGATTCAACAGTCTCAGCGTCAATGTACCACGACAATCTTGTATGGAGAATAATAGCGTTAGGTGCGAACGAGCGCTGTCTACCTGTCCTATTCGTGACTTCGGATAGGTTGGTCCTGTTTTTTGTTTGCCTTTTTTTTTGGTTTATAAGTACAAGCTGTTAATGTCTGATGATTGCTTGGTCTTCTGAGCTAGTTATTTAAGTTGCATTTTCTAAACTCTAGGCGGGAAACTGGTTTCGGACCTGGATCACTTTGTAGCATGTCTTCTAGTTACAGAAATTTCAATAGTCATTTTCCATTCTGAACTTTGACTCTTTAGCTGTCTTTTGGAACTCTTTTTTTTTTTTCAATCATTTTCTCTGATGTCCAATAATTTGATTACAGCTACTACTCATATCAAGCCTTTGTTGACTTCGGGTTCCCAGACATATTCATCTCTCGTGAGGTATAGAAGCTACAGATATACCTCTAACCAGACTGTGGATTCTGTATGCATTTGTGTGAACATGTATTAGTAATTTCACTAATTTGGTATATAATGTAGTGTTTCCCAATCTGTCCTTCATTTTCAATATAGAAAATTCTTCAAGAGAATATGTGCATGAGAGTTCAAGTTAAATTTTTCCCACATTCTACCTTTTTGCGTTATATGTTGGCTTTGTTTCATTTGTAGACATTTGGATGGAGTCCTCAAGAAGCCAAATTACACATGGTTCCTGATTACTTCAGTGCTTCGGAGGTGAGAAAAATGCTGTAGGTAATGGCACTGCTTGTTTAATGAAACGAAAATAGTGAAAACTAGTTTGGCAACTCCAAAACCTAACAATATCAAACCAGAAAAAAGTTGACTCATCTGTTCGCTAAAATTTTACTGTTTTTTAAAAATAAAAATTAAGTAACTGCAGTATATAGAATACTTGAGTTTTAACATAATGTTGAAATTGTAGTGGACCATCATTGCTGATGTTCTTGGTGCCAATTCTCGGCATCTATTCGAGCTTTATGCGCTTAAGCAAAGTAATCATTACCAAAGGTAATGGTTTCCTGTTCTTTTGTATGCTCTCGATATTATAGATTTCTTTTTCTTTTTTGTCCTTTATGGGTTTCTTCGTCTTCAAAATGTGTCAAACCTACATTTCCATTTTCCAAATGTAAGCTAAAGCCGCTGTGTTTTATCAGTTTGATGGGCAGTAAAGCAGGTACATTTGAAGATATTGTGGATGCATACTTGGCATATTTACAAGTAAGCTCATTTAAACTGATTGCTTGCAATTTGCTCTCAAATGACACATGAAAGTCACTATTACCTTGTTTTGATATATTTAAATATATCTTTTATTTTCTGGTATAGGTAGCCGTGGTTAATCCTGCAATGGAGAAAGCTTTGTTGCGGCTTCAACAATATGCCACAGATGCACGAAAAGGAAGCATTCCGGATGAAAAATTACGTTTTGGTGCTGCATGGAGGCATCCTCCGCATACTGAGGATCCTACTCTGAGCTCGGAGTGGGCTAAAATTCAGCTGATGGATTTTGTTCAAGCGCTTGTCAATACAGAATTCGCGGTACCTACTCTTCTAGACCCTTAATAGAAATGAAGCCAAAGTTGGTTCAGTTTTACCTTATCAGACATGAAACCAATGATTATAGAATCACTGATAATGTATAAGCATCAATGGTTCTATAGGTCAATTATTTGGGTGATTATAGCCTTGAAATTTTTGAAGACCCTTCTGCAATGGCATTGGTTGAGGTAAAAAGCTCTATCCTTTCTTAATCAGTAAACACTAATATCGAGACCCATTTTACTAAAAAGGGTTGATTCTGTTCCAGGTTGGGATACTGTATACTCAGCGAGATCCATCTTTCTTCCGTCCTATATCTCAAGGCATTAAAAGATGTCTTGTTAGATGGTTAGCAACCTTCTCCCCTTGATCCCATACATCTGCTCTTTTAAATCTCTGCATTTCTCCACTCCTCACACACGATCGTGAATTGCATTACAGGCTTATCCAAGAGCGGATGCAGATGAGTTACTTGAGCTCAACTAAATATTGGTGGCAAAGAATCATTCGTGGTCGTTATTACAAACACTTGATGCTTGGCTACAGAACATAGAACAGGTACAAACGCCTGACAATTTTATAAGAACACGGTTTTATTCGGGGCATTGCATCATATATGCTAATTCTCCGGAGTTTCACACAACCAATCGTCACAGAAACGTTGATGGATGGTAGTATTTTGAGCCGCGTAAATCTCCAGACAAAAAGGGGCATTTTCTTCTTTTTTTTTTTTTTATTGCTAGCTTGACTTTTAGCAACGTCGGTCACCAAGATATGTCGGAGGGTTAAACCTCTCCGACCATGAACGGTGTAAGTGGGAATACACTGACATGTGAACGGCTTTTTACTTCAGACGCTGTATATAAAGTGCAATGTTGCTTTGTTATGAGATCTTTTTTGTGGTAAAATTACAAGTCAAATACTTTAAATTCTTCATTGTATTATCTACATTTTGAAGACAAAAAATCAAATAAATGTTTTTATTATTATATTTCTTACAAATAACGGTACTTTCTTGAACAATTATACGTGAATAACTGACTTTTTTTTTTAGTTTTATTTTCTCTGCCTTTCTCAACCTGATCACAGTTTTTTTCTGAATGACGAAAGATTAGAAAAAATTATGTAATTGTTACATTTGGTATAAAATACAGCGTTGTTCAAAAATGGCTGTTGAGGCATTTTGTTTGGCTGATTCACTGAAGCGTCTGGGTTAATATATTTTTTTTAAATGAAAAAAATAATAATATATTAGTACCATAGAAAAATCTTTAAACTAATTGAGAATTTTTTTATTAGTTTAAAGATTTTTCTATGGTACTACTTCTAATATATATATTTTTTTTTGTTCATTTTAAAAATCTTTAGGCGGTCTAAAACTAAACGCACGTGAATGATCTATTAGCGCCTAATAATATTTTAAAACACTGCTAAAGTGTTAATTCTCTTGAACACATACAAGTGAATCGTGAAAACACATGTGTTGGGCAGACGCACACGGCACACAATAATTAAATAGGGAAAAAAAAACTGACTAAATTCCGCTGATTACAGTTCGTTTAGATGAAACATAGTCTAAAGCTATCGTATAATTACGTATATGTAATTTATGTACGTAACGCTAACACAAATGTGGCAAAAAAAAAAAAAAAAAAAAAATCAAAGAATGAAGAAGATTCGTGTGACAGCTCAGCCATGGCATCTGCCTGAACCGCGAGGAATATTGGTGCAACCGTTCCGACCAGAGCCACGTACGGGACCTCTTTGCAACGCCTGAAACAGACGCCGGAGCTGATCGACGTTCTCCGAGTCCGGGAAAGGCCTCATGGCTTCAACTTGCGTAGCATCCAAGAAAACAACGAATATAACAACTAACACAACTACCATCACCAATTGTTTCTTCATCATACTTAAGATTATCTTCTTCTTCTTTTTTGAATGATAGGCAAAAACAAAGACGACCTTTTTGGTTTTCTTCTTGATTTTATTATGAGGTTTGATTTATACAGAGGAGACAAGAACTCTCGTTAACCTAACTTCCTAAACAAAAATGTACAAATTGCCTTTATAAACACAAGCAAATATACAAAATAGAAAATTTCTAGATATGATAGATATGATGAATATGTATCGTATCTCAATAGGTTTGTTGTATGTGTTATAAATTCGATAATGACTCTTATATATAGGGGTTCTTTTGAGATGTCATTGTTTGACTTTGGGCGAGTTTGGTCTCACTATCCTATGTTTATACACACATATATGAACTTTGACTTTGACTTTACTTGAAAAGAATTGGTTTTCAACATTTTGAACCAAATTGTAGGATATTGGAATAGAAAATTCACTAAGACACGGTTTGTCCAAGTCCACATGGCCTTTTTGCTAAAAAAATAAAACAAGACTTGGCCCTAGAGGCCGTAAGAATACCCTTCGTATTAGTTTGTGTTTCTTTGTGCTACAACTTTACAACTTTGTCGCCACTTTTTAATATTATTTTTCTTGTATATAATATAAAATTCATTAGTAACGCTACAAAATAGAGTTTATGTAAGTTGCGTAAAGTGGAGAGACAAAACGTTCTTCGAAAGGGAAATAAAGAGAGGGTAAGAAATGCCGATATAAGAAGATATCAAGTTCTTGTTCCGAACCAGTAGGAGGAGGAGTTTGTCCATTTTAGTGTAATGCCACTTTAACATCGTTTGTTCTTAGTGTTTTACTGCACAGTTGGTTGATGACTTAGTTGGTGATTCATCATTTATCGTTGTGGTCAAAAGTTACCAATAAAAAATAAGTCTATATGTTAGAAATTAACTAATAGAATTTTCAAAGGATTGATTTATATATCAACCTTGTAAACACATGTGGTAAATCAAAGTTTCCAAATAAACAGCTACCTATATTACGTACGAATAAACGTTATGATGTTTTATATACGAGGCTAACACAACGTGTATAAGTCAAACGAAACTTCAAAGTCGCATTATTTTATGATACAATTGAGTTACAACACAAATATACTTACGTTCATAAATATGTCTCGTGTACACGGTTTTTTTTTCCACAAGGAGTAGTAAAGTAAAGAACTAAATAAGTACGTTGTGGCGTTAGAGATTATGCAAATAATCATCGACTGGAAAACGAAGCATATCCCTTCAATTGCTCCATCATCTAGTTTTCGAAATGAAATTTTGGCTGATTTTTTTTTCCAACAAAAACAGAAATTTGGGTTGATTTTTCTTTTATTTTTATATTTAATTTGTTTTTTTGTCTCACATTATTTTTTAATTTGGTTATTATAACTTAAATGTGTTTGTTTTATATATATATATAGGTCAGGGGTTTTTTGACTTGGGAAATTTAGTCTCGTATGATTATTTTGAAATTTGACTTTTTCAGAATGAAACTCGATCGGCGTGAAAACATTTGAACAACAAATATTGGAAGTAATCAAACAAGTTAATACACGACTCGATCGGTTCGCCATATACCACGAGTTCTTATTTCACACGAGAACCGGAAAATTTCCTGAAAACCGGATCACAATCCCGATTAAGTTTGGCCGATCCTATATATTCCTAGGTAATCCCAAGTTTGCATTGTCTTTAGACCCAAACAATGAAGTAGTCCAGTCTTATGCAGCAGCTCATGTTGCTAGACTCATTAGATAAGCAGAGATAAAACAGAGCATGTAGGCTCAAATAAACGGCACACAACATCAATTATGATTGTGCAGAGATTACAAAATACTCTAAGGCATATTTAGGACAGAAAAAGCAAAGAGAACATTATAAATAAAACAAAGAGGCTACGCCAAGGAAGGGTTATGTGACACACCCATCTTCAATTGGCGCCACAAAACTCTGCATATATCTTCTTGTACTCCCTTATTTGCTGACATAAAAAGGCAGAGAGAGTTACTTACTTATGGTATGAGAACAAAAATAGAGAAAAAGGTAGTCAAAGAGAGAGAGAGAGAGAGGGGCCTTGATTTCTGACCTTCTTCGTGAGAGGGGGTTTGAAATTAGTGAAAGCTTTCTCAAAATGCACCATCTTGATTGTACGCTCACTCGTTAACGGGTTTGTATCTCTGCAAGCCGCAGAACCCGCATTTTTAACCAAAGAGAAGATATCAGATCCACTAAAATTCTTACAACTCTTCGCAATGTGTTTCAAATCAACACTTGGATCAATTGGTATTGAATGAGCCTTGACAATAGATTTCAGAATCTCATAACGCTGGGACCGGTTTGGGAGCGGTACATAGAAATGTCTCCCAAACCTGCCTGCCCTTTTAACAGCAGGGTCCATCATGTCAGGCCTGTTTGTCGCACCAATAACGATCACACCATCTCGTTCTTCTCCACCACTCAATTCAACCAGTAACTGTCAGTCACTTAGCCAAGTCATTAGTTAGTTTAGTTAGCATTAAGACATGTTTCAGTACAGAGAGATAGATAGATTAGGACTATATATTCACCTGGTTCAAAGGTCGTTCAACAACCCAAGCACCTTGCTCTCCACGTTTTGTTGTTAAAGCATCCACCTGCAATGATCATTGCTTGTTTCATTTTCTGTGTCTTCTAACTTATTTGAACTCATTTGTTTGATGTAAAATTGAAACACTAACCTCGTCAAAGAAGACTATGCATGGTGAGGACATCCTAGCACGACTGAATAACTCCCTAATAGACTTCTCCGTGTCTCCAACATATTTGCTCAACAGTTCTGGACCCTAGACATCAGTAAGTAAAATCAGTTTTCATAATCTGGACACAAAAAAAAATAAACAAGTGAAAGAAATATATGTTCCAAGGAAACCTTGACGTGGATAAAGTTGGCTCCTGCCTCATTGGCAACCGCCTTGGCAACTAATGTCTTGCCACAACCTGGTGGTCCATAGAGCAAAAAACCCGTCTCTAAACAAAATTCAAATCCCTGAAAATATACCCATCATTATCTCTTAGGAGAAAACTAAAACTTTAACGGACAAATTTTCACTAGAGTATTCTTCACAACTATCAAAGCAGAGCTCAAGGAACATTCTTGTCCTATTATTTATATATTATTGTTTATTGATGAGTTGAGATTACCTTGCATTGTTCAGGATATTTAAATGGTACGGTTACATTATGATAGAACTCCTCTCTTAGATGATCAAGGCCGCCAACATCATCCCAGGTTACACTAGGCCTAGTAGTGAATCCTTCTCTAGTTAAACTAGGTTGAACCTTTTTCACCGCTTCCTGTGAGACGCAAAAGAACATAACAACCTTAGAGAGACATACAAGAGAATATATATATATAGCAACTCTAGTTTTAAATGAGAGACATTAATCATAAAGCTAGATTTATCTTACTTGGAAATCTGAGGTAGTGTAGAAGAGTTTTTTCTTCTCTTCCTCTGACAATGTAAGCCTCATGGCCGAATCCCTATCCATACAATGTTGTGACATTCTTGATTCTATAATTTTATTCCCAGCAACTATGCCAGCTTCCATGACCAAAGCTCTAAAATCACTTCCAACAAATCCAGGAGTCATACGAGCAATCCTTGCGCTGTCAAAAGTGCTCTCCAATGGAAGATGGCATGTTAGCAGAGAGATTATCTCTTCCCTTGCCTTGTCATCTGGCACACCGAGGTAGACCTCCTTGATAAATCTCCTTCTCAAAGCCTCATCAAGAGCGTCAGCCCTGTTGGTAGCTCCAATTACAATCACATGGCCAAGATTAGAATCCTTATGCTTTTGGCGCATATACTTCACATCCATACAACTCAACAACTGCGTCACCATACGTGTCTCCATACCCTTGTGCTGATTTTCCCTCTTGGATGCAATTGCATCAATCTCATCGATAAATATAACTGAAGGTGCATTTCTGTAAGCTTTGGAGAAGAGTTCCCTGATATTCTCTTCCGATCCACCTAGACAAAGGAAGGTTACAAAAACCACAAACCACTCAATAGAAATGTAAAACAGAAAAAAAAAAAAAAAAAAAAAAAAGTCAAAGAGCTCATACCAGAAACACCAGAAACCAATTCTGGAGCAGACAGCATATAAAAGGGCACACCAGTTTCGTTGGCAAAGGCAGAAGCAAGTGTGGACTTGCCACAACCAGGTGGACCATGAAATAATATCCCAGTAAGTGGACTTATGGTAAGACCTTGTACAATGTCAGGACACCAGAGAGGAAATTTTACATAAGGATCCAGCTCAGCCAAAACACTCTTTAACCCACCCAAGTCCTTAAACATCGGTCCTTTTACCTCTACCTCATCAGAACCTTTGTCTCCCTCTTCACTAGATACACGCAAAGCCGGCATAACTGGCCTCTTGGATTGATCAGAGTAAGAAACGCGTAGACTCTCTTGAGTGATATCAGAGCGTGCACCATCGTCGCGTAGACTCTCATGAGTGATAATATCAAAGCGTGCACCATCGTCCGATGTCAATAATACATTGTCGGATGAAAGTGATGATGATATACATAAATCATGATCATCTCGTCTCTGCCTCTTCTTACTTCCATTAGTTTCCTCTTCCTCCTCCTCCTCCAAGTCCTTGCTCCTGGAATCTACGATATTTTTAACTCTGATCATGAGACTGCGGCGTTTCCAACGAGCCCATTCACGGGGCTTGGAACGGAGGTCATCTACGATCTCCTCCACCGTTAGTCCCCTCTCACATAATTCAAGAACTAGATTCCTGATTCTCCCATTAGTAACGCTTCTGCTCACACCTCTTTTACTCATCTCCAAGTTAGGGTTTGAGGGAAATATAAAAGTAGAGAGGTGAAACCCTAAATCTGCTCGAAGCTGCGGCAGACAAACTTTTTCCATAAATATGTCTCGTGTACACGGGCTCGTTTCTTTTTCATAAGGACTAGTAATGTAAATAACTAAATGAATACATCTGTGGCGTTAGTGATTATGCAAATAATCGACTCGACTGGAAACACAAATTCCAAGTGAAATTTAGGCTGATTTTTTTTTCCAAAAAGAAAACATAAATTTAGGTTGATTTTTCTTTTATTTAATTTATGTATTTAAGTTGATTTTTTTTTTGTCCCACTTTATTTTCAATTTGGTTATTATAATTTAAATTTGTGTATTTTATAGATAGGTCAGGGGTTTTAGTCTCGTATATGATTATTTTGACATTTGAATTTTTTTTGAGAATGAAACTCGATCGGTTTGAAAACATTTGAACAACAAATATTGGAATTAATCAGACAAGTTAATACACGACTCGATCGGTTCGCCATAGCCCATACACCACGAGGCACGACCACGAGTTCTTATTCACACAAGAACCGGAAAATTTTCTGAAAACCGGATCACAATCCCGATTAAGTTTGGTCCATCCTATATATTCCTAGGTACGATATAGCATATGTACCATGCGGTCCATGCGACTGTAAATAATGGGTATATATACATCCACAACATCGATCGACCTATATAGAACAAAACCATTATAATTACTAGATTTATGTATAAACAAGGCGCATTAAAGTCAGCCTTCAGCTAGCAACAAAATTTTCAGATATTTTATAGTACGAAGTTAATTGTATAACAAAGTAAATGCATACGCGAACGTTGTGGTACCCAATATAAAACGCAACTTAAAGGAAGTAATTTTATTTTCAGGCAATTTTTAAAAATAGCATAAAATATACTTTTTGTGACATATTTATCGCACATTCTTATTTAGGACAAAAATAACATTTTATTAAAAATAGTTCTAATCTCACATTTTTAGAATTTACGATTTAGGGCTCTAAACCCTAAACTCTAAATCTTACTTCATACCCTTAAAAACTAAACCCTAAGTAATCCAAACAAAAAAATTAAATTATGAACTTTATAAAATATTTTTTTTGTCCTAAATAAAAATATATGCTATTTGAGGGACATTCTCATTTCTTTATTGAATACTTGCATGTGTCTATAGGTCCATTAAACTAAAAATATTAAAGGACAATTAAGAATACACGTTTAAATATACTGTACATAACTACATATTATACATATATGCTCGCGTCATGTCATGAAGGACCATTTCATGCATGATTCATATGCATACGTGTTACGCGTATGTTACCCTGGTAATATAAAAAGATGGAGTAAGTTTTTTTTTTTTTCTTTTTTTTTTTAAATTGTTGAATACTTGCATGCGTGTATAGGTCCACCAAACTAAAAAGCATTTCAAGGACAATTAAAAAAAAAACAAGTTTAGTTTAAGTACATAATATGTGCTCGCGACATGTAATCATGCTTCATGATCCTCTTTATCAAAAAAAAAAAAAAAAAAAGTTTCATGAATCATGATTCATGTTGCAATTTATTTCAAAACATTGATTACAAGATCGTTTATTTTAACAAACAAAAATTCCGTTTACCATAAGGTTTAAGGAATACGTGTTTTTTCAATACTATTATAACACATAAAGTCAATCAGAATTCTAAAATCACATGAAAAGAACTTTTTGTCGGCAAAACGCAAAGATGCTTTGGTGAGTAAATGCAAAGTTTAATACTAATCATCTACCACTAATAAAAATAGAGTTTTGGGGCTCCTAAGGGCCTCCACATCAGCAAATCCTAACTTCATTCTAAGCATGCCACATCAGCACATAAAATTCCTTATTAGCACTCATTAAAATTAGTCAGCCGATAATACAAACTTTAATTAGTAATCTCTTCTTACTAATAAAACACACACTACAACTTAAAAATGGCCCAAGTTACAACTCAAAGCCCAAAGAAATAAGGAAAAAAAAAACACATCTCCTCTGCGATTAAAAAAAAACTCCTCTTCTCCTCCTTTTTTTTTTTTTGAGACGCTTCTTCTCCTCCTTCGCCGACGCCTCTTCTTCCCCTTAGCCTTCGCCTCTTCACAACAGAAACACCATTTAACAACTCCAAAACCCTGAAACGTACATATTAATCTCCAAATAACCATAAATTGCCCTAAATTAAAAACCTCCACTACTCCTTCCAATTAATCTCAAGCTTCCTGAAAATCCCTATAAAAACATGGCCCCAGCCTTCACAGCTAAACATACCCCGCAATCAACCATTAAAACGAAACTATGGCTACAAAATCTCTCCACACAACTCTCCAACCATCAACGTTTCAGATTCTGGATGAAATTGAAAAAGATTTCTGTAAAGAAGAAGTCTTGGTTCGCCTGATTCATTGTTGGGAAGCCCGGAATTTCAAGAAAGGCAACATGCTCCTTGGTCTGGAACTACTACTCTTAGATTCCAAGGTATGAATTAGTGTGCGTTGATTTTGTTATGGTATTCTAATATTCGTAATTTATTTTACTTATTTTCTTGCTGTGATTCGCTTTCATTTATGGGTTTTTTTTGTGAATTACGGATGAAGCATATGTGTGTCTTTTCCTTTTGTGAAGCAGTTTAAATTTACTCCCCGTTCTTGGTTTGATTGTAATTTGTGGGTTGATCTAATTATTTGTGCTTCAACTTAATTTGCTAAGTAATTGGAAACTTTGGTGTGTTATTTATGTTTTAAATGGCGCTAACAATTGATTATGCAGTAATAATTGTAGGTCTAATTTGATTGAGCTAAGTGAATAATTGATTGATTGATTCACATTTAATTTAATTTTAAATTAACGTTTGTTTCCTTAATGTATTTGGAACGGTTCGTGAGTGTTCATGATATGTAAAGATATGTAATTTATTAGTATGTTATTTCTTAGGTTGTTAAAGTGAAGGTGTGCCCGATAGACAATATAGTCATACATGTGACGGAGTGTCTATCGCTGATTTTATAAAAATACATGAGTGTCTCTTTGGCTTTCGATGGGTTAATTTAGGCTGACCTTTGACGGAGAAGGATGGAAATATAGAGTAGAAAGTTATACTGTATGTTAGATTGTTTGGACATTTTTTTTTTTTATGATTATTGATATTTGTTTTTGGGTGTATGTTAGATCATAATATTTTTGATCATATTTAATGTATATAATGTATGTTTGATCTTTACGTAATATAGGAGCTAGAGATGTAATTTAATTAAATTCTTTATGCCTCTGATTCCCATATTTGTTTATCAAAATCCCTGACTAAACATATTCCTATAGTCAAATGCAGTACAAGGATTCATTTCCGCACACCGGCTATTCCATCACGAACAGAATCTCAAGCCGAACTCTGTTTACAAACTCAGTAAATTTATGACCACTCCCCCTAAAAAAAACTACAAAGTCTCCAGCTACAAGCATGGCATATGCTTCACTGACAAGACAACAATGATCCCAGTCACTCATGGGGATCATAACATTGACGAGCAAAAGTTCAGGCTCCGCACCTTCAACGACCTCTCCGCCATTGCCGACACAAGCACCGAACTGTTTGGTAAGCCAATCCATATTTCCTCACTTCTGTTCTGCCTATAAAAATTCAAACAACACAACAAATAAGAATCACTCTAAGGTTCGTCATATTCGTCAACGCAGTCATACAAATAAGAAGAGATGGTTCAGGTACGTTTACTGATATGTACTTCAATATTGCCGACCACAATCCCCACGCTACAGAAAATATTCAAATAGACACGCTCATAGCAGATCTAGAGTCATCAGTTAGAGCTGCAATCCCTGAAGAGGAAGATGAACAGTGCATTATTTGTCTAGAGATATTCAAAGCAAGAGGAGATATAAACACAATAGCTTGCAGCCACAAGTTTCATCACCAATGTATTATTGTGCAATGGATCCAAATAAACAAAAGTTGTCCAATTTGTAGGGAAACATCTATTTAAAAGCTATATCTTATAGTTCTTAGCCCATGTTTTACATTTTAAATTACACCAAACGATGTAACAATCTAAAATATCGACAAAACCATCATTAGCAAATAACAAAACAATATGCTATCGCAACCTCCGAACACCATGCTCATCGCTACATTAATCTCAGAATTTATTAACTTTACAAATTAATAACCTACTAATAAATACTCTTCAACTTCTTATTCTATTTCTATCTGACATAAAACATAAATAGGATTGAAAAAAATAAAACAATAGTGGAGCAAAGTTTAAAGAAAGGGTTGTATAAGTTTAAAGAGTTTTAAAACCAAAATAATAATAATACTAATAATAATAACAATAATAAAAAATAATAAAAATAAAATAAAATAATAATAATAATAATAATAATAATAATAATAATAATAATAATAATAATAATAATAATAATAATATACTAATAATAATAATAATTCTTTTATTATTACAATTATTATTAATCTTTCACAATTATTTAAGATAACTATAGAATCATATTGATAAGCTCTAATTAACTCATCATTACATACGAATGTGGCCTCCTTGGTTCGGCCCATCCTTCATACATCAACTTCATACATCAGATGCCGACATTGGTCTTCATACACAGCCCATGTCTACCAATAAAACTATGAATCAGGCGTCCAGATTTGATCATAAGAAAAGATATTTACCGTATAAGAATTTATATCATTTCAAGGGGAAAACAGAATTCGAAGTGGTTTATTATTCAAATAAATATATCTACTCCCTTATCTGACACACTCTTTAAACAAGAAAAAAAAAAAAAAAAACCACCAATCTAATTGTCATAGAAAATAATTAACCCAACAAATATCAAATTTCTCACATGAAAAATTACCCCGCGCGTAGCGCGGACCGTATCCTAGTACATATAAAAGATGAGTGTGCTCTCCTTCTTCTGCCACGTCAGCACGTTAGAGTGTGACACCTGTCCAGTTTTTTTTTTTTTTTTTTTAAATAAAAAAAAATCCCTTCAACCTGTGTCGCTCGCCTCTTCTTCTTCCTTTCTTTTTTGTTGTTCCGTTGAAAAGCGCAGCACAGAAACCAAAAGAACACCGACTCATTTAACAAAAAAATATGACACATGTCTCTCCAAATAAATTAACAAAACCTTCTTTCTTCGTATGTCTCGGATCTTCTTCTTCCTTTATGAGAAAAAGGAAAACAATCACCTTCGCTAGAAGGGAACATTCTCCTAAATCTAAATCTCTTGGTGTTCGTTGTCTTCCTCATGTAAGTCTCATATCTTTATTTTCTTTCCTAATCTTAAATTTCCTCAGAAAAATTTCTTAAGAAAATTAGAATCCCTTATCAACCATTCTAATTACAGAATTTCTATATGATTTAATACAGATCCGAACTGAGAATTTGTCAAATTGATTTGGGTTCTCGTAGTTCTTCTATATGATTTTGATGGAAAAAAAAACCCCAATGTTGAGAATCCGAAGGAGCACCGCCTCATCTCTTTGCCTCCTCACCATTCAAACGTCAAAGAAAACTATTGATCCTACTTCAAAATCTTCTTTTATGTTGATCCAAATACCAAAAAAAACCTAATGGAGAGACTCATACTTCGGACGCCACAAACCTACTTCCCATCGGAAACGCTATGCAATTTCAGCGTCTCTGTATTCGAATCATGCTTCCCAGGTAATACCAATTCTCATAAATTCAATTTGTTCGTAAAATCATTTGTAATGTGTTTTTGATTCTCCCATTCCGATTTCAGTTTCTCAGATTATTCCAAATTTTGTAAGGTACGGTGTTGAGTTTTAAAATGTTTATTTATTATGTAAAACGATTTCGTTGAGACGTTTTCTATCAGAGGCTGATGAGTCATCGGTGAAATTGAGTTATTTTAATTAGTGTAGGTGGTAAGTAAACAGTATCGATTCTACAAAGGGTTGGTTTCAGAAACGGCAGATCTGTGGAGGATCGAGATATAAAGGTGGTTCAAGTGGTGGTGGAAGTAATGGCTCTGCCGATGATCAGCCACCCAAAGTTCAAACTGATGAAGAAGCAGTCTCACACTACCAAACAGAAAGTTGCAGCAGCTAAACAATACATTGAGAATCATTAGAAAGAGCAGATGAAGATCTCCAAGACAGTAAAAAAATGAACATATTCTCTTCTCCAACCTAAATGTAAAATCTTATATATTCTCCAATATTTAGTTTTGCGTTTTCATATAAACAGGAAAAGCATGCTAGAGCAGAAGCTGGCAGATGATGATGTCTCGGAAGAAGATCAAAATAATCTTCTCAAGTTTCTGGAGAAGAAGAAGACATAGTATATGCGTCTCCAACGCCATAAGTTAGGTGTTGCTGATTTTGATTTTCTTACATTCATTGAAAGGTGCATTTGGGGAGGTATGTTTTCTTACAGCTTCTTGTCTCAATCCAAGCACTCATCTTGAATCAAAAATCATACTTTAACGAACCTGGTTATGAGCGATCCAAGGGGACTACTTCAGGTGCCAACCATTCTAAAGTTTACAGTGAGAATGTATTCATATTGTCTTTAAAGACAATAGTTTACAACAGGAGAAGACCACCCTAGGTGAATAAATTGTCAAAAAAATTCAGCCATTTTTATAAAATCTGAAATCTTTTTGCCGAAAAGTGGGGTTTCTTGGAGTTTTAGGTTAAATTAGTGATGAATGCAGCACTTTAAAGACTACTAAATCGCCATATCATCATTCAGTTTGGGGTTATAACTGTTGTTTTGATGAATGTGCGGCACTTTAAATAGGTTGTTTGAAGCCATTTCGTGGTCCTGCAACACTTATAAAGATGGGGCTCCTCTTGGATCAAGACCAAGATGTTGAAGAAACTAGCCAGAGTGGTTCTGAGAAATTTAGGACCGATGTAGTTAGCTTTATGAAGACAGTGGTTGATGAGTTCGTCAAATTAGGAGAACCAAAACCGCCTAAGAGAAATGCTAACTCAGAGGATTAAAGCAATAAAACAAACCGTAAGAGAAGCATATTATCAAGGTGAACCAAATCTACCATCGTTTCTTGATTTTTCTGATGATATCTATATATACTAAATCAGAAGTCACTTTAGCAATAACTGATGCATTCTTTATTTGACATGTGTACTTTTAATGAGGTGTCAACACCATAATTTTTGGCAATTTTATTTTATTTTTAAAAAAATCTTTATTTAACTAATTATAATTAAAAAAATCTTCAAATTGAGTAACTGTTCCACGATCTTTGCTTTGCAAATATTCTCCTCCACCATCATATCTTCTCTTCAGTTGTATTCTCAATAAAATTATTCCAATCGTCTATGTTATGACTCAAAACCGTTTTTCTCTCTCTCTATGAATTTAACTTTCTCTCCTCAATCTGAATGAAAAAGAAGTTCCTACTTTGACTCCGAGCAAGGAGCGACGTACTTCGCGGGTTCAAAAGGTGTCCAGAGTGAGCAATGTCTCTAAACTCCTCTAACATGTTCCCGAGCACAACCGACCAGACGCCGTCATTTCAATCTGCTGCGTCTATCACATCTTCTCTCTTCAGCAACATGACATCACGAGTACCTTTAATAGGAAATCCCATCAGTTTTAAGTCGATCTTGTCTCTCTATGTCGTCACCTTGATAAATTCTTTTATCATTTTCTATTAATTTTCTTTTTTTCTCTATCATTTTAAATTCCAATGTGTTCTTCTCAAGTATATGTTTTTTTTTTGTTGCTTTTGCTATGACCGGCATGAAAACTAACTTTGGAAAAAAAAGAAACATGTTATTAATTAAAATGTAAAACTTCACAGTTTGGGTTCATGACCTTTTGCCTTTCGTGTAAAGTTATGTCTTTATATTTACATGACGTGTCTATGAATATATAGATGTGATATAGAACAAGTTTATTTAGATAGAACAAGCTGATGTCTGATTATACCTGCATATATTTTTCGTAATGGTATAGTTCGTTATGAAAATATACATAATTGTATATATATATGTGTGTATCTCACATGATCCAATGCGTTCCATTACAGGTGAACACTCTCTCTTTATCTGATTAAGAAGTCTATATTTTTAGTTAGTTAGCTAGGATTAAGGAAGTTAACGATCATTTAGCATATGAATTATAAGTTTTAGCATATCTAAAACTCATCTCAAACTTACATTTAAATATAACAACTATTATGTCCCTGCATAGCAGGGGCCATAATGCTAGTATGATAATAATTGAGAAACAGAGGAGAAGTAATTGGCATATGTAAAGTTTTACTTATAAAAGTTGGATGATTTTCTCAGTCTTCTGTGTATGTTTTAAAATCATTTGTAGTGTTTTATTTTGAATGGTGATTAATTATTTTTAGATTTTAAGTTTCCTTTAGTTTTTTTTCTTGAGGGTTTTAATGATTAGTGTGATAATTGTTGTGTTTTTGCTGGCATTTTGGTAGCAGTAAACTCACAAATATTGGACGCTGCGTTTTCAAACTTCTTTGGTTGTTAATTAAAGGATACATTGTTGTTGTTGTTTCTTTACAAGGCAGAGATGCTTCACAGAGGATAGGTCCGAGACTTCCCTATCTAATGCCAACTTGATGGCTCTTTTGTGACTCAATATCTCATTTGTATTCAAGGTTGAGCATGTGAGAGCAGAGAGGAAGTTACCTGCAGAAGTGGACAGTAACGATATAGTGAAGCTGTACTGTTCATTTCAAGATGATGACCATCTTTACCTTGTGATGGAGTATTTGCATGGTGGGGATATGATGACTGCTGATGTGCAAAGATAGTTTAACATCACGTGCTTCTTATGGAATAGGAAAATTCCATATATTTTATAGATATTTGTTGGAGTTTTTTCATCTGCGGAACTTGTATCATAAATATACTTTTTTGTGTAAATTTCTGAAATTTGCATCATGAATCTTAATTAATTTTATATTTGTTTATTTTGATTTCTGTAGATTTCTGAATCTTGCATCATAAATATGTTTTTTATAGTTAATCGTATAATATTTTGAATAATGATTTACAAAGATTGTGAAGTTTGGACCATGGGGTTTTTGTTTATTAGAAAAATATTTTGTAAAGATTGCATGCACCATAAATTTACCTTTTATTTGTTTTTTTTTTATTTGTGTAGTTAGAAAAGTATTTTTTTTTCTAGAGGTTTGGTTAGAAAAAATATGATATTTTCATTTATATAATTTTGTGTTTTGCTTAGAAGTGTTTATTTTATTTTATTTAAGAAGATAGAAATTTAAAATTTATTTTTTTCTTGAGTTAGAAAAAAAAAAATCTTATATAATAAAGTAAGATTTTCTTCTGAGAAGTTCTGATACGCTGACATGTGTCACTTACAACATTTTGACACGTGTCAGTCTCTCATAAAAAGTTTGGCACATCACAGAGCTTCTCAGAAAAAACTCATACTTTATTATATAAGATAGAAAAGTTCTCTCTCCATCTCAGATGTCCACATCATTATTTTAGTCATCTAATAAGAAAAAACCATGTCAGCAAAATAATTTTTATTTATTTAATGCTTTTTTTAAGAACTAATTACATTGTGAAAAAAATTAATTAACATTACTTAAATAATAGTTAATGACTATTAAGAGAGTTAACAATAAAAGAAGTGAAAGTTTTTAAAAAAAAAAAATTAAAATCGCTAAATAAAAAAAACTTTTTATTAATTTTGAACAGAGGGAATAATATGTTTAACCATTTGAAAATGTTTGTGTGGCTTAACAAAAATAATACTTTTATTTTTAATTGAAAAATGACAAAACAATTAATAGTGTAATCTCGCGCGTTAAATTGAAGCATCACAATAGGATACATGAATATTATACAAAAATGAGACGAGACATGAAAAAATGAGATGAACCATTTTTTTTTGTTTTCTTCCGTCAATGAGGTGAACCATTTATCATGACTTAAGTGACATTTTTTGTTAACAAGATGCATTATACATAATACATATGAATTAGAATTCGAATGAAATTGCAACCATAACAAACATAAATAGACTGCATGCATTTATCTTTTAATCAAATGATATGATATGTATCATATTTTGTTATGATACTTTCGAAAGTATGTATCCAGGTAAGGGCACTTGAGCTGCTTTTATTTGTTACTTTCCATCTGTCTCTCAAAACTTTCAGAAGCAGTTTATCCTTGCAGGTGAAGGGACTGGTTTGCTTCGTCTCCATAGTACATACCATCATGACCTTAAAATTTACAACTCTGACGAGGGACGTTTTCAGGTACAGCTTTACTCTTTTAGTAGTAAAGATGAGCATATAAGCTTCAGATTTGAGCAATTATGATGGCTCCAAGTATAGCACGGACCATGATCATTTATCCAGTGGAAAAAGGTCTCATAGAGTCAATATGGGATCATTGGGACCTTGCAAGAAAAGAATACCAAAAAGAGGGATTAAGTAAGGACATACCGATCAAGTTGAGGCAATTCCTGGTTTCAAAGACATTGCAATAGGAGAACAAGTACGATCATTAGATCCACTGCCCACGTCCAATGTATCACTTTTGACTTAATTAATCATACACTATCTCGAGCTCTTTGTCAAGTCTATACTACATATTTATCACCAGCCTAACAAGGGAGAGGTCAAAATGTAACCATTTCTTGCAGAAGGAAGAGTAATAATAATAACAGTTATGGTATTTACATGTATCTAAAACAGATTTATTGATGAACAACAAGAGATTAGAACAACAAAATACATAGAATTACAAAAAAATAATGATGAGTGAGATTAAGAGTTAAGAGTATCGCAGTTGTACACAAAAGTTGAGAGTATCTTGATCTTTTTCTCTTCTTCGATTTGGTTTGTGTTTGCTTTGTCCTCTTTTATCTTACTTAGTTACTTTGTAATCTTCCACTTCAGGTCGTAGCATTTTTAAAAAAAAAAAATATTAAGATAGGTTGAAACAAAAGGTACACGAAACGTTGAAACATCGACTAATTCAACTACAATCTGAAAACAAAAATTGGGGATATATATCCAATGTAAATTTAAATTTTTCATATTTTAAAAGTTTCAAAGATAATCTCTGTATAAAAAAATGCAAAAAAAAAAAAACAGTAAACAAAACAACTTAAAATGTATAAAATTTACAAAACAAAAATATGATCAAATAAAAATAAACAAGAAGACAAAGATTGATAAAAGTAAACTAAAAATAATTGAAGTATATCTAGGAGCGAAGGAGACATTATATTAGTTTATATTTATATTTATACTACAAATTATAATTTTGAAATGTTAAAACCAAAATAATCTTACATATGCTAACATGACATAATTTTAAATTCCGTAAACATGACATAATTTATTTTATATATAAGGTACATTAAAAAAAAAAACCTTTTTGACATAATTCAATAAAAGTTATAAGTTAAAAGTTACATAATTCAATAATGTGATTTACGTCTTGGTAGCTCACCCATCTAGGGAATGGGGACACACATTCCGAAACGGCGAGTGATGCTTGAATTGGCTGAATAGAAGAGGAGAATCAGTCTTTCAATGGAGAAGGGGTTAATGGACGAGGAGCCGACGATATGCATCTAATGTGATTTACGTCTTGGTAGCTCAGCAATCTAGGGAATGGGGACACATTCCGAAACGGCAAGAGGTACTTGAATTGGCTAAATAGAAGAGGAGAATTAGACTTTCAATGGAGAAGGGGTTAATGGACGTGGATCAGCGAGAGTTGAGCCGGCCCAACGAGCAAAGGAGGCAGAGGGTCGGGGTTTCAGGGGGGTTGGAGTCCGGTGGGCAGCCAGAGGTCATAATCAGACTATAATGATGACCAGCGAAAGAGGTGCTCGCGAAGAAGAAAATAGTCTAAGGTTTTAAACCAGATATAGATTTTACTTTGTTTTTACTTTAGTTATTCAAACCCAACTCCTCTAAGATATCAAATTTTATCAACATAAGTTTGGTCTATATAATATTATAATTCTTATATTATTTTAATCTTATTATAAAGCATAATATGTGTTTAGCAAAATCACATACGTCATGTATATATTTACTTAGAAAAATATATTAATAATAAATCACTCTATATGCTATTTCAATATTTTTAACATTCAAAAGTTCAAGTATCAAACAAAAATTCAAAATAAATATACTATGAAAAAACCCGCATATATATAATTACTGTCTAATTTAATCAGTATATATTAAACAAAAAAATTTGATGATTAAACCATAATATAAAAGGGAATAATGCCCATGTTGATACCAATATAGATAATGGTTGAGAAATAAGTTTTTCTAAAAATTAGTTTTCCCAACATCAGAATAAAGCATCCGATAAATGATAATATTGACAAACCAGAAGCCCTCGGACAGACTAACTCCACGGAAAATAGCTACCATTAAAAAATCGCCATATCAAATGAACCAAAATCTACCGCTTCAAACATCCAGACCCCTTAATAGTAGATATTAACAAAAATGAATCATCCCACGGCAATACATGATAAACAAGAAAAGATGTAAAAACAATCTGAGAAAAACCTTATTCAAACAAAAAGCAAATCATACACCCGCGCGTAGCGCGGATTCAACCCTAGTATTATGATAAAAGCTTGCACTTTAATTTTTAAGCACAGCACTGAAGTTTGGATCTACTACATTAAGTGAATTAATTTTCTTAAAAACTGATATAAACCCATTAACTTTAGACTAGTGTATTAAAAATTTGGATCCATTTTTTAAATAGTCGTGAAAACACGTCTTACCAAAAAAACAGATATGCCTCGCTGTTTTTTTATTGCTTTGGTTTAGCATTCGGTACGGTCCGGTTCGGTCGGTTTGAGTTGTTGTATGGCAAAACGTGTGTATGAGCGACACATAGCTCTCTCTGTATCGATCGACTACGTCTTCTTCTTCTTCTTCTTCTTTTCTCTGACGCTCTTTCTCCGTCGATTCTCCTCAAAGATCGTTTCGATCGAAAAGAGAATTTTCTTGGAGATTGAGAGGAAGAGAAATTCTTCGATCTCTTTTAAGAAGATTAGATTGAGAGATGCAAACCATCTCAAAATCTTCTTCTGCTATCTCCTTCTTTCGATGTTCTAGGGTTTGTTTTATTTATTTCTTTCTGATTTTTCACAATTTTATGGAAGATATTATGTTTGTGATTGTTTATATTTCTGAAATTTTGAAATTTTGATTTACGAGAAGGGAAAAAAATCTGACTTTTTTTTTTTTTGGTTCAGTGCATCTTTGTAGAAACTTAGGATCTATATATGCTTAATTCTTGATGATCGTTTTGATAATTTCATATGTCTTGTATAGGTTGCGTTAAGTATAAGAAAAAAATTATTAATTCTTTTAATAAAATCTAAGCCTTATCAAATCATTTTCTAGGATTTTGGATGCAATGATCTATGCACATAAGCGTGTTGCCTCTTGTTCTCTTCTTCTTGTTTATTTTTGAAGCAGAATGAAATTACTGTGTAATAACACTGTTTTTTTTTTTTCAATTTATCTCAGAACCTATCAAGCCAGCCATGTGTGAGACAGCTTAAACTCAGAAAGGGTATTGTGTGCAGAGTGATGAAGCTGGTCTCTGCACCTCTTAGGACTTTGCGTGGTGCTGGTAAATCTATCAGAGTCTCTAAGTTCTGCAGTGTCTCCAATGTCTCCTCTTTGCAAATTGAATTGGTATGTGCTGTGGGAATCTCCTAAACCATAGATTTGTTTGTTTGTTGAATTTTTATGCCACAAGCTCGTTTCGTAGGTGATCATGTCATGAAAATGATTCTCAGGTGCTTTTTTTTTTTTTAATTATTTCTAGGTGCCTTGTCTGAAGGACAACTATGCTTATATTTTACATGATGAGGATACTGGTACCGTTGGGGTGGTTGACCCTTCTGAAGCTGAACCTGTTATCGATTCGTTGAAGAGGAGTGGTCGAAATCTAACGTACATATTGAATACACATCATCATTATGATCACACTGGTGGGAATTTGGAATTAAAAGACAGGTACGGTGCAAAGGTAGGAAGATTTCACTTCTCTTTTCTGTACTCGTTGTGCAATTATAACATTTGTTTTAAAAATATTGTTGGGATAATCAAAGGTTACATCTTTGGAATACAGGTGATTGGCTCAGCTGTGGATAAAGACCGGATTCCTGGAATTGATATAGCATTGAAAGATGGTGAAAAATGGATGTTTGCTGGCCATGAAGTCCATGTTATGGACACTCCTGGCCACACAAAAGGTTGTTTATAATTCTTATATGAACTTTGGAAATGTTGAATGCTATTATTCCCTGCATGTTCTTGCATTCCAGTAAGCCTTTGCTTTAGTAAATATTCCCACTTTTGAAGTAGTTAAAGATTTGATTATTTCAGTCTTTGTTCAGTGTTTTCATTTTATCTAAATAACGTGTGAGATTAACTGTGTGCTCCCTCCTTATTTGGTCTTAAACTTGGCACAGAAGATAGAGTTGTATCTCTTGTTCATAGAAGTTAAATGGACATCTAAACATGCAGGAGTTCTAATACTTTTCAACAGACTTGTGGGCTATATGGAATTTTGCTGAGTTAAGGGGGTCTGAAAATGTTGTGGATTTTCTCAAATAATCCTAGGTTTTAAGTTTGTACCTTGATTATATGGAGGAAACATGAGAGTTCTATCATAAACTCTGTAACCAGAACAGTCTTGTTCTCTAAATTAGATATGCATATGGCCAACAAAAACCAAAGTTTCTATGGTTTCTGTTGTGCGAACAAAAAAACATCCAGGATATATACCTCTTAAGCCTTGCTGTCCCGGGTTTTACTCTTTCTCTAATCATCTTAATTCTACTTGCAGGGCATATTAGCTTATACTTTCCAGGATCACGAGCTATTTTCACCGGGGATACCTTGTTTAGCTTGTCATGTGGTAAACTCTTTGAAGGTACACCTAAGCAGGTAAACAACACATATCTCTCCCTCTATCATCTTCCTGCTTAATTTCATTGCTTTTTGGAACGAAGCTCTCATAATCAATTCATGTATTATCTCTATCATCTGCACTTGTTCTGCAGATGCTTGCTTCTCTCCAAAAGATCATATCTTTGCCAGATGACACTAGCATATACTGTGGTCATGAATATACTCTGGTCTGTTATGTTTTGGTATTCTACTATTTATTATTGAAAAGCTTTTCTTTGAAAATGCTGGTCTCAGATGACTTCAATTTGATTTGAATGCAGAGTAATTCCAAGTTTGCATTGTCTTTAGAGCCAAACAATGAAGTACTCCAGTCTTATGCAGCTCATGTTGCAGAGCTCCGTAGCAAAAAATTACATACGGTAAAATAAAAATATATAAAATGATTCATCACCAATGATCCTTTTGCATTACTCAGTTTTCTTGGTTAACTTAGTGTCGATTCTTGTTTCTTTTTGTTGCCAAACCTCAGATTCCGACAACATTGAAGATGGAGAAAGCTTGTAACCCGTTCCTCCGTAGTTCGAATACAGATATTCGTCGGGCTTTAGGCATTCCAGAGACCGCAGATGAAGCAGAAGCTTTAGGGATTATCCGAGAAGCAAAGGATGATTTCAAAGCTTAGGCTTTTTTTTTTTGGTGGTAAACCTTTGGTTTGCATCTGTAGTCCACTACTACTAAAGGTGTGCACCCTTTGACTTGGACTTTTTCTTTTTAACTTTGTTGTAAAACTTCTAATTTTTTTACTCACAAATATTAAACAAATTGTGTTCAACGCCACAATTAGGTTTCGGTTAATTCAATGAATCACCAAAATCATGCTTTGGTCGTTACTTATTACTTATAAGAGAAGTTGGAGTTTTATCTAATTTGTGTTATTATTCAAATAGTTTATTAATACCATTTGTAGTCTTTATCTTTAGTAACCATAATAACCAAAAACAAATTAGCAACTAAGATTTTATTAGGGTTGTCTAATTGAAAATTCTCGCAAAACAAGAGTTCACTTTATTTGCCTTGTTGATAGAGTTCACGATGTGTGATAATTGATTTAGCTATAGTAGGATTTGATATGTGCGGAAGATATCAAGTTGGTCATTGTCACTAATAGGCATCTATAGCTTTTAATAAATAAACCAACTTTTGAAAATTAGAATTTCGATTAATTAAAGAATAGAATCCATTTCTCTTTAGCTCTAGGACCACACAAGTCATGCTATTCCACCAAGAATAAAATCCAAAGAAAGGTAAATCATTTTTTCCATATTTCAAAGCAGCGTATAAAACTGTGTACCATTTTTTAAAAGAAAACCCAACAGTTGAGAAAAAGTACCCAAATTTCAAAGTGCCGACTTCAATATAAAAGCAATTGGGGGTAACTCTTGTGGACTTACTTCGTTGTTTGGCTCTATAGACAGCGCAAACTTTGGATTTTTATATAGGAAATCGATATTGTTTCTGTCAAATATTTAACAAAAAGCCAATAAACATGAAAAAAGCCAAAATATTCCCGTTGGAAAAGTCTCTGTCTGCATTTTTTTTTTATTTTACAATTTTTATGTCATGTATAATACCGAAATAGTTTCACATGGCAATATAGCAAACAACTTCTTTATATATGTAAATCTCAACAACCAATGTTAGCACCTTTTGATTGAATAAGTCTTCTGTCTTTTGCTTTCTTCTTTTACAACTTTTTATTTCATGCTCTCTCTAGTAAACGACGATTTAGATATTTTACTTATAATATAATATATATATAGTACTATTTAAATAAAATAGTCTCACATGATAGAGATAAAAGAGACCGTCATTAGCGTATTATAATTACTAATTGCCTCCTCCCACTAAAGATTTATAAGTACCAATTACGACAAAATATCTTAAGCAACTTGGTGGTCCAATACCAACACATCGGAAACGTTCTTTGCGTTATAACCCAAAACTTTAAAAGAAAATAAAACAATAAACTCTTTTTTAAGGATTAGAAATTATTCTAATTACATAGAATAGATCCCTTTTTTTTTTTTTATGCTCCGGCAATTTCAACGAACTATAGCCATACGACGTCGTTGAGCCTCCGTAGGCACTTTGACATCCGTAGCTAAACCAATGATCTCGAGAAACCGGACAATGTACCAAGAAATGTCGATTTGCCACCATTCAAGTCCTTGTCTAGCCGACGACTCGAACGCGTGATGGTTGTTGTGCCAACTCTCCCCAAATGAAAATACCGATAACCACCTTCAAAATAAAATAAAATAAAACCATATGGTATATAAATAAATACACCACATATGTGTACATATATATGTGTCTCCGATTCATGTGTTCTTATATAATTTTGGGAAAGAAAGATTATTTGATTATTCAAGGAATCACCAAAAATGTAAAATGAATATTAACATACCAAACATTCCGAGAAGTGTCATTGGTCTTCCAAGTTCGACTGCCCCAAATATGGCAAAGTGAGTTTATGAGGCATGTCACGTGCACTTCCAACGCTGCTCCAACGCCCTGCATCACCCACCATTTATTTATTTATTCTACAATTTTTAGTAATACTAATATTCTGTACGTTTGAAGATTTATTCCTTATTTGCCATTGTATTTAATTTTCTAACAAACAAATAAAATAAAATAAAATAGAGAGATTCAATAAATTACCATTCCCCAAGTAACGAAGGACATGCCACCGAGGTAGAAGAGAAGAAGTCCCAATCCTAAAATATGAAACATGACAGTTTTTTGAAGAAACCTATAAAACCATTGCCTCTTCAAGTCCTCCACATTTGCTCTTTTTCCACACTGTATTTATTTATTTTATTCATCAAGATTTTAGATCTTTTGGTTATAAATAAAAGGGAGAGACAATTTACAACGAAAATAAATAAATATTAAAAAAATCACCTTAGAAACAAGATATGCAGAGTCATATATCCATAGAAGATGGCTAAACCAAAATCCTTCTTTAGGACTATGTGGATCACGTTCTGAATCTGTAAACTGATGATGATATCGATGAGTACTCACCCAATCAATCGGATCTCCCTGTTAATAAAAATATTCAAAAAAAAAAAAAAAAAAAGATTTAGATCTACAAATATATTACAACAAGCAATTAAGATCTATAAACAAAAAAAAAACAAAAAAAATATATAGTTTATGAACCTGAATAGCGAGAAGGGCACAATAGGCTAAGAGATACTCGAGCCATTTAGGGACTTTGAAACTCCGGTGAGCCAAGTTCCGGTGATACGACACCGTAATACCAAGACCACCGATTGTGTAAAACAAAAAGGTAACCCAAAGAGCCGACCATGTGAAATAAAATGGAGCCAAGAGAGCAAGGGAATGAACAATGAAAGATGCTGAGAATTTGACATAATCTAATCTCCTCCACCTTCTATCCCAAAACACCCATCTCCTCTTCCTCTTCTCCGGCAGTGTCTCCGACGACGCTGGATTTTTCTGATGGTTCTCCTCCACCGTTGATGTCACCGACATTTGAGATCTCTTTTTTCTTTCTTTTTTTTTTTAGATTCTCCTTTGTTTGGAAAACTTAATGGAGAAGAATAAAAGTAATGGTATGCCTTGTAATTTATAGTATTATGAAAAAACTAATTACTGCAACAAATCTCATAGGATCGGTAAAATAATAAATATCATGATATTTGTTGAAGTTGGCACGTATGCACTAAGGTGTTGATATATTTACATGCAATAGTGCTATTTGTAACCAGTAATTATTGTTTTTTTCTTCTTCTTTTTTTTAAACAAATTAAAAAAAAAAAAAAGAGTTATTTTTAGATATTTTTAGATGGCAACGTAAAGAGGAAATGGGTGACACAGGGCTCAAAGGTATTTTTGACTTATTCTACTGTTGATATACATTGCTTTATGGATGTACGTGCTTCCAGGCAAAAATCACGTTCGGTAGCTGGAAGACTGTTATTCAAATTTCTGTGTTTTTTTTTTTTAAATAAAAATAAAATTGGCATAACCCACTGACTATACTGAGCATATACTCTTTTCAATAAGTACTTTTATAATAAACTTATGAATATGAAAATATAATAATCTAAATATACCACAAACAAGGTACCCAGCAGCAGGCATGTAAATACAAACGTTACACCAGCTCATTATTAGTATATTATTATTTATTTTTCCATTATATACACGGACTAAATCCAATAATATCCAAGTATAACTGAATGAAATTGTTAATAAATTGTTGACAAAAAGGGGAATAGTTCAAATTATATGACTATGCAGATCATGATATACGTGGATCTAACACGTATCCATTTTATATCCATTTTATACAGAAAGTCATATTGTACAAATATTCCAAAAAAAAGAAAAAAAAATACAATATCTCTACAAAATGCATGTATTTTAATTTTTCAACAGATATAATCTTACTTATATTATACGATTGAAATGTTGCAGAACCGTTAGATTTTTGCGATTTCTTTCCATATAGAACAGATTTTCTAGACCAGATCTGTAGACCTTATAGAAATATAAAAAGATTTTTTTGTAGATTTTTAAAATAAAAGGAAATCTATAAAAACATGATTTTAAATGCCTGTTTTTTCCTAGAGTCCTTGTGCATTTTTTGTTTTGTTTATTGTTTATGAATTCTTGTATAATAATAAAAGATTATTAAGTATTACCTTCGTATATTTATATATTGTGTGATTTGAGTAATATTAATAGTCAAATTTATGTTTTAAATGGAATAAAATCGAAAATCATATAGTATTTTATTATTTCGTCTACGTTTAGATTTAAAGTATTTGAATTCATGTATTATTAGGCTTTTGTTCTATTAAATTGTTTTAGGGTTGCAAATTGGTGATTGATACATACACACGTCTCTATATACAAATTAAAGTACATTAATCGAAATAAATTTGACAATGAAATAATATATTTAATTTTCCAGTGTGTGATATGATGATATCTTATTTTGTACCCTATAATGATTCGCTTTTCGTACGCACACTTCCAAGTACCTTTATTTTTTAAAAAATATGATGAGGGAAATATCATACGCCAACATTACCAACTTTTCCTTTTAGGCTTTTCTTAAGTAAAACTGAAACAGAAATCATACCTCAAGTGATATAATGTATATCTTAATCAGAAGATAATATAAGCTCCTAAACTTCTTTTTTTGATAAAGAGATCGTAAAATTTCACATGTTAAGATCCGTAATGTAGACATAACCATGTGCTCATACTTATAAACTCGTACTGATAATTCAAACGATCTTGTTGCTACTATAACTGTTCAGCACACTATACAAATAATAACTAAAAGAAAATCAATAAATCATCACGTTTGAAATGTCCCAGAAATTCCTAGATCCTCGGTTCTAGATCTTGAGAAATTAAACTTTCGTAAACCAAACACTAGTCTATACTCTATAATGTAGACGAGGGCCTCGCGAACTCCGGAAACGTAAGACGACAAAAAGTTTAAATTTTAAAATAAAATGAGTACAAGAATTGGTTGTACCCTACTGCCCTACAATAATAGTGTAAGTTACTTTCATTACAGCATCTACATGAAGAGTCATAGATAGTTGGATATAAGATTTTTGCCCAATATGTAATATACCCACTACCTTAGTAGTTTCTATATCAAATCATAGCTACAAAGTTATTAATTGCGTTAGTTAAAAAAAAAAAGTCATAATCGAGGAAGCTTAAACTAAGTGAAAAAGGTAGTAGTTGCGCTTTGTTAATAACGATTAACAAGCACTAGTATAATGTGAAAAGAAAAGTAAATAAATTAAAGAATGAAGTGGTTTCCGTCATTTAGATTAAAACCAATGGCCGATTCCATCGTAATGCATTAATAAATTTATGGTGAACAGAAAAATAACTAGAAGATGTTAACACTCGAAACAGAAATTTTATGTAAACTATATTCAATTTTTGCATACTGAGATTTTGGAGCAGGTAAATGTACGTGCATTTTATTGTTGGAATGGTAAGCATCGGATTTGTTACGTTTCTAAAGATTTTTATGACGTTAATATAGGTTTGTGCTTGGTCTTTGAGTTGCTTTGGAAATGATAATGAGAATTGAGAAATCTAACCAAAATTGAAAAGAATGCATAATGTTTTTTAAGTACGTAGTCTTGTTTTTTTGAAAACTGACTAAGTACATAGTTTTTGGGTTAACTTTTTTTTAAAAAATTAATCCGTGATAGAGTTTAAATATAGTTATTCTAAAACAAAAACGATCGTAACATGTGGGCAGACATAGAAAATAGTATATGATGCGAATGGTCCCAGGTCACGATTCGAGTATAAGCTTGTCAGAGGTCACTGACCACTAGTCAATATACTTTCTCAATATAACATTTTCCTCCCTCACTTTCAAACATTCACCCTAGCTCATTACAATAACATCAATTAATTACAACAACTTCTACTTAATCTCATCGAACACTTCCGGACTGATCAATATTCCGAGAAAGATAGAACACATACGATGAAGGTTAACGATGTTTAAAAGTTATTATAAACTTTATAGTAATAACTAACGTGAAAGTAGTTAAGAGATAACACATAGTTTTCAGATCCACAGAGTAGTTAAGAGATAACACAAAGTTTTCGATTCAATGCACCCAAAACTACTATTTCGCCAAAGCCAAGACTTTTAAAATAGTTTTCGATTTTTAATTTTCCTTGTGATGTTAGGACTAATAACTGTACTTAGCTCAGTAGCTTGTGAAAGGCAACTTGACAAACTCAAGTCAGTAAATTAATCAAATCCCACACGACAACACATATTAACTACAACTACCTGTATTAAATTAAATACCAGTAATATCAAAGTACGAGGAAATGTGTCAAATCTTCTTATAAGAACGACATTTGAACCAAGTGACTTTAATGCTATCGCTGATGAAAATTTATTACAAAAGATATGAAAGGAATATACTACATGATTTATGAGTTTGTAAATTGCTAATTATATTGATTGATTTTATAAGGTACAACATTCAGTAAATCTTTTGAACCACTCAAAACAATTTTCGGGTTATTATTTAAACGTGGGTGGAATCGACCGCCGTAACATTCCTTTCCAACTAGGAAAAGGACAATGTTTCAAAGTTACATGTGGCAGTGGTACCAATTGTTTTCTTTATTTCGGAAATTAAATTCATTTTTTTTTTTAAATATTCCTGATCAAATAATATCTCCTCTCGTTTTTCTCAACAGACAATCTCATTTTTTGTTATTTCCTGGTTACCAGAAGCTCTTTTTTTTTTTTTTTTTGGGGTACAGTTGTCACAAATGTTTCATCTTGCTTTTCCGGCATTGCGTCCATTTGTTCAATGCAACAATGACAACTTCACAATTCTCGCTAATTCCGTGTAAACACAATTTTTTTTTTTTTGTTTATAAATGATAAATATTGTTTACTAAACACCTCAATTTTTGGTTATATCGTAAATAATAAAATGAAATTACTTTCAAATATTCACTTTTTTTTTTGGTTAAAAAATATTCAGAGTCTCTCATAGAGTCTCTCACCAATAAAAAAATAAAAATTAATAGAAAGTATGAGAGATAATAAAATGAGTCTCTCAAATGAGAGACTCTGAGAACCCCTCTAGAGACTCATTTGCCACTTGTATTCACATAATTGGTTATGAATTTCTATTAAAATTTAAAATTTAAATAAAAAATTAAATTATACAAAATCTATTAAAATAATATAAATGAGAGACTCATAGAGGTTCTCCCCACTGCTGATGCTCTTAGAGCACTCTCAACCATGAGTCTCTATGTTAGAGACTCTATTAAAATAAAAGAAAAAAATTAAAAATGAGAAGAGAGAAGGTGGATTCTGGAGAGATGGTATCTACACCTGTTTTTAGTTAATTGGTTCACATTTTTTTTAAATAATAAAATTTTAATTAAATAATATAATTATATAAAAAACAGTACTATTTTATTTTTGAGAGACTCAAGACGTCTCTCCTGATGTACATGCCCTTAACTTTTAGATAAAGTGTCAAAATAATATCCATTTTACTGTAAAATGTGAGAGATGTAAATTAAAAAGAGAATACGTAGCTCGAAAATAATGTTTAGTTGCTGGAATTATAAAATTAAAACAGACAGAGAATTCTCAATTGACTTCTCAATTTAAAAGAAAAAAACATATTTTAATTTAAATGGTTCATACAATCTGCGTGATAACTGATAAGTAAAAGTAGACAATCTATATACGGACATACATATGCATTCCAACAAAAATGTCGTATAGCTCCGAAGGCTTAGATTCATGGGCTTAAAAGCCCATTAAGTGTTTAAGAAAAAGGCCCAGGTCTGGACTGGTGACCAAAATTGACGTTTTGGTTAAAAACAAATCCTTCGTTTTTGGTAAGTCACTAAATTCTCCGCTTCTCATCGTCACACACTAACGGAAATGGCGGAACACGCTAAACGACGCGTTTTGAGAGCGTATTACCTACTCATGATCTGCTGTAAGAATCGAATTCGCCTTCTCTCATCTCATAGATCTCTCTTCTCTTCCTCTCATTTTCTTCTCCAAGATTCAATTTTTCCTCTTTACTTTGCTCAAAAACCCCAAACTTTTCTCCCAGAAAATCTTACTTCTCTCACACTCTGTGCATGATCATACTACAGCTTCACTAGATCTATTTTGTAAGTAGTGTTACAAAAAGTCGTCTCCTTTTGATCTACCTTCTTCAGGGTCTTCTCCTTTTGCTTCTTTTTGATTTAGGGTTAAGGATAAAAACATGAGCTTTTCTATAGTTGCTTGCTTTCACTGTTTCTCTTCCATTGATGAATTGATATCTTGTATTTTGAAATTGAACTTACCAGTATTTATGTGTAAATTATCGTTTACAGGATTGTTGATTTGGTGAAAGGTCTCTAGAAATGGATAAGGAGAAATCTCCAGCTCCTTGTGGAGGTCTTCCTCCTCCATCTCCATCAGGTCGATGCTCAGCATTCTCAGAAGCTGGTCCAATTGGTCATGGATCAGATGCTAATCGAATGAGCCATGATATTAGCCGTATGTTAGATAACCCACCTAAGAAGATTGGACACCGTCGAGCTCATTCTGAAATCCTTACTCTCCCTGATGATTTGAGTTTTGATAGTGATCTTGGTGTGGTTGGTAATACTGCTGATGGTGCTTCTTTCTCTGATGACACCGAAGAAGACTTATTGTCTATGTATCTTGATATGGATAAGTTTAATTCTTCTGCTACATCTTCTGCTCAAGTTGGTGAGCCATCAGGTACTGCTTGGAAAAATGAGTCAATGAGACAGACAGGCTCAACTTCTAATCCTCAGAATACGGTTAATAGTGTTGGTGAAAGACCAAGAGTCAGGCACCAACACAGCCAATCTATGGATGGTTCACTGAATATTAATGATATGCTTATGTCTGGAAATGAAGATGATTCTCCTGTTGATGCTAAGAAGTCCATGTCTGCTACTAAACTTGCTGAGCTTGCTCTCATTGATCCGAAACGTGCTAAGAGGTAATTAGTTTTCGTCTTTTCTCTGGTTTTAAATCCTGTTTATAGTTTGGATGGACATGGTGAATGTTTAGTGTCTTTGGTCTCATTCAACCTTTAAGTGCCACCAATCATTTAGTTGTGTCAACTGTTTCCACATAACTTATGGACTGGCCTAACCTCATAAAAAGTTAATGAAACTGCTGCTTGGGATTCTCTTTCTCTTTTGCATGTTTTTGAGTTCACTTTTAACAGTCACACTTTTGTTATGATCTAACTAAGTGTATGATCTGTTTTTGTGGCATACCATTAGGATATGGGCAAACAGGCAGTCCGCGGCAAGGTCAAAAGAAAGGAAGACGAGATACATATTTGAGCTTGAGAGAAAAGTACAGACTTTGCAAACAGAGGCTACAACTCTCTCAGCTCAGTTGACTCTCTTACAGGTTGGTTTTGAGTCATTGTAGGGTTGCTCTTTCTTCATCCTAATTGAAATTAAATCTAGCGTTTCCCTGGTTCATTCATGTATTATGATATTTCATGGGTTTAAAACTTGTGCTCTTTTATTCCTGTTTGTTCAGAGAGACACTAATGGCTTGACTGTTGAAAACAATGAGCTGAAGCTGCGGTTACAAACAATGGAGCAGCAGGTTCACTTGCAGGATGGTGAGTCTTTTTTATCGCAAATAATTGCTCTCGGTGTGAAAAATCCTTTTTGAATCATATGATCAGTCGAATCTTTCCCTTAAACAGAACTAAATGAAGCACTTAAGGAAGAAATCCAGCATCTGAAGGTGTTGACTGGCCAAGTTGCTCCATCAGCGATGAACTATGGGTCGTATGGATCAAACCAGCAATTCTATTCCAACAATCAGTCAATGCAAACAATCTTAGCCGCACAACAGTTCCAGCAACTTCAGATTCATTCACAGAAGCAGCAGCAGTTCCAGTTTCAACAACAGCAACAGATGCAACAACTTATGCAGCAGCGGATTCAACAGCAGGAACAACAAAATGGAGTAAGACTCAAGCCTTCTCAAGCCCAGAAAGAGACCTGAAGAAATATGAGCGGGAGGTACTCCTCTTGAACAATTCGTTTCCCATTCACAAATTGCTGTATTTTAGGGTTTAGCTTCACAGCTTAACGGGTGCCTTGGCCTACAGGGAATTGATGTTGTCTGCTAAGGAGAAGAAGCCTTTTGGTAGGTCACTGAAGAAACATTTGGATAGCCCAAAGAAACAGTTCTCTTGCATTGCACAGCACTGCATTATGAGCTGTTTGGATTTGGTTATTGGAAATTGAGACTGGGTCTCAAGTCCAAGTATGTAAAAAGTTTATATCACATTCAAACTGTTAATTTGTTATAAATTATACAATTTGTGTTAAAATGATAATAATGCTACTTGTGTTAAGATATTTGTTGACTATTGTTTTTTTTTTTTCTTAAATATCAAAATCATTTTACAAGAATTAAATTCTGAGCTTATCAACTCAAAGAAAGAAGGCAAGCCCCAAGATTAGTCAACACTAATCTTAAAGAACATTTGTCTTCTCCAATATGCAACGTTTAATACAGACCGCAGAAAATATTCAGCCGACAATTTGTTGTGAAACATTGTCCACAAGATTTTACGGCTACACCGAGGAAAACATTAATGCTCTTACTTTCACTTTTCAATATTAAATGTGTATATTGTTGACAGAAAAAAAAAGAAAAGAAAAGTTTTTTTTTTGTATATTTTGCGGTCCTCTTCCGAAAATGTATCACACTATCACGTATCTGCCCGACTTTAAATATTTGTATATTATAAAAAAAAAAAAAATCAAATTTGAGAATAATATTAGATTATAAGCTAATAATAATAGTATAAAATGATCCAAAACAAGAAAATCATATATAAATAATAATAATATCCGAAAAATGTAATAATGACATGGAAATACAAGTGAAAGAGACAGAGGAGAAGAGAAACAAGGAGAGCCGCAGAAGAAGAAGAAGAAGAAGAGTGGGCTCTACAAGGCATTGCTGTAAGAAGCAAGTATGTGGTTCCTTTTGATACGCAGAATCATAAAATCTCATTAAAAACCTCTTCTTATCTTCTCTTCCACCAATCACTCCTTCAACTTGAACTTTCAAACAAAACTGTATTTTTTCTCTCAAGTTTCGTCTCCTTATAAAAAAGGTTTGATCTTGAACAAGGGAAGAAAACAAAAAGGCTGATCTTTTTTTCTTTTTCTTTTTGTATATTCCTTTTATATTCAGATTCCTCACTTCTCAGAAAACCCAAAAAGTAAAGTTCTGTTTTAGAAAAAAATGAAGATACAATGTGATGTGTGTGAGAAAGCTCCGGCAACGCTTATATGTTGTGCTGATGAGGCTGCTCTGTGCGCTAAATGTGACGTTGAGGTTCACGCTGCTAATAAGCTTGCTAGCAAACACCAACGCCTTTTTCTTAACTCTCTCTCGACTAAATTCCCTCCCTGCGACATCTGCCTTGTAAGAACATATCTCCTCTGCTCTCTGTGTATGTCTTTATTTGTATCTGTAGAGATCTTTATCTGTTGTTCTGTTGTCGGTTTTGAGGAGATTTTGTGTGTTCTTGGCATATTATCTAGGAGTAAATAGAAATTTTTAGATCTAGCTTTAGTGATAGTTTTTAGTTGGATCTCAAAGTTTGTTAGTTTTTGGACGTACTAGTTTGCAGAGGATGAATTTTTAGATCAGATATTCTAAATGGGATCTCAAGAGAACACATGTTCAAGGGTTTGCTTATGTAGTAATTCTCATTCTTGTGTACATCTTTGTTGACTTGCAGGAGAAGGCAGCTTTCATATTCTGTGTAGAGGATAGAGCTCTTCTTTGTAGAGACTGTGATGAGGCCACCCATGCGCCAAATACTCGCTCTGCTAATCATCAGAGGTTTTTAGCCACTGGAATCCGAGTCGCCCTGAGTTCCAGTAGTTGCAATAATGAAGTGGAGAAGAATCACTTCGACCCATCTAACCAGCAGAATGAAAAACAGATTCTCTCTAAACCACCACCAACTCAGCTATCCGCTGCTCCATCTCCTTTGTGGGCTACCGATGAATTCTTCCGCTACTCTGACCTTGAGTGTAGTAATAAGGTGAGAACTGGTTTACCAAATTGATGAATACTAAATCTTTTGGGTTTTGTAGCTTGTTTTGACATGTATATGAATCATTTGTTGTACTTTAGCAGAAAGAGCAGCTCGATCTTGGTGAACTAGATTGGCTTGCAGAGATGGGACTCTTTAGTGACCAGCCTGATCAAGAAGCTCTACCGGCAGCTGAAGTACCTGAGCTTTCAGTTTCGCATTTGGCTCATGTTTATTCATACAATAGACCCATGAAGTCGAATGTTTCTTACAAGAAGCCAAGGCTAGAGATCCGTTATGATGATGATGAAGAGCACTTCCTAGTCCCTGACCTAGGCTAAACTATGGATGAAACAAGTAAAGCTTTATATAAAACTTGTTTCAGATATGTATCTTCTACACTCTATTGTCTATGCCTTGCTTTTTCCATGACCTGGTTCTAACCAGTAATAGGTTGAGTATAGTTGCAAAAAAAAAAAAAAAAAACACTTTTATCATTTTATTAAGCAAGTGATGCCTTGAATTGAAACATGTCTTTTTTTAAATCATTACATTTGAAGAGGAGAGAAACAAAAACAGAGTGGAATGCCCCAAATTTGTTTCTTCTCCCCTAGACTTTAACCAATCCGAAAACAAGAATACAAAAGATACAAAAGAGTAAAAAAGCCGCGAAAAACAGATTAGGTGGTAAAAAGCTCGACTGGTCTCTTTTTGTTTCTATTTCCCTTCGAGAAAGCTGACAACTTCAGCATCTGTGGGAAGAGCTGGAATAGCTCCTTTCTTGGTCGTGGTGATTGCTCCACAAGCGTTTGAGAATCTCAGCACTTTTCTCAATCTCTCTTCGTCCTGTAAAAGAAACCCAACTAGTCATTAGAACCTTTATATCATCTTGAAGCTAAAGATGGATTCATCCAATTGATGCACTTTGTGTAATTAGATGCTTCTTTAGAATGTTATATACCTCGAGAACGGATTGATCATCGACAATCTGGTTTAGAAGAGCACCGACAAAGGAATCTCCAGCTCCGGTTGTGTCCACAGCGTTCACATGGAAAGGGTCAACGGCTCCTTTGAAAGTCTACACAGTTTGGTAAGTTTATAAGAAGAAAAATCCATTTTAGTTGAAGTCACAAAGTAATCACCGTAAAAGAAGTAAGAACAAATCGGTTTCATGTTAAACGACATTAAGAAAAATTTGTCACGTTTGAAAAAAAAAAAAAAAGGAACCTTAGAGATCACGACTTTTGCGACCTCATTTGATTATAGTAGTATTAATCTTTTGGAGGGTCCACGAAAAGAATAATCAATTTTTTTACACAACAGTTGGTGAGATCTACCAAACCTAATCAAAACCCACCAATATAAAATTGCTGCACCACTACTGAAATCCCCTGTTTTGATAATTTTTTTTATAATAAATTTCTCGAATCCTATTCAGAAAAACATGTTAATATAAAAGTTTATCTCAAACTATATTATATAGCACACTAGTTTTGCCTTCTGGTATCACCTAATGGACACAACACACAGACATAACCAAAAGACAATCATGTTGATGATGGTGTTAATAATGATGACAATCATGATTATGATGGTAAATGCACATAGGAGATGTTCTAGTGTGTTGTTACCTTGGTGTAATACCGACAGCCCTTTTCACCGAGAGTGACAAGCAAGAGCTTCAAGTTAGGATGCCACAAGGACAATGCGGTCTCATCATCGATCTTGTTGCTTCCAGTTAGAAACTCAAGCTCAACGTCGCTCACCTTGATGATCTCAGCTTTGTCCCAAATGCTCATGATCTGTGTCTTGGCTTCTTCCTTTGATGGCCATAGAGGCTCCCTGAGGTTTGGGTCGTAGGAAAGAAGAGCTCCTGCTTCTTTGGCTACTTCCATGGCCTTCAAGTGAGCTGACCTACATGGCTCCACTATTAAGCTTATTGATCCATAGTGAAACACTTTCGCCTGCAAAAACATAGTCATTACCAAAATGTCAAACTTAACATAATCAAACAAAAGCTACTCTGGATCATAAGGAATAATAATCATCAAGGGACCCAGTTTTGATATGATTCTATATGTTTTGAATATTAATTACAATGGGGCCAATCATTATCAAAACTATTCAAGAAAAGCAAAAGGTTCTCGCCATGATATTTAGCTGTAAAGTTAAAAAAAATTCACAATTTTACACAAAAATATTCAGCCTGCCATCATTTCACACCATTGCTATAAAAAAATCGACTTTACACGTATATGTGCACATTCACTTTAAATCACATCAATGAACCCGAAAATAATCTCTAGATTCTCAAATTTTAATATGGATCAAGAACACAATTTCAGCTCAATTAAAAACTACTTGAACAAAGTAGAAATATTTCATTAGAAAAAATCAAATGACTTAGATACTGATGTTTAGCTACTTTGCTTATATCATGGCCAAAAGGTGTAACGCTTTTCTTTGTTCTTAGTAGTTTTGGGTAAAAAAAAAAAACGAAATCACGTGGTATCACGTGGATCTATGCCACATCCGAAGGCGAAAGATTGATTAATAAGACCCGCGAAAAAAATAAAAAATCATGAGAAAAGTCACCGCTCAGTGAGATCATGAATCTTCTACGTTTCTAAATTCAATAGCTCGATTCCCAATACTACACGTTTCATCACTCACAAATCAAAATTTGTTACTTCGTTTCCCAGAAAATTCAAATTCGATCTTTAGATCTCGTGAAGATCTGGATCAAAAACAAAAGGTTTGATATAATTTCAAAATCGTAAAATATGGAATGAGAGAAGATAAAAGCGATTTTAACGTACGGATCTGATGAGGTCGAGGTTGAGTTCGTCAGGACGGAGAAGCATATCGGCGCTAGGATTCCGGTAAAACATAAACTCGCGATCTCCATCAGCACGTAACGTGACGAAAGCTAGAGCGGTTCTAGCTCCAGTGTCGAAGTTGATCCCCTGATCAGCAACGCCGTTTTCCCTCAGAATCCCGGCGAGCATATGGCCGAACTCGTCGTCTCCGAGTTTACCGACGAAAGCAGCGCGTCCACCGAGACGAGAAACGGCGATCGCGACGTTTGCGGGAGCACCACCTGGAGCTTTGAGGAATCCAGGAGCTTCGGCGAGTGAGACGCCCGATTCAGTAGGGACGAAATCGATTAGCATCTCGCCGAAGCTTACGATTAGTCCTTTCTCACCGTTGGATGCCATTAGAAACGAGATCTGTGGGTCGTTGGATCAAATCGGAGGATTGAGAAATTAAAAAAAATAACAGTAAGAGGAATATAAAATGAAAGAAGGAGAAAGGGTTTATATAGACGACGACGCCACTGGTGAAGAGGCCACTCATAATAGCGTAACCATTCAATAATATAATTTATGGATTTTTTTAAACAATATCGCAAAATACCAAAATGTATTTTCATATTCGAATAAAATGCGAAAAAAAAAATCTTAACTACATTTTCAACAACATTTGGCCGAGTATTTGATTTTTTTTTTTTTTTTTTTTTTTTTTTTGTTATGTTTCCTCCGTAAAGCGTATGTGTTTTTGTTTTGTATCCTTTTTACGATCAGATTAATAAAAGTCATTTAGTTGAGTAAATAATAAACTTACTACATATTTCTTGTTGGTGTGTTTATATTATAACTTGTCAGGTTAATTGGATAATGACAAAACACCAACAAGGTACTCTCACGTGTTAAAGAAAATTATTTATTGTCAGATATTTTACTTTTCAAGGTGTATATTTACTTTAATTGTATTAGCTAGTATCTATCCATTGGGCAAGGAGAGAACGGTGTTCAAAGTAAGACCTACTCTTTAGTTTAGTTCGGACATTGTTTTAGACGAATAACATGGTCATGATAATCTCCGGAAGAATAAAATAAAAATTGTTTTTGATGTTCAAATCAGAAGGAAAAAAAAAAATGAACATGGGTGGATGGATTTAGATCTAGTTATGTTCTGGTCAAAAGGTGACAAACTCAATTAGATAAGATTAACAGAAGTTATAAGATGATAAAATATTTTCAAAGTGAAGTGAAAACTTTTTGGAATACCGGTGAAAGTTTTGGTAAGAGAATAATTCTCTAACTATTAAAGAAAAAAATCCAAGAAAAAATATTAAAATCCTACCAACAGTTAAAAAAAAAAATTCACGTTGAATAAGTAAGTAATTGAAGGGTCACTGGTTTGGTCGAAGTTGACAAGTTGAAGTATTAAATAATAAGGATGATAGTGGTTTTTACATTTACAAACCTGTGGATTCCCCTGTTCAGTTTCCCTAAAACCAGCTACGGATCACAAAAAACGGCCAATATCAAATAGATATTTTGTTCTGTTTAGTTTCCATAAATGCTTTTTATAATATCTACTCTCCACTATTAAGAATGTGAGTTTACAGAAAGAAAAAAACAGAGTAAAAATGCATTTCACAGAAAACCAACAATCTAGTGGATCAAATCTCACTTTCATGCAAAAAACTCCCATTTTTTTTTTTTCTTAAAACTGAATCTCGAGATTGCAGTGACCTTTGCTTCATCAAACAAAAAGAGCTAATTTTTGCTTCGGCTCGCAGTGACCTCCTTATAATCGAAACTGGAGTAATGGTCCAAATTTGCTATACAACTCAAAAGGAATTTTCATTCTCTTTTCTTTCTTATATTTAGTTTATATTCCATTTCTTCCTAAGAATATCTGATTTTTTTACCCGGTTAAAAAAAAAATCTAACTCTCGAGATAGCTTAAAAATGATTGATGATTTATTGGGTTATAAAGAAAACCCATTTTCACATAATTATTTGTGATGCTTGTTACAAAATATTAGCACAGAGCCAAACATTTTTAGGACCGATACACAGACTTAACTGATCATTAAAATTGTTTTACATCACGCAGTAGAGCTACAAAAGAAGAGGCTGCAAAGTAAGCGATGGCTTTTCACATTGCTCTGTTGATCTCGTTGTTGTAGTAGCTGTGCTGGTTATGTTGTCATGGAGGATTAAGATTTTGAGTGTGGCTGATTCACGCAGCCAGGTTGCTACAACCGAACCACTTGATATGAACCGTCCCATGTTGCATTTTGAGAGGTGGAACGGTGCATCCATTCCTCTCAAGAGCGCTTCAACCGCTCGCCTTAGTGCTCCATCTCCAACCACTTTGCTGTGTTTCCCCCAACCCGTCAATATGCTGCACAACACATGACAAGTTTAGAACAAAACAGGATATTGACAGAGTTAAGGATCACCAAGGATATGTAAAACAGGAACAAACCGCATAAATGAGTATCTTCCAAGACATTGTAATCCTTATGTATGACCAATAACTTAAACCTATCAAATCACAAGACAACCTTGCATCTGACTTTCAGCTTGGGACATGATGCATATCAGATTTCGATAAAGATGAGACTGGACTAAATTCTTAAGGCTATCATGGAGTTTTAGGAAGAAGACGTCAAATGAAAAGTGCCAGGTATTAGGCCAGTTTCTTTGGTAGTTAAAACGAAGAGCTCTTTACAGCTTACCTCAAGACTTTAGGTAACTCATGACCTTCATAGACAACAGAGCGTATGTTTAGTAGCCACGCATGGACCATTGCCCGTGCAGCTCCAGAAGACATGAGGTGCAAGTCCAAGCATGAATCAGACCACACATTCTCCCAAACTTGCCTAGATCTTCCCTCAAGCGCCACCAGTTGTGCACCTCGTTTCTGTAGAAAAAGGTTTCCAAGAGTAAGCCTTTGCACTAATAGTAACGCATAAAAAACTGGTTCCAAAACTTGGCCTTGACAATAACAGTATGGTTTTACCTGACCAAAGTGCCAAAGCATGTCGGTTAGAGCATTGTAGAAGGCAGAAGCAGTCGAACCATCCATTTCATTTACTTTGTCAAATAAGCTCTGAGCTTGGAGCCATACATTCTCTCTATGGCCCATGAGAAGTCCATGAACAACACCATATACCTTATTATCAAACAGCCTGAGCTCCTCTAGAAGCATTGATGCATCTTCAAATGAGTTACACCGACTACATAGATACAAACATGCCATCAAAATAAGAATCCTCACCAAAATGCAGCAAAACAGAGAAACCACATAGAGCTAATCAATGATAAACCTAACAATTGGGTCATATCTTTAACTCGCTAACTTCAAGAAGAGGATTCAAAAGAGGAACAAACCTGCAAGCATTCAGAATCGCTGAAAAGGTTACAACATTTGGTTTAATTTCCAGCTGATGCATTTTGCGGAAAACTTCCAAAATACAGGAGAGCTCCTGCATACTCTCCTTACAATCTTTCTTCATCTGGTTATTACTATCAGTTGTTAACTGCCCAAATATCTGTATTACCCGATTCCCCTCTGTTTCAGTCAATTCACATATAGCAGAAGAAGGGAAAGACAAATATTCAACTTCCAAGTTAGCGGCTCCACCATTGCTGTAATCAGCTGATTTCTCCATAGTTGCAGAACGGCCAAAGGCATCGATTATGGAATTATAAGTTACAACGTTCGGACTAATTCCTTCCTTTGTCATCTCATCGATCAAAGAAACAGCAGAATCCACCAACCCATTCTTGCATAATGCATCAATCAATGCACTATACAAAACAACATCAGCTCTTAATCCGGCGCTCTTAAACTCCCTAAATATCTCCATTGCCTCTTTATACAAACCCCCTTTCGAGTACACATCAATCAACGTTGAATAAGTAAGTAAATTAGGCAACACATGCTCTCGCTTCATCTCAGTGAAAACTTTTTTCACTTCATCATATTTTCCTTGTTTCCCATAACCTCCAAGAAGAGCATTATAAGTCACAACATCCTTCTTAATCCCAACAGATGCCATTTCTCTTAAAATATCCAAAGCTTCTTCAGATCTACCAACTTTGGTATAAATCGACAGCAATGTATTGTAAGAAACTCTATCCAATGCAATACCGAGATATCTCATCTCACCAAACAAATTAAGCGCTTCATCGAATCTTCCAGCCTTTGCAAACCCATCAATAACGGTGCTATAGCTTACAACATTAGGCATGATTCTCTTCGCAGGCATCTGAGCAAGGATTTCGAAAGCAAGGTCCATCTGCCCGCCTTTGCAAATAGCATCCAAAAGCGTATTATAAGAAAAGACATCTTGCTCAATCCTTCTATTCGACATCTCATCAAACAGATTCCTTGCTGCTTCCCACAACCCTCCTCTACTACAAACAGCAAGCAAAGAATTGAAAGTTATCCTATCTGGCTGCACGCCGTTCCTCTGCATCTCATCGAAAAACTCGGCTACTTTCTTGAACTCCATCCCGCCTTTACCGCAAGCGTCAATCACAGCATTGTAGGTAACCAAATTCGGCCTCAAGCCATAACCTTTCATGGAGTTGAAGACACTTATGGCTTCCTCATGGAGCCCACTTCTTCCATAAGCGCTGATAATAGCCGAGAAGGCGTAAACGGTGTTTCCATATCCACCAGCAAAAGCAGTTTCGAAAATCCTCTTAGCAATAGCTACTTTGCCTAATCTACCAAGAGTACTTATCATAGCACTAGCTAATTTCCCTTGCTCGTTCTTTCTCCTCTCACGTTTAACTGCAAACTCGTAAAAGCGAACAGCTTTATCGAACTCACCTTGATTCCCCAACTCACGGAGGATAAAAATATAATCGTCAGAGCCACGCAGCTTTGACTCAAAGCTCAACAATAGACTCTGAAGCATCTCATCATCTCCTGAGAAATCGAAAACGTTTTGGAGAGCATCATCAGCAGCAGAGCTGTGTCGAGTGGCCATTGTAGTCTTAGGTCTCCCGAAATGCATCTTGGAAACGAATCTAGTCGATCGACGACCTGAGAAATCGGAGGAAAGATCCGATTTTGGGGTTTGTAGAGGAGAAAAACTAGGAGTCTGTGATAGTTGAGCTGGAGCTACAGTAGCTGCTGATGAAGACGGAGGAGCTGAGCCACGAGGAGAGGAAGAAGAGACACGCTGTGGAAGAAATGGACGGTGGTTGTAGTTGGGATTTTGCCGGGTCTGGCGATGATTATTAGTGGTGGAGACGAATTGGGTAGATTGACGACCTGAGAAATCCGATTTGGGGGTTTGTAGAGGAGAAAAGTTTGGAGCTTGAGATAGCTGAGCGGAAGAAACAGAGGCGACGGAGGAAACAGCGGATGATGAAGACGGAGGAGCTGAGGTAACGGCGCGACCGGGACGAGGACGCTGTGGAAGCCATGGACGAGGGTTATTGGTGGTGGTAACCCAGTGAGGCGGCGTTGACGCCATTGGAAGGTAAGAGTTTTGGGTGATACGGAATCGAAGAGAGCTACATAAGGATAGGGTTTTTCATGGTCTTTGGAATTCGTAAAGACTGAAACTTTTTTTTGGATAGGTCTTTTGGAGATTACAAGAGCAGAGAGAGAGAGAAAGAGAGATAAAAGATTGTTGAATTGGACTCTCTGCTTCTTAAAAAAATGATTTAACATAGAAAAAATTAGTGTTAAATGAGTTATTTTAATTACAAAAATACCCTTAAGACCATGAGTAAAAAAAAAAGGCTTTACGAAAATGCCATTATGAATTAATTCCACATCAGCATTTTTTTCGCTGACATAAAAATCTACAGCATAAATCTACGATTCGACGTTGTCGCAGGTTTTTTAGAACGGTAGATTTAAAGTTTTATCGCAGATTTACTTTGTAGATTTATTTTATTCTGTAGATTTGCTTCGAAGATTTAATTTGTACCGTAGATTTATATGCCTTAGTTATAGTAGATTTTTAATTTATCGTAGATATTTTAGCCTCCGTAGATTTATTTTCTAAAACTCATAAAGAGACAGTAGATTTTCCTATTTTCCAAAGTTGTTAGAATTTATACGGCAGATTTATTTTTTTACTGTAGATTTATTTTGCAGACTTTTATTTTCATCGTAGATTTTAAAATTTAGTTATAGCAGAGGTTTGTTTCACATATTCACATACTAGTGGCCGCAGATTTTATGACCAAAGTTTAATTGCTAGATTAACCTTTTAGTTACTGCAGATTTTTTTTTGCGTTATCGCAGAGTTATTGTTTCTGAAAACGTCAAAGATTAGATGCAATTTCCTTTACCGCAGATATTATTATTACTAGAATAATATATTTAGTGACTGCAGAGTTATTGTGGTAGACTTATTGCAGCAATGTTACCGCAGATTTTTAACCGTAGATTTGTTTAAATGACATCGCAGATTTTCATATTTTACTAATGACGAAAATTGGAAAAAAATTCTAAAAAAACGCATACCCACGAAATAATTAGGGTTTTTACAGCCTCTTTCTTCTTCTTCCTCAATCATTCTTTCAGTTTTCAACCGTAATCTCCAAGTTATTCCTTTTCATAATATTTCATCTTATTCTTTCTCTATTTGCTTCTCATCTATCTCATCCCTTCTTGTGATTCTCTCATTCAAAGATTTTACTATGGAGAGGATAATCCTTGTATCTGGAAATTGGATGTTTAAAAATAAAAGATGGTTGTTTGTTGTTGATAGCAAGAGTGGTTCTCGAATTCTACAAGGAAATACAAAAACCATTTATGATGAATTCATTGATATGGTATACGGCGATGAGGATTGAAGAAAATTCTTCAGCGGCGATGAGATTTTTTTTTTATGTATGTCGGGTTAGGTTTTTTTTTTGGGAAATAAGGTTTAAGTTATTTGATTTTTTTTAAAAACAAATTTATTTTCCAAAATTTCAATTTTTATTTGATTTTTTCTAATTTTAATTCATAATGGCAATCTTGTGAATAGTAGAATTCATATTGGTTTATTTGTATTTTTACAAAAGATTAGTATTATACTAGTAAACCTTTTTTTAGGGCGTTAGTCTAGTAATTAATTCAAAAAGTAGTATTATTCTAGGCAAATTTAAGTTTTAATTATTTGCTTTAAAAAATTGATTAGTTCACCAATGTAAATGGTTACTTTCGTTTCTTTCTTTCTCTTTTTTTTCTTCTTCTTTAATTAATTATTCAATAATTGTGTGTATCTCTGTTCTGTTAAAATTGTGTGTAGATATTCCATTTCTAAATATTCTCATTCCTATAAAGCATTTATTAAAATTTCTGAAAAACAGATCTGAGAAAAGATATGCTCCCCCTAGTTAAGCTTTATGCGACCAAGTCTCATCAAATTAGATAATAACTCACCCACCTAGAGCCATTGTCTCACCTAATATAGCAGTTGAAACAATCTAATAATACTCTGATTGATATCTGTGTATAGTTTCTAATTTTCTATTTAAAGTTTGGAAATAAATGATCCAAATTCACAAACACTAAAGGAGTCCTAAAGTTCCTGAATACTCACCGTTTCTGACAACTAAGTTTGATGTCTGCAAGTTAACCCTTAACTACAAGACAACGATTGCGTCACACATTGATCATATATCTGAATTACTGCCAAACAAAGATCTCATCTTGACATCCTGTTCCAAAATTAGCTTACATGTATTGTATGATCATGAACAGTTTTAAGTGTTACCATAGAGATACATACTATTCGTCTCTAATCCAATAAACCATGATAAAGCTCTTTCACGGAACATGACTACAATTGAAATACTTGCAAGAACAGTTAACTTCAGTGTAATTTAAACACGAGGAACCGAGAACACATCAAACTCATGAGATCATTTTCAGTAAAAACATAAATTGAAGTCAATGCATAGGTCAGGTTTTATACTCAAATGCCTATCTATAACCCAACAATGCCAAAAAACTGCATTTGAAACACCAAGATCCTTATCAAGAAGCAGAGCCAGAAATAGCCATGACCAACTAAGTTGCAGTGATTTATCACATCTCAAAGTTCATATTTTTGTCACTTCCTCATTGAAATTATAACTGCAAAAAGATGGATTCTTATCTATTGAAGCAAAACTGTTTCTCACTATTAAAATTCTACAACATTTGGTTCTTTAGCTGCAGATTCATCACTAAAAACATTTGAATAAACGTCAAGAGAAAAATACAAAAAAAAAAAAACTGAAACTTGCCTTAATTTTTTAATAAAAAGAAGAGAAGAACAAAACCACTAATTCGTAATACTCTTCCTCTTACCACCACTCAACATCTCCTCAGGAACATTCTTGAGAAGCTTCCTCTGCTTAGACTTAGCGATCTTCTTCAAAGTCTTAGGGTTTGTGATCCTCTGCAATTTAGTACCAGTTCTTAGAATGTTCTCCTTCTTCTTCTTCTCCCTCTCTTCCCTCTTCTTCCTCTTCTCAACCTTATTACTCCTTATCTCTTCCTTCAGCTCATTCTTCCTCTCCTTATACGCTCTCTTTATCTCCTTCTGCCTCTTCATCTCCTCCAGATCTGGTCCCTTGTTCCTCACAAACCTCCCCGATGCTCTATGAGCTCTCGGCTGTTTCCAATTCCGTCCGGATACTTTCCCGGCGATTACTCCGTCGTATGTTGGTCTTCCCATTGGCACAGCCATAGGTTTGTTTGGATCTTCAGAGGAAGCGACGGCGCTACGCTTCGCGGAAGGAGGACGAGACAGATCGCCGCCATCGATTTCCATTGACGCTACATCGGCGATTGCTTCGGCAGCTGCTTGTTCCTGAGATTGGCGCTTCCGTTTGTTGGTTTTTCCGCCAAATCCTTCGTCAAGGCACCGGAAATCTACGGTGCACGCCATTTTCTTCTTCTTCTTCTTCTTCTTCTTCTTCTTGAGTGGCTGTAAGGTTTCTGAGGGAATTTAGGGTTTCTCGAATATTTATATGAGCGGAATTGAGACAGGTTAGAAATTCCGGTTTTTTAGACCCCCACTCAAATCTAATAATCGAACCGAACCGAACCGGAATCGCTTTGATTTAAATTACTCTGGTTTAGTTGATGCAATCCTAGACACAATTGGCTGGAATTAATAGTAACATTTTCCCATGAAATCTACTCGTTTTATTTGTAAGATTTTATAATTATTTTCGAATTCTTTTTTTTTTTTTAGTTATAATTAACATTGAATTCTAGTTATTTTGAAAGTCTATATAGTCTCTACACTATATACCTTAGTTTTTATAATATTAATAAAATATAAATTAGATTAGATTTTTAATATTTTGTTCAGTATTAATCAATAGTTTGAGATGATATATACTACAATGTGAAAAATTTAGACTACATTTATGATTGAGTTCAGTTTAAAAAGGTGGAAGATTGCTACAGTTAAAAATTAATTTCTTTAAAATATTAAATTAATACAATTTTGTATATATGAAAAATTAGATATGCAGTCATTGTAAAGTTCAACTGTTCACCATTCCTTTTGCTAATCAGTCTGCATTATTATTACCAATCAATTTTTTAAAAATTAAAATAAAGGAAAATAAGGTTATTGGACAAACAACTAACTGTTATACTAACAAAAGAAAAAGGAAAAGCAATAAATCAAGAATCGCCTGAAAACAAAAACCCTGGTTACTTGTGGCTTAAGCAATAGTATGGTCATGACTTGAGGAAGGACGAGAGCTACTCTGAACGGAGGGGGTCAGAGGAGATAGAGCGAAACCGAGTTTTCCTGCTGGTCCATATCGGAAACACCATATTTCAGTGACGTCACCGATGTTAAACGTGTTCATGGCGACCACATTGTTCCAACCATTATTGAATACATATTTCCGACATCCTTCCATGTTCCTCTTCACTAAATCAACGACATGCTTTCTCGACTGAGGATCCACCAAAAGCACTTTCAGACCTTCCGTACGATGCTTCAACACATTCTGTTTATTTATGATTCTGGTCTCTTCCTCCGTCAAAAAGTCTGAATTCTTCACTTGATTAAAAGGCATTGAGAGACATGCCTGGCGTTTGTCTATATCACTCATACACAAATCCCTCTTCATGATCAGCTTTGGGTCGTATCCATGCTCTTTGCTTATCAATGTCACAAGCCACTCTGGCCATTCATCGCGTTTTTGGGGACTCGGACTGTCAACAAGAACCGTTTCAGCTGATTCTGCCATCATCTCCAGCTTCCAATACTTACTATTACCAGATTTCTCCATTGTGCTCGATTCTCTCTAAAGATATATATGGAACGAACAAAAATAAACACTACAAGAGAGAAAGAGGTTTCTTTGTACGTACGCAAGGAAGCAAGCTATAAAGTGAGATAGAGATGATATATATATATTGTGATGTTCTTAAAATAAGGTTTATATCAGGAGGACTCGCTCTTGTTCTCTTCCTAATCTTACTTGAATTATATTTAAACCCCAATCTCCTAATTATATTTCTGATTTTTAGTTCTCATTGTTTTCTGATTTTGTTTTAATTTCTTTGAGATTATATGGCAATTGAGAGGATTTTTTTTTTTTTTGACCCTTTTTCCCGCCACTACTGTTACTATTTTAAGGTGGGGCTACTATTCAAAGTCATAGATTTTTCAAAGTTATAAAGAATTCTCATCCATATATTATCACCATTACCGTTTTTAGTTTTCAATTTAAGTATAAATAAAATCTTTGAAACACAAAAAAACAAAAGAATAACAAACCCTTTCGTTTCTTAATTTGATTTGAACACAATTATGCTCATTATACTAAAAAATTCTCTTTCATTATTGTTGATTGCATTTGGGCTCTTTGCATTTCCAACAACAAATGCAATACCAGCCAACGAGGCAGTTAGTTTCTGCAAGGAGACGCTTGATGTCGAGTTCTGCGCAAAATACATTGGATACCAACGTATAGAGGCCGCACGAGACTTCAGTGACTTGTATTTAATTGCGGTAACGTTAGATAATTAGTAGTATGGAACTATTTTAAATTATGAAGAAACGAATGTGGCAGAAACTAGGATTGAGAATAATACTCATAATCAATTATCTATATTAGAATCTCTAGGCTCATCTCTCTTCTTTTATAGTAAAAGCTAATATTCGTTAAGAACGGAACAAATCACAAATACTAAATTTAAAAAGTTGTATATTTGCTCTGCTTTGTAACATAACATATAAATATATAGATAAATAGAAATATATAAATGGTAAAGTTATTATATACTACCAGAAAGAAAGAAAAAAAAGGTGTTCAATGTAAGTAAACCTAGGAGATAATGGATTAGTAAAAAAATTTAACCTCAATATTATTCAAGGTACTACTAGAGTTAATAGAGAAGATTATAGAAAAATGTGGTTTAGTCATAATCTACAAAAAAAAAAAAAAAAAAAATTATTTTCGAATTCTGATTGAGACTTCTGATCAGGTATCTGAGACCAAAATTGAAACGAACGATGCAATCACACAAATCAACAGAGTCCGCCAAAACTTCAATGGTCCGCTTGGGAAGAATCGGATCAGTGTATGCGAGAAGAAATACAAGGTCGCGGCCACTAGTTTCCATAAGTCTTGGGAAGTTGGTAAGAAAAAGTCAAAGTCGATAACGGACCTTGTGGAAATGTCCCAACGCACGACCGCTGGCTTTGAGGCTGTGCGCGCGTGCGAAAATGAATGGTCAAAGCATGGTCCGAGACAACAGTCTCCTGTCACTTTATATTACCAAAATATACAAAAACTATGTCAAATTACTCGTGTTATTATCAACAAGCTTTATGCCTAGTTTATAACTTTCTTAATTCCATCAATCTGATCAGCCACACTCTGTGTTACTCCAATCCTTGAGACAACTTAAGTTGATGTCTTTGAATGTGCATATTCTCAAGGTTGGTTTCCGAGGTGAGAGTTGTTGATCATGATGAGGTTTTGTATGGAGTGAGTGATCTAAGGTTTTGAGATTATTCTCGCATAGTACTGAAATCAAAAAGGTTAATAAAAATCAAGTGGTGTGGTTTAGTCGTTTTCACTTGAGGAGGAGTTGTCCTGTTGATCTACGCCAGAGATCGATTTTCCTCAAGCGCGGAACTCTCTATTTATTTCCACTTGGCCACCGGAACATTCACATAACCTTTCTGGACCTCGCGATTTGTCTTATCTCATGGACCGTTGACCTTTCATTTGACATCTCCAGAACGGGGAATATGGCATGAGCCATGGTTAACTTGTCAAGACTTTTATCGCGTATGAGTTTGGTTCCTATAAGACGTCTTACAATTTGGTTACTTGATTTTGATCTATCGTCTTTGGTTCTAATTACTGTTTAAAGCAAAATAGTTTTGAGTTTCAGTGCATGTCTCACACTATTCTCTTGCTTGTTTAGTACCAAAGCTATTTCACATTTTTTATTTTTGACATTTTTCCTGCTTACTATTTTTAATGTGGGGAAAACCATTCAAAGTCATATTTTCCTGAGTTATAAAGGAATCTCATCCATATATTATCATCATTTTTGGTTTTAGCTTTCATGTTAAGTATACATAAAATGTTTGGAAACACACAAAATAAAATGTGAATGCACTAGATGCTGATTCCGAATACCGAGAAAATATCATTTAATGTTTTGCTTTAAACTCATTCACAAATCAAAATTAAAGTTTTGCATAAAAACTTGCAAAACATCTACTAAATTAGAACAAATAAAAAAGCTAAAACATCTAGCTTTGTTATACTATTTAAAGCCGTACTAATTTAACTGAAAAAGGACACCCTAAAACGAAAGTAATACAACACACCTAGCTCATGAAGTCGAAACATAGAAGGTTCAAAAATAAAATTTAATAAAACGGCAATTAAGTAATCTTTGTGATCTTATTTTTCCTAATTGCCACAACAATGTTTAAATATATAATCAATCTCCAAAAGTTTGAAGAAAGTGCATTCACCAAATGGAATTGACCTAGCGTCGAGATCGCGATTATTGGTTGTGATGAGCAACTTGATAACATATTTATTTCCGTTGATTCAATGCTTTGATTGGGGAAAAGTCAACGACGAAGAGATTGATATGAGTGAGGGTCCGGGGATGGTAATGCGTATGATGGTGCCGTTACGAGCCTTGTGTCAGCTTCGACCCATTATGAATAAGCTTCTGCCACACTCAAAGGTTTAGATACACTTACGTATTTGCTATGGAAAATTGTTACATTTTGCATGCGTTTGTGAAACCAAGACTATACGTGTGTAATGCGCGAATGAATTGGAAAGCCATGTTGAAGTTATAAAGAAATGAATTGGAAAACTATGTTTGCCAAAAGAGACAAAAAGGTTGTTTGTCATCCTTTATAAGATAGCTTCAAGTTGAAGAAATATGAGTAACATCCAACGATAGCTTATGAGCATAAGCTAATGTTTAATATTTTGTTTGACACATAAGCTAGTACTGTTCAAACATTGCATTTTTGAGGTGCTAAGCAGATCGTACACATGTACACTTTCACCGTTTATATCCAGATCTAATTCTATTACAATGATGATCAAACCCATCTCTGACCAATTCTACGATGTGCAGTTACTATTTTAAAGTGCTACCATTCAAAATCATCGATTTTCAATTTAAGGAATCTCATCCATATATTATTATTACCGTTTTTAGCTTTCAATTTAACTATAAATAAAATCTTTGAAACACACAAATAAAGAAATAAGAAACACATAAAAAAGAAAAAAAGAAAAAAAAAAGGAAAAAAAAAAAACATAATTATTTTCCAATATGGCAACAATGCTAATAAAACACATAAATTGTCTTCAATTGTTGTTAATAGTAGTGGTGTTTGCATTCCCAACATCAAATGCAATGCCAGTGAAAGAGATACACAGTTTTTGCAAGGAGACGTTTGAATTGGAGTTCTGCCTGAAATACATTGGGGATAACAAACGTATAGCAGCCGCACGCGACGTCAGTGACATCTTTTTGATTTCGGTACGTTAAAATAAATTACACTATATTTTTAACTATTTTTTTGTAGTATTAATAGAGATAGAAAAGTTGTGGTTTATTCATAATAAATAATAATCTACAAAAAAAATAAAATTATTTTCAATTTGTTATCAGATATCTGAAGCTCAAATTCAAGTGACCAATGCAATGGCACAAATCGATAGAGTACGGCCACAATACGATGATCCGCTTGCGAAGAAGCGGCTCGAGGTATGCGACAAGAACTACCAGCTCGCGGCTGATAGTTTCCACAAGGCTTGGGAAATTGGTCAGAAAAAGATCGGGAGAACGTTAACGGACCTTGAGGAAATGTCCAAACAGACACAATCGGGCTTTCAGGCTGTGCGCGAGTGCGAAGACGAATGGTCAAAGAATGGTCCTAAAGAAGATTCTCCTCTCACTTTCTTTTACAATAATGTTCAAAAACTATCTCAAATTGCTCGTGTTATTATCAAAAAGATTCATTCCTAGTTCTACCGGAATTGGGATGCTGTTGGTTTACCTTTCTCCACTACACACGTTTTACCAACCGGATTCTCTATGCTTCTAGTTATAAACTAGATCTATTTATTTAATACTTATTTACTTTTTTTTTGTAAAATTTTTTGCACTTTCTGTAATATTTATTGGTTAAATAAAATTTCCCCTTTTTGAAATTTTGAATAATTAATCAATTTTCATCAGTAGGAATTATAATCAATTCTTGTCTTATGTCTGTCAAAGTTTGTCAAAATTATGGAAGACATTTTTTTTTTTGAAAGCAGATTGAAAGTAATCTTTAATACAAAATATACGTAAAATATATTTTTTGTTGTTGTAAAACGTATCTTATATTGTAAAGCAATATATTATTTTGTGAAGTAAACATATTATCGTGTAAAACATATTTTACTTTGTGAAACATAATTTATCTTGTGAAAATCTGTCAAAAGTCTAACAAAACTTGGAGAACAAAATTCTTTTACAAAACATACTAGGACATTATACTTCCAAAAAAATTATATGGAAAACTATTAAACTCGTTTGGAACAACAATTGCTTATTAAGCCATATATGTGGATTTTAGCTTAAGTATTAGAACCGTTAGCTAATTTTTTAGACACAAGTAAAAGTAAGTTAACTATGTATATTAACGTAACACTTTTTTTTTTTTTTTTTTTTTTGTGGAGTTGATGTGGGACATACATAAAATGAGTAACTAGTTACGTTACATAACATTACATCAATTTTTATAACCGATGCCAAATCTTTTATTAGCATCAGTTCTGTTTTTATTGACGTGAATTTTGTTTCATTTTCCGAAATGATGTTAGTAAAATTTAATAAATATATACATCGATTATTTAATTGACGTAATTTAATCTTTTGAATTAATATTATGAAACTGATGCAAACAGATATAAATTTACATCAATTCTGATGAACTGATGTCAAACAAATTAATATAAAATCAATTATTGTTCTTTAAAAACAACAAAAAAACATCAATTGTTGTAACGGATGTTATAATACATATTTTGTATCAGTTACTAATAATTAATTCAAATCAGTATCAGTTACTTTTGTGATACAATTTAAGGGATGAAATATAACGTTTTTATTTTATTTTGTATATCAAAAGAAAAAAAAAACAATTATATGTGTTGAATTTTAGCAGATGCAGATATAGAGTTATCTAATTTAGTAAGAACTATAATCCATACGTTATCATTACTGTTTTTAGCTTTCAATTTCCTTAAATAAAAGTATAAAGAAGTTGAAAAAAATCACTAGGCACATTTTGTTTCTAAGATGGCCACCAGAATGCAAATAAACCACGTGTGTTTTCTTACGTCGTTGTTTTTGTTCGCGTTTGTAGTAACAAACGCGATTCCAAAGAGAGACATTATAAACCTATGCAAAGAGACATCTGATGCGGCCTTCTGCACCACACAAATCGAGACGGATCCACGAACTGCAGCCGCACGAGATCTCAGCGACGTACTTGTAATTGTGGTAGATAATGTTATATATATATTAAAGATTATGTATTACTTAGTTATATAGTTTTAATCATTTTAATGTACATTATTTAATCTGTTTATGATTGAAAACTTGATCAGATAACGCTGTCAAAAATGCAAGTGGACGACGCAACCACACATCTTAACAGCGTCCGTCGAAAGTTCAATGGTCCGAACGGAAAGAGACGGATCAATGTCTGCCAAACGGATTACGGAATCGCTACTGCTAAGTTCCAAACTGCTTGGGAAGTTGCACTGAAAAAATCGTATCAGGAAGTGAACAAATTGATAACGAGTGGCACAAACGCTATGATCGACTGCGAAAACGTATGGAGAAGAGGTGGTCCTATACAAAAGTCTCCTCTCACTTTATATAACATGAATGTTTTTAAGCTATCTGGAGTCATGCTTCTTCTTCTCCAAAAGCTTGGGAGGTAACTAAATTGTATCGGATTTGATACATTTTTCCCGCGGTTTGTGTGTACGCACAATTTAGAAATCTTATAATAAAACCGACCTCTAGTTATATGTAATGAAAGTTTTGAGATAATCCCTATAAAGTAAGTAAACGAAACGATAGAGAAGATTATTGGAAAATTGTGGTTTACTCTCTCTTTACAAAAATTAGTTCCGGTTTATGATTGAGACCTCATACAGATATCCCCTAGCTAAAAATCAAATGACCAACGCACAGAATATTATTAGTTTTCATTCGGAGTTTGATAATTTAGGATCACAAGTGTGTGAAAGACATGACGTTTTAAGTTTTGACGCAATTAGAGGATACATCCGAATGAGATTTGCAAGCCAAAAAAAAAAAACAAGTCCGGAGATGCAATAAAGTGATGCTAACGACTGTTCTAGTGTTATTTTAAAGGAGACCGGAGAAAAGAAAAAAAAGCTGAGACTGAGGCCAGATTACAGTGAGGCGCCGCTTTGGTTCCGGCTTTCTAATAACCTTTGCCAAACCATTTTTCCACAATGCACAAGAGTCAAAGATGCCACAAGGTAAAGAAGTGGAACGCCAACTACACAACCTTCCGATGCAAAATTCACCAATGTCTGGTAAACAACAAGAAATGAAGAGAACAATACAAAATGGTTTAGCTCTTATCCTAATCAGCAAAGGATATAGACGAGACAAGTGAAACTGAAATAAATGAGATCTTACCAACATTCCAGCAGCAAGATGTATGACTGGAACTATTCCTTGATCTATTTTGTTCCCTTTTGCATACCCTTCGAAAGCAATGACCATCGAGAATGTGTGGATCGTAACAAATGCAAGAGCAATGATTGCTGTAAGACATGGTTGTAAAATTACAACATGAGTACTAAACAAAAAATCGAACCACTAGCTACTCCAATCAACAAGTCACAAAGGTTCTCTAATAATAATCTATGTTGTATGAAACAAAACTTCGGTTCAGTAACACTCACCAGAGATGAGAAAAAATGGCACCTTCGAACATCTTTCGACATAGAATGTGGCAGGACCAAATGCTGGCGTTAAGAGGCTCAAACAAAAGAAGACAGCATGCGCCACACCATGACCTAAGCCACCAGCTGCATGCAATTGACTGGAATAGTCTTAGATCATGTCAAACAGTAAACAATGGTATGCCTAACAGGTGCCCGATGTTCCATGCTAATTTCAGCTATATCGTTATCTAACATACTCTTTAGCATTCTCCTTCTCTCAAAACCAGAAACGAATGCCTAAATATAGTTTGCTCGAGCTTCTGATAAGCTTTAAGACCAAGGCAGACAACTCTAAGACCTATTCTAGATCAATATACTTGCAAATAAAAAGGAATGCGTACCTAGAGCAATCAGCAGCTTATCAGTGAGAAACAGGCGGGGCCTTGAGATTCGATCCGCAAAGGAATCCAGGACATCCTCAAGCCTCCTTCAGTACAACACAACACAATAACATTGTTAGCTATACATCCAATCCGACTATCATACATGTATTGGCCCATAAACGAACAGCATCAGATTAACAAAGGATAAAAACTCAGATAAATTCCAGTTATGATGCAAAATGTAACAACTTAGTCCAATATCATCAACAATAAGATCAAAAAGCAAAACAATTTGTAGGTCTAGCTCAAAAAGCAACAATGAGTAACTTACTTGTAAACCTTCCAGAAAAGAAAACGAAGAGCTTCCTGGAAACAAACAGAGGTGACAACAAGTAAAGCATAAGGCCACCACACATTGGCTTTGAGAGGAAGAAAAGGTCTCCATAGTCCCGACAAGATGATCAGACTCACAAGCCACAGCAACGTACTGCATTACATTCACCCAACCAAATCTATCAATCTCCCAAAAAAAAGAGAGCCATCAGAGCATATTCAGGTCTAATTCCAAACCCTAATCACTCAAACACCAGACAAAATCAAATCACATAGATAGCTTTTGGGGGATAAATGAAGGAAACAGCAAAACCGAATCCCGAATAAGCAGAGGAATCGTGAAAAAGAAAGAACCTGGAGAGAACAGTGAGAATGAGAAAGGGCTTTCTGGAGATAACGGAGACGAAAAGTGAAAGAGAAGGTCCCAGAGCCAAAAGCGCGTAGCCGATCCCCGCCGCGACCGTCATGCCGCACCGGCGTAGTTTGCTGCTACTAGTCGCTCAGACTTGCAGATGATCAAACTCAACTCCAAACGTAAAAGAGAGACCTTTGAATCGATCAAAATCAAATGACAAAAATGGTTCCTTTTGTGGTTGAGGAAAAAAAATCCTTTTTTTTTTTTCTCACTTCATTGAAATTCTTGGAAAATTAATCAACTACGGATTAAATTTAAATTTAACAACAGAATTAATTAATTACTTAGTCCTAATCCTATTTACATGGGTAAGTTTCGTCCTCAACATACAAAATGCTCTAATAGTTTTCAACTTTTCATGGATAGATTTTATCTTTTCAAAGAAACTAATCACAAAATGGGTTTTCAAAACACAAAAGTCTTGGACTTTTAGATCATGCCTTCTTTGCTTCGGTTAGATTTCTTCAACTTGGATGAAGGACTTGATGTCTCTTTGAATGCAGCAGGACAAAGCTTAGTGACACTGCAGGCTTCGCAACGAGGTCTCAATGGTGTGCAAATCGTTTGTCCAAAACCCACCTATTTTAAAAAAATTGGGACAAGACACGAATCCAGAAGTTGAGGCCGGTTTAAATTATGATTCAATACTTTCATTTGATCTGTATAGTCTCATGTGTAATCTTTAAGGTAGACGAAATGGTGAGGGATGACGCACCAATAGTGGATTAATGGCGACCCATTCCTCTTTTGGAAGCCATTGTTGCAAAGCTACTCTTGTTTCCTCCGGAGACGAAGTTTTCTAGCAAATCACAACATCAAGACAGATCAAGCAACCAAGGAATTTAAACAAGTAGAAACGATATTGCTCTGATTGAAGCCGGTTTAGGAGTACCTGTTTGGTTCCTGGTCGAGACACCCAACCAAGTCGATTGCAAATACGATGCACATGTGTATCTACACATATACCTTGAACATCATTCCATGCTATATGCAGAATCTGCCATGTGATTTAAAAGAAGAAAACTTTGAGAAGCTTTTCCAAAACAATTATCTAATTCATAAGATAAGAATTATTATAGTCGATTTTTACCAAATGGGCCATCTTGGGACCAATTCCTGGAAGAGAGAGTAGGTCGTCCAAAGAGCTTGGAATGTCTCCATTGTATTTCACTAGACAGATTTTAGCTATTTTCTTCATGTACGTAGCTTTTCTTGTATAAAATCCAACCTGAAAGTAAAGTCAAGCTGTTAATTTCATAGCCAACCTGAAATCTTTTTCCTCATTTCCCACTTTTTTACGAAATTGGCATGAAAACTAGTGCAACAAGGAGCTCATATCAAAGGCAAAGATGTCAAAAACTTGGATAACATACCGGGTGGATAACATACCGGGTAGATCAATTCTCTTATGGTTGATTCATCAGCTTTGTCAATGGCTTCGGGCGTGAGAAGGCTGTTTTGATGAAGACGATGGATTGCAGCTGCATATTGAATGTTTCTGAATAGTAAGTAAGTATGCATGTATAACCATAAAACTTGTAAATGCAGATGATTTTGAGTGTAAACTAGAAAAGTGAAATAACTGTTTCTTTAACACCACAAAACTTACCGTTATTAACTTGATCTTTTGTCTGACTTGAAAGAAGTGCTCCTAGCAAGACAGCAAATCTTCTTTCCTAGATATAACCAAAGAACATGATCAATAGTGAAACAAGAACAATTCATCTCTCTGCTTTCACATGATTTGTCAAATATGAAAACAACAAAGAAAAAATAAGCAAATATGTTGATTGCCCGAGTAATAAGAAGAGGAAAATGTCCTAAACTATTCAGTAGCAGTAGCAGTAGTTACAACAAAATTTACCAGAAACTTGGGGACAAATGTGTTTTGTACAGTAAACAGAGAACCTCAACTGCGATTAGCTAGAAACTCAGTGTATCTTATAGCATACCTCCACACAAAATCCAACCACTAAATTGAGGAAGATAACTGTACCGTAGGAGGTAGAAAGCTTCCGGCTTTATCACATCCCATGGAATCAACAGGTGCGTCTTCAGAAGATCTCATTTGACGAATACCCTCGAGCACTTTTACCCAGTTTTCAGGCGCATTTCCTAGATTAATACATAAGCAGATACAGAGTGTTAAGTAGAAACCTCACCAACCCTATCATTAATGTACTTACTACATGATAAAGTACCTTCTGTATTGACTGAAGTCATAGCGACGCTGGTTTCCCTTGGCGTTGACCTCTCTGAAAAAACTAGGTAAGAAATTTTCTCTTGGCCGTTTAAGAATGTGATTGATGATAAAATATTTGCTACCAAGTTCTACTCAGATTAAATCTGTAAAGACTTTCAATGATGAGTACATATCATGCTTTTAGTTTGGAAAGTAGTCAGGTTCTTTAGCTATATCTTTCTATCCAGGTATTGAAGTTAAGTTTACTGAATGAGTTATATAATGTGACTTACTAGATGAAGAAGATGCAGTATTCTTTTTGTAAGCAAACTCTTCAATATCGGGTAATCCACATCGCTGTTTCATTCATTAAACACGAAAAGACCAAAGACTTTACATTAATCAACACATAAGACTTTAAATTCTAATGCAATGTCATATATGCTCATGGAAAAAATGGAAACACTAATCATAGCATAGCCAAGGTTGAGTCAGATTAACTTCAAACTCAAGACATTTAGATAACTGAGACAAATCTGAACGTATTAGTAACCTCGCTCCCGATATATTCTCACATAAGACACTAACAAATACTAACACAAGGTCATATATATGGCCATGGAACAAATGGAAACACTAATCAAGATTTCTCTCATTTGCTGAAACACTAATCATAGCAAAGCCAAAATCAAAATCAATAACAAGCCTATAGGGTTGGGTCAGATTAACTTGAAACTCAATAAACATTTAGATCAGTGAGACAAATCTGAAGCAAGTAAACTCAAGGATATAGAACCCTATCCAACAAAAATGCTAAACCTTCAATTTCGTATATGGAAATTAGGGAAAAAAAGGAGGAAACTTACTTTGTGGGTAATGACACCTTTGCCGGAATCATTCTCCAGTGGCTCCAAAGCCTCTTCCTGTTTAAGCCTTTTCTTCCGGATATACACTCGAGTCTCCAACCCAAAAGCTCCATTGGCTGGTTCTGATGCAACCTAGTAGTTACACAAAATTTTCAGGGAATTTGAACAGAAAGAGCGAGAGAAAAAGAACCTTGGTTGGAATCCGAGAGAGGATGTTTGGTTTTCAAGGAGATGGGTTTAGAAGAAGATACAGTTCCGTGAGTTTGGCCATTCATGGTTCGGATTCCAGAAAACGGAGCGGCGTTGTGAAGAATTGAAGCAGCGGCTCCTCCGTTAACGAGACTCGTATAAAAGAATCGTAAACTAAAGAATTGCAACATTTTAGCTTCACCAAAAAAAAAAAAAAAATGAATACACTACAAATACAAATAAAATGCATTTTTGTTACAAGTTTGGAATTAAATATAATATTTAATATCAATTTATAATTTAATACTACTATACATCATTATTTTCAGCGTTCTCACCTTTCAGTGTTTGGTGTGATTTGTTGGTTTACCAGTTTTTTTTTCAAATTTATTTGGCTAATTCGACAGTTCACTATAGCAAATTTGCTATTTGGACACTGTTTCCCTATATCTCTAATACCCTTAAAGGCATACGACCAATTAACTCCTTTGTTAAAATACTCCATCCGAAGAAGAGTATTTTATGTGGACATTATATGAATGTTGGGTCACGAAAACGTAAAATACAAAATTTATGGTTTTGACATTCATGTGGAATTGTGAACATTATATTCTGGGCAGTTAATAATTTAATATCATAGTTAGATTTCACTACTCCATATAATAAGCACATAATATTTGACTGTTTTGGAACTGACATGCTTAATGTAGACATCGTAACTAATTTGAATTTTAATTGATGTGTAAAACTGTTCATTTAGCTAATTTACTATAATAAAATGTCCATTCGCCAACTAATGTTCAAAAAATTGTCCAATTTTTTCTTTTATCTTTTTGAGATATTCTCTACCTATCACTTCTGTCCAATTTTTTCTTTTATCTTTTTGAGATATTCTCTACCTATCACTTCTGTAAGAAGTAAAAGTTCTGAAAAATGAAAAAACTATATATCTAAAAAATATTATTACTCAATGAGAACATTTTGTTTCAACTCTTTCATCGATCCAAACACACATACATATATATATGCATATAAATGCTACTTGTATTTACTATCCAACGTCAGATATACAATCCAGGAACAAAATTGTCGCCAATGCAACTTTTGGCTTGGCAAAGTCTATACACTATATTAACCGTATGATGCTGTAACATCGGGTTAACGAACCTGTAAAGCCTTTTCTTTTCATAGAGAATCATCGAACAAGAAACCATCAGTGTTAAAATCTGAATCTATGCCTTCTCTTCCCTTGAACTCACAAAGGCCAACCGCGTTTTCTATAGAGAAATCATTCATCAAAGCAAAGTCATCTTCTAAGAAAGTCCTAGACTTGCGGGTCATGATGAGCTTCTTAGGTGTTTTTTGCTCTTTAGGTAACTCTCCAGTCTCTTCTGTAGCTTCAATAGGTACAACCTTTGAAGATATTTTGCTCGATTTTCTCAACCTCGATGGCAAACTTTTGTTCCTCTTCACACTGTTCCTGATAGGTTGTTGTTGGTTCTTGCTGATCTCGGTTTTCTTGGTGCTACTGTTGTTGCTGCTTGTGCGTTTCAGTTCTGGAATCCGTGTTGGTTTAGAACTTGTTCCAGGACCGTTGAACATGAGCTTCCTCTTACACCCTTCTTTGAGGTCTAGCTTTCTTGTTTGGAGTTGTGCTCTCATTGATCTTGGAGAGGTACCTACAGTTTTGGATCCTAAAGTCTTCTTTCTCCTTGGAGACATGGAGAAATGCTTTAAGATATCCTCTGGTGTCCAATCAAACTTCTGCTCAAATGGCCAGAATAGTGGCTCCACAACAGTCTTGCTCTTTGAGTCACCAATCTTTACACTCTTCTCCAAAGATGGCACGACAGTTGAGTTAGCCGGTGAAGGAGACTTCTCTGATTCTTCTACAGAGAAGCTAACTTTCTTTTCTTCAGGACTCACAATTCTAGTGGAACTAGATGACTCTTCACATGACTTCCGAGGACAAGTCTTGTTGTTGCTTTCTTGTAAACGAGAAGACGGCTTTGCAGAACCAGTTCCACGAGATTTCCCAGCTGAGTTGAAAACTTTCCCATCTTTTCGAGTGTTTTCTAAAGAACATTTCTCATTCTTTGAACTTTTCTGATGATGATTCTCTTTGGTTGAGCTGGTGGATTCTTGATTCAGAGACAGAGAAGAATTAGCTACATTGGACAACCACGAGACGATTCTTTCATCGACTGAGAAATGAAACGAGACAGACAATCTACGTTCCTCTAAAAGAGAAGTAGGTGACGCACAATCTGAAGACAACCAAATGGAATCACTGTCATCAAAACATCTCATCTTCATATACTGTTTACTTGATTCATCGATCTTTTCGCGCCTTGGTTGAGGCGAAACACCTGCAGATTTGGTCCTCTTTGTGTTTGCTGTAACATCAGGAAGAGCCTTTTTCCCCTGAGGTAGCCTCATGGATTCATAGTTAGCACCTGTTGATTTCGATCGTGGAAGAAGTATTTTCGGATCACTCGTTGTGTTTGTGTTCTTCTTTTTCCTTATGGAGAAAGTTGATGTAACCCTCTTCACAAAACCTTTAGATCCATCTTTCCCACCACCACCTGGAAAAGCCATATATTGCAGCAGTTTCAGTTTTGCTTCTTTCAATCTTTACAAAGCTTTGTTTACTTTTAAAAGCAGAGCAAATCACAACATAACAGACACATTTGCGTGTGATTAAAGATAACCAGGAACGGCAAATGCAGGACAAGTTATTGTCAAGAAAACGAGCAAATGTCAACTATTTGAAGATGATATATGAAATTAAAAAACGCTTTTAATTAACATTATTGATTAGTTGATGTAATACAAATGATGTATCCATTAAAAAAATTCTGACACACCAAGCACTAAGTGTTTTGTTCTAATGATGATTAGAAAGAGTCAACAAGTAAGCTTCAGAAAAAGAAATAATAAATCCTAAGAAAGCAAGTTTGACCAAACGACCATTCAACAAATAGACTCTTCTAGATAAAAGCTCGAGTTCAAATTTAAACACCGATCGAGCCTAGAAGCTTCTGTAGATTAAACAGCTCTTGTTAAGAAACAAAAAAACTAGCTTCGAGAATTATACTCTCAAGACATGAAATAACAATGACAAGTGGAAAATTCGATTAAAACAAAAAATCTCAGTAAGAGCGTAGAGATGTACTAAACCCTGAAAGTACAAAAGTACACAGCAAATAAGAACCTTTTGTCATTGAACGGCGAAATATATCCATAGAGGAGATGTAGAGAGTGAGAAATCGAGGAGACGCCGCTATTCCAAGTCGGAGGACACTTGAAGAAGAATCTTATTATATATGGAAAACAAAATGCAAAAAAAAACCATGTTAATGGAAAGAAAGAAAAAATTACGAGATCAATCTCAAATTAAAAGGACTTGATAAATATATTTTCATCATTCTATAAGAAACCTATCAATTTGATCTTCGATGTCAATATACCATTTATATTAAGTTATTATAATATTATTATTAACTGACAGAAATAAAAAAAATGAAGTTAGAAATTGTATGCAATCCTAACACAAAGGAAGATCCTATCTGCTTTAGTAATCACTGTTACATATACTTCAATGTTATAGGATCACATTTATTCTTATCAACAAAAGAAGAAAAAAAACTTATTAAAATTGTTAGACCCTAAAATAAAATCGTGAAAATTATAAAAAAATTGTTAAGACCCCTATTCGAAACTTAGGGCCCAATTATCTCTAGGCCCTGGGCTTAAGTATATTTCAAATCTGATAATATTATTTGGTTTAATTACTAAAATGTGATAAATCAAATAACCGGAAGTGATCTGAGCTGAGCTTGCCCAACCACAGTCGCGACAGAGCTAAAACCAGGCGATTCGGAGAAGAAGAAGAGAAAAGGTCAAATCTTCGAGAAATCGAAAATGGGTGGAGGAATGGAAACCAACAAGAACAAGTTCATCGAGGATTGGGGATCTGCCAGAGAGAATCTCGAGCACAATTTCAGGTGGACACGTCGCAACTTCGCTCTCATCGGAATCTTCGGCATCGCCCTCCCAATCATTGTCTACAAGGGAATCGTCAAAGATTTTGTGAGTCCCTTAGCCTCAATCTCGATTCGATTTTTGCATTTTGATTTCTCCCGAGTTAGGTGTGTGTGTTTGTGCCCTAATTTTGAGCATCGTATGAATTTGGATCCTCTGATACATTTGATCGATTTGTTCTTCGATTGTTTAGCTGTTGCATTTGTTATTATATTTACTTGAATCAGATTCTTTTGATGAAATTGGATTCTGAAATGCATTACACCTTTTATTTCTGCATCCGTACTAGTGTTCTTAGATGATGGTTCGTTTTCTGGAAATTGATTAAAAACTCTCTCTTTTTTTCAAACGGATCGAGGAAAGCCTCTGAATTGGAGTTGGGGATGAAGAAATTGAGTTTATTTTTTTAGTTTCTCCACTTTGATTTCTTCTGTTAGGTTTATAGTGGCCAATGTAGTTTGAAGAATAAAGTTGGTTTAACTGCTATAATAACCATTGTGCTTAAAATGCTTATCTTTCAAGTCTTGATGCGTTTCTCTAGTAAAAATTGGTGCTTTGGTTGTAAAAATAAGTTTGAGTTTGAGCCTATTTGGTTATGAGAACTTGCCTATGGTGAAATGAAAGACTTTCTATGTTCTTAAATCTTAGTTGTTTATTGCTAAGATCCTTGAGGATTCTTCATCTATATTAGTTTATGAAATCTGAGTTATTGAATATAGATTCGTGCTAGGGATGCTCTATGACATTACTTGTTAGTGGAATTTTTCTATGACGATTAAATGGAAAAGAATTTATGTGTCACAGTTGAGTGATTTACTGTGTAGTTGTTGTGATTCACAACACTAAGGTCAAGCTAATAACGTTCTTTGAACTCGAATTTGACAGCACATGCAAGACGAAGATGCAGGCAGACCCCACAGAAAGTTCCTCTGAGGTTGTTAGCAAAGAACACTCTCTGCAATAAGTCTCAGCAATGTGAAATTTCAAGACGAGGACATTAAAGCCGCTTTTGTTTTTGCATTTTAATCAAACGTCTCAAGGATATTATAATTTCTTTTTTTTTGGAGAAGTTTCTTGTAATGACTATACATGTTTGCAAATAATAAAAAAAAAACTCGAAGTTTCCCCTTGAGTTTGACATTCTTATTGTGTGTATTAATTTAGCAATGTGCAGGATTTTAACATTTGTTAAGTAAAGAACAGTTTGGAGGCATGAAATAAAATGAACCAGCGAACCAAAACAATGGGTTTGTAAAATCCGAAATAAAATAAATGGTTATCCTGAAAGCAAAGCTTTGAACATATTATGTGAATCAAATGGCACTAGTCTCATCCTCTATCAAAGTCCATAAAATCTTTAGTGCCGAGTTGGTTAAAATCATGTATTGAGGTTGACAAAACCCTCATTAGATTAATGAAACCAAAATTGATTATATATGGCGGGAGGAAGAAACAAAAACAAGAGGCAACAAAGTTAACAGAAATTATAAAAAACACAACCGACCAGACTGTCATAAACCAAATATAGAAAGATTTCTCCATCCATCCAATCTTTTGTTTCCCTCTCAAATCTCCTGTCTTTTAGGACTTCCTCTTTTTTTTCAAACAAGAACAAATATACACATAGAAAATGAACCACAAGAGATCAAAAGAAGAGAGAAGCCCCCTAAAAAAACAAAAAAAAACTAAAACTAAAAAAAAAGAAGAAGAAGTTGAGCACAAAAGCTTCTCTCTTCCTTCCCATGGGGTGCATTTGAATAAACTTCCTCCTTGAAATCGCTTGATTGATTTGTAGTAATCAATCAAACGAAAAAAACGTTGGATAATATTCCAAAATAAACCCAAAAAAAAAAATAAACAAAAAAATCCCATGGGAAGCTGTGTTTCGTCGCCATTGAAAGGCTCTCCATTTGGAAAGAGACCGGTAAGAAGGCGAACCAGTAGTAGTAACAGAACATCCTCTGTTCCTCGTTTTGATTCTTCAACTAATCTTTCCCGGAGATTGATTTTCCAGCCACCTAGCCGTGTTCTCCCCGAGCCTATTGGAGATGGCATCCACCTCAAGTATGAATTGGGCAAAGAATTAGGCCGTGGTGAGTTTGGTGTCACTCATGAATGCATCGAGATCACTACCCGCCAAAGGTATATATATATATATATTTCTTGTCTTCTTTTTGTTTCTTGTCTTCTACGGTTTTTATTTTGGTGGTGTAACCTGGGGGGAGGTGTGTGCATGTGTAGGTTTGCGTGTAAGAGGATATCGAAGGAGAAGCTAAGGACGGAGATAGATGTGGAGGATGTGAGAAGAGAGGTTGAGATCATGAGATGTTTACCAAAACATCCTAATATTGTTAGCTTTAAAGAAGCTTTTGAAGACAAAGACGCGGTTTATCTTGTTATGGAGATTTGTGAAGGAGGTGAGCTTTTTGACCGTATTGTCTCTCGAGGTCATTACACTGAACGCGCCGCTGCATCTGTCGCTAAAACCATTCTTGAAGTCGTCAAGGTGATAAACAATATATCATTTGTTTGTGTTGTTTTCTTTTTTCGCCTTCTTGTTTGGTTCTTTATGTTTCTTGTTTGTGAAGGTATGTCATGAACATGGAGTCATTCATCGTGATCTTAAACCCGAGAATTTCCTCTTTTCGAATGACACTGAGTCTGCACAACTCAAAGCCATCGATTTTGGTCTCTCTATTTTCTTCAAACCTGGTACTAATCACATCTCTATAATAACTTGAATCTTTTATGTCATTTTCTTGGAAAAACTCGGTTTTGAATCAAATGAATATTGCAGCCCAACGGTTCAATGAGATTGTGGGAAGTCCTTATTACATGGCTCCAGAGGTTCTGAGACGAAATTACGGTCCTGAGATTGATGTTTGGAGCGCTGGTGTTATACTCTATATCTTGCTTTGTGGTGTTCCTCCCTTTTGGGCAGAGACCGAGGAAGGAATCGCGCACGCAATTGTCAGAGGGAACATCGATTTCGAGAGAGATCCGTGGCCGAAAGTCTCTTATGAAGCTAAAGAACTCGTCAAGAACATGCTTGATGCAAATCCTTATAGCCGACTCACAGTTCAAGAAGTGCTTGGTAATACAATAATAACATTTCATCATCCAAAAGAATCTCGTTTAATCGAGGACATCCATTGATAGAAAAAAAATATGTTTTGCAGAACATCCATGGATCCAAAACGCAGAGAGAGCACCAAATGTGAATCTTGGAGATAACGTCAGGACCAAGATTCAACAGTTCTTGTTGATGAACAGGTTCAAGAAGAAAGTCCTCAGGGTATATATATATATATATAAGTTTCTTGATTTAACAAAGATCATGAATATAATTTACTCCTCTATAAAATTGGATACTGATCCGGAAATGTTTCAGATCGTAGCGGACAATCTACCAAACGAAGAGATAGCGGCAATAGTACAGATGTTTCAAACGATGGACACTGATAAGAACGGTCACTTGACTTTTGAGGAGCTAAGAGATGGGCTGCATAAGATTGGACAAGTTGTTCCTGATGGCGATGTGAAGATGTTAATGGATGCAGCTGACACAGATGGAAATGGGATGTTGAGCTGTGATGAGTTTGTGACACTGTCAATACATTTGAAGAGAATGGGATGTGATGAGCATTTGCAAGAAGCATTCAAGTATTTTGACAAGAACGGGAACGGATCTATCGAGCTAGATGAGCTCAAGGAAGCTCTTTTCGATGATAAGCTAGGCAACGGTAACGACCAGTGGATCAAAGATATCTTCTTTGATGTCGACCTCAACAAGGTAAATGAACAAAATAAAAAACGGAATCATATTTCTTAGTTACTAAATTTGGTGTTTTATACTTTTCAATGTGAGATTCTTAACATATTTTTTTGTGGTGACAGGATGGGAGGATAAGCTTTGATGAGTTTAAGGCGATGATGAAATCAGGGACGGACTGGAAAATGGCGTCGAGGCAGTACTCGAGGGCGTTGTTGAATGCTCTAAGCATCAAAATGTTCAAAGAAGATTTTGGGGACAATGGTCCTAAATCACATTCCATGGAGTTCCCTATAGCAAGGAAGAAGGCTAAGCTACTTGATGCCCCCAAGAACAAATCCATGGAGCTTAAGGTCTCCAAAACATATAAACCCTCAGGTCTAAGGAACTAAAGAAGATAAAATATATGAACAAGAAATAATCTCACTGATTCCCTTCTTTTTAATGAGTTTGTTTTTGGAGCTACAAAAAAAAAAAAAAAAAAAGGTGTGATTTAAAGGGGCTTAAAGTTACGTTGTTCATCCATTTTTCTTTATATCTCGTTGAACACAAAAGATATGTCGTTTAATTTATCAAGTTGTAGCAATAACAATGGCGTCACAAGTAGTGTAACATTTTTCCGAGCTGTGCACAAGTAGAAACTCTTGTATCAAATTTTAAACACCAATAAGATTAATTACTTAAAAAAAAAAAAAAAAAAGATTAATTACTAAAACACTTTCTTTAGATGTAACTTGAATTCAATATTACAAACGTAAAATGGTCAAGTAAAGCTAAAACACAAAGCAAATACCATTTGCTTCTTTTTTTTTCTTTAAAACCAGACACAAAGAGGTCACTGGATTTAGGTTTCAAAGAGATTTGCCATAGCAGATCAGGTAACAGAAATGTGTAGAGACAACACATGCATATTCTTTTATACTATACATACATAAGTAGGAGACTTAAACCCTACAATCCAAACCCACGCACACACATAAGAGAAGAATCAGAGTTTCACTATGTGCGTGCAGTTTGGGCTTTTCTTCGATCGTGTGCATTCTCCAATTGCATACGACCAATTCGGGTGTTGCACCTTGGCCAGGACATGAGAAACATTATTATCAGTTGTCATCTGGGTTTCTGCTGGATCCACCAGTTCTGGAACTTCCTTTCCCTTTACCTCTTGTTTTGCTACTGCAACCTGTTGACTTAGAGCTTGTTGATTTGCTACTGCAAGCCGCATGCGAGTCTACATCAGCAAGACCGTTTTCCAGAGCTTTCACCAGATTCTCGAAGTAGTTTTTCGTCACGCTGTAAGAATATAAAAATTTAGAAGCATGGGTTTAGCTTTCCGAAAAATGTTAATGGCATTCATAAAAAGAATCGCGTGTTCAAAGTCTCCACTAGGTCAGGAAGCTACTTTCGAAAACTACCACAGGACCTAACATTATGTATGGCTTGATGTCACATATCTAGGGCTTCGCAGAAATTATATTTCCTATATCTGTCTGAAAGCCTGAAGCATTTTCTTCTCCTCTGTCAAACAACAGGATATATGTATGAAGACAAAACGCTTACCTGGTCAAACCAGCTAGTTTTGTCCGGAAATCATTGAAATCTTTTGATGGGCTTTCTGCATTGAGAAACTGAGCCAAGTCCTTCTCTACGCATTGATGGAGCCTCTCCAAACCTGACTCAGCTTCCCCTGAACAGTAGGACAAAGTTAAGCTGGCTGCTTCTGAAGCAAAAATGATCCACAGTTAAACAAACGAGGGTTCTGACCTTGCAAATACTCGAAAAATTGTCGTTTGGCATGTTCATGATCAGGTAGGTAGTATCCATATGCATATGTCCATTTCAATACTCGCCTGCATTCGATGATCTGCAGGAGTAAATCACAAGAGAAACTTTTAAGAAATATGTTAAGGAAAAGTCTCACCTAGTTATATAAACACTTTTATCTGCTAACCTGAAGCCAAGCTTCCAAGATGAATTTGAGCTGAGATTCTGGTGTGCACTGCTTATCACTAAGCTTCTCAAGCTGGCAGAAATTGAGATAAGTCCAATATAGATAGCAGAGTATGAGAAACACCCAAAACGTTTTACTTCTCAAAATAGATTATACAACAAGAACCTCCCTCCCATGGATAAACATGAGAGTTTCAAATGCATGCCAATGCTTCAAACAGACACAGGAAAAAGTAAAAAAGAAAGCAGAACAACAATGCTGTACGAGTTTTAAGACCAGAAAACATTTGGTAACGTTACAAATAAGAATAGAAAACTGAGGGAGTTGCTCAGTTTAGCGAGTAAACATTTGAAAAGAAAACGATTGCCATCCATTTACATTTATATTCATTTCAAAGATGAAGATATATAACTCACTGAGATAAAGAGATTCAGAAAAAAGCAAAATTCTAAAGAATATAACAAGCCTTACATTCTGCGTCTGCGCTTGCTGCAGATCCGCCATAGCCTTTTGCCTCGACTGTCAAATCACCCACAAACAAAGAAATCAATAATGAAGACCTAGAAACCTCCTTAAGCATAAGAAGTAGAGAATTGTGAGTACCGTTTGATTGCTTGCCCAGCGTTCATAATAATGTGTGTATCTCTCAAGCGAATTCTTGGCCATCTCTCTCCTCCTCTCAGTCTCATCATACTAACATGTAAAGATGAACCCATATCAATATTTGGTAACATCATCTCAAATGACTAAAAGTTACCACCAAAGATCGAAGCACCTGAGGTCTTACCTGTCCTTCTTGCTTAGCCACCTCATACCGGTTACAAGCATAAAAACCACCAGTTCTTTCCCCATGATCCATCCATGCACCAAGGCAAAGCCTATAAGAGTAAATATTTAAACACCCACGTATTAGCATTGAACAGTACACCTTCTAGTACAACACTGCAGATACAATTTCAACGGCCAAACTAAGACGATACAGAATAGAAGTATTACCAACAAAATTCATATTTACAAGGCGGTGTGCATGTCATGTGCATACAGCCCTGATTCTTTTCAATTGGCCGCTTGCATCTCGGACAAGGCTTTGAATTGGCAAGTATCCTGAGAATAAGGAGGCAAAGTTTGATTACCAAGAGTTATAAGATAACTTAAGATGCTCAAAGGTGGTAAGATTTATTTCTCTATATAAAGCCAAAGATCAGGAATCAGGAACACGAATAAAGAAAAAAGCTATAGATAGAGTGGATACCAATTCATATTTTCAGATTCAGCACTGTTCTTTAATATCCATTTTGAAACTGTGCTACAATCCACTGGTCGGTGAGCCTCCTCAGTGCACTAAAATTCAGATTTAACACAGCACTATTGATCAACCAAAACATTGATATAATTACGAGAAATCAAATCAGTGGGCCCCGACTCCAGAACTTACATTCCAGCAAAAGCTAAACGAGCACAAGCAGGACACATCATAGTTTCCAGACCCTGCAGCAAAATCAATTGCATAATCACACCCTGGGGCAGGACACCACTTCATCTGAACCAAATAACCAGAGCAGAAGTAACATAAGAATTGGAAACAATGCGAATAAGTATGGAGAGAGACTAATAAAATTTGTTACTTTGCTCAACACAAAGACATTGAAGGTAGTTCGAGAATATGGATAAAATTATGTAATCATGAAAAGAACTGAATTTTCTAACACTAGAAGCAAAACTTCAGGATGGATTGCAAAACGTTTCAGGTAAAAATGATATGATATCTCAATAGGAAGGACTATCATAGTATTGCCTAGAATGGCATAAATAAGGGTTAATTAAATAGAAAGATAAAAGATCCCACAACATTATATCAGTCTCTGATGAATTGTGTATTCTGATATAAATTTTCTAGGGAGCGTTTACCTTTCTGTTGTCTTCAATATAAGACCTAAGAAAATATCTATTGTACTTCTCCTTGTCTTCTTCAGACGCTAATTTGTCAACCATATCATGACCAACAGCAGCAGGACAAGATGGTTCAGGACATCTTAGCATCAAACATCCTGGGCCGTCATTAATGGTTGTGCTGATATAACCTGCCAAAGCGACAGCATACATCACAAAGTAAGTTACCACTCAACAAATACTGTAGTAGAAAAATGGGGCACAAAAGTTGGTTTCAGAAAACTCAAAGATGGATGATTTTGAAACTAACAATTAGAGTGGAAGGAAATTACCATCATAACTACATCCAATTAACTATAACCTAACCTCAGACAGATACAAGGAAAAGAAGTGGTTCCCATTATTTGATAGAACTAAAGATGTAAGAGTCTCGGGGATGCGAATGAAGAAAAACACAACTGACCTGTCCAGCATGTAGTGCAGAAAGGATGGCCACAAGAAACTGAAGTGATTTTCTCAGGAGGGTATGAATCAAAACAGATTCCACATGTAAGCTAAACACAAGATCATGTGTTAGTGAGACATGAATTGTCAGACGAGAAACATGTATAACCACTTCAAAGTTAAGATTCTCAGTTCAAAGGACATACTTCACTGTCATCAGATGGTGGAACAACAGAACTCTCCAATATGCCAACAGTCTTCCGAACTCTCTCTTCGTCTGCAAACCATTCATCATGAACTTTACCGACACTCCTGAAACAAGATGTTGCTCATTGTATCAGGAAGCTAGAATTATCACACAAGTATGACCATGGATATACATTCTAGAAAATTACAGAGACCATTTCATATTATTACGCCAAAAAAAAAAATTGAGATAAACAAGGGATCAGATATAGACAAATGGAAAAAATGAGAAACACAGTGTTGATAACTTAATATCAAACAGTAAATGTAAAAAGGCGTTTACCAGTGAAAGTGACGAAGCAGAATACTCGCTTCAACCTCAGTTATCGAGAGGACAACAGAAACGCGTTCAATATCATCCATCTGGTGCCTGCGAATATCTTCTTCCCTCAGAACACAATAGCTTCTCTGGAAAGAAGTAATATACCAGTAATATTGGGTCAGTTCATAGAAAAACAAGAGTATACATGGAACTAACACAACAGAGAGAAATTCCATGGTAGAAGTAAGAGTGCCAGCCAAATATGTAGCTAGCGGAACAGGTTTAGACAAAAGCTATAGCCAAGGAGTGCAATAAAGAAGTTACCGAATCAACTATGATCACAACATTAAACATGTGTTATTAGCTTCTATAATAGCAGGTTCCTCTTTCAACTACCATAAAACAAAGTGCACCGTTGCCACAAATTAAACTATAGAACCAAAGAAAATGTTTGCCAAAAATATAACGGTAGCAGTCAATTATTCTTTCACCACATAAATTAGAAGTAGTGGGAACGGGAACACAAAGGGTTTACTAAGGATTTTGGAAGCAGGAAAAAAAACTCTCAAGAAATGTATCGAATCGCAGCATTTCCTGTAAATTTCAAAACTTTTATCATATAAACTTGCGCTAACTCATCAAAAGACCCATCAAAGAAACTAAGTTTCCTTCCTCGGCTCTTCCATCACGTAAAATACAATGCATGGCTTGAAAAATGCAAAGGTCAAACATTAGCAATTATCAATTTGATGAGCCAAACACTCCCCATTAACAAAGACAACAAATTTGAAACTTTAACAGCCATAGTCCTCCAGCTATCAAATAAAGTAATCAACGAAGACTGACTACAAAGTACAAACTCTGTAACCTCAATTAGACTCTACTCCCAAATAAAACTGACAACTTTATCATTGAAACCTCGGAATTTCAATATTTGCCAGCAGCCAAGTGTTAAAACATGCACAAATTCTAAAAAAAGCAATACCTTCAACACCACACATCAACTGAACAAGCAATCAAGTAAAGCCAAAAGCCAAAAAAAAAAAAAAACCCCACCTGAGAGCGATGCGAGGCGATCATGGCAGAATCGTCAGCATCTTCCTCAACAAATCCGTAATCGGGTTCACCATCATCACTATCATTATAATCATCGGTTCCACCACTGTAGAAATCATCCTCCCCAGACTCCATATCGTGAGCATCGAGCATATCTTCTTCAGAATCCATGATCAGCGAAAAACGAAAAGGCCCAAAAAAAAAGAACCAAGATTTATAAGAATTAGATGAAACCCCTCTTCTTGCAAATTAGGGTTTCTCGGATAGAAAAATCGCAGGAGGTTGAGAGCAGTGAAGAGCTCTTGAAAAAGGGGAAGCAAGAAATTGAGGATTGATGAAAAATATATTACAAAGAAAGTATCAAAATTTTAGGGTTTGATGGAGGAAGAGAATCTAAAAGAAACTGGATCGGTTGGGTTTGCGATTACTGGAATGGAGTGTAGATTTATATCACTCCATTTTCATAAAAGGTATCCAAAATCTAACATGTCTCTCAAATGTAAATATTGATTTTTCTTTTCCTTTACTTTACTTCTAGGAGAAAGTAATCATTTTTATTTTTTTTATCTCATAAAAATATCTTTAATATTTTCACAAAAAAATTATCTTTAATTTTGAAAAAAAAAACACATTCAGTAAACACTCTTGAAAGCCGATATTCTTCTTCTTCCTTGGCTTACCGCCGCGTTTTCTCCTCTCAAGGTTGCTTCTCGATGAATTCTTTTCAAGCTTGCTTCTTCCATTTTCCTCTCAGACCAATCTCGCTTTCGCATCCCTCTTATGCTTTCATCTCTAAACGTAAGTTTTTCTTCCTCAAAATTAAGCACACCGGAATCAAAAGTTAAGAGATTGTTACCTAGGCTTGTCGAGATACAACACAGTTGTTAGAGTTTCGTTGCTTCGACTTGATGAAACCCTAATTTAGATGGCACTGACCTGGGTTTTTCACTGTTACTATAAAGTTCATAACTTTTCAACTGATACTATCTCTGGGTTTAGTTCTCTTAATCCTGCAATTTGCTCAATTAATCGAACTTTGCTGAGGCATGTGTTTTATGTTGATGTTATTTGCAGGGGAACCATTTCTGTGTTATCAACCTTTTCGATCCAGAAAATGCTCTACTATGAATTTGAGTTTGTCAAGAACAAGAGAAAGCCATTTTATACAGATAAACAGAAGACATCTAGAAAGGAAGAGTTTTTCGATTAATTACTCTGATAAGCTCAATAATGACTCTATGAGCAGTGAGGAGATGCTTACAGAGGCTTTGGATGTGGAGATTATTCCTCCAGATTCACAGGACATTCACAATTCTCAGAACTCTGTTGTCTCTAAAACACTACAGGATAATAGGCCAAAGTCTTTTAGAAATAGGTTTCTTGATTTTGTTCGCATAAGTTCAGTAATCAATAGTGCAGCAGAAAGATTCTTTAAGAGTGAGATAAGGAGGAGGTTGTTTGTAACGGCTGTATTGCTTGTACTTAGCCGTGTTGGATATTTTATCCCTTTACCTGGATTCGACAGAAGATTAATACCTCAAGATTACCTTAGTTTTGTCTCGGGTTCGGTTGGTGAGTGTTCTAATGCCATTTGAGTCTTATAATCCCTTGTTTTGGATTAGACATCTAAATTTGTAGTTAACATCTATGTTTTTGATAGAGGAACTGGGTGAGTTTGGAGCAGAGCTCAAGCTTTCGCTCTTCCAGCTTGGGCTCAGTCCACAAATCATAGCATCTATAATTATGCAGGTTAAGATCTCCCCTTGATTGGATGTGTTTGCCTGAATCTGTGGGTTCTTTATATATTAAGATTATGATTGATAATAAAGTGATCATGAATATGTTTTGTGCCAGGTGCTTTGTCACGTTCTTCCATCCTTGGTGAAACTGCGAAAGGAAGGCTTAGATGGTCATGAGAAGATCAAGAGTTATATGTGTGTTTAATTTCTTACATCTCAAGCCGTGAGATGAATTGTTAACATGCAATTAATTTGTTTGTAGCTCTTGTGACTTTTGTGCTTCGTTATACAAAGTTACTAAATCGTTTTTTTCCTTCGAATTTTTAAGATGGTGGCTATCGTTTCTCTTTGCTATAGTGGAAGCTTTAGTGGTGGCTTATACTTCTCTTCAATATTCAGTTTTTGCAGCCACTTCCCAGTAAGTTAACTAGGATTATTCACGCTTGGAGTAGCAAAAATGTTGCTTTTAAATTCTTTCATCCATTTTGCCACAGCTGATGCTAAAGTAAGAATTCATTCATGCTTATTCAGGGTCAAGCATGTAATGTTGACAGCATCTCTGCTGGTCTGTGGTGCAATGACAATGACGTGGCTGTGTGATACGATATCAGAATCTGGATTTGGTATTTGATTCTCTCTCTCTATCTGTATAACCACTGGTAGGTGAAATGGAGTAATTGGTGGAACTTTCTCATAACCTGTTTTTGTGGATGTTACAGGGCATGGATCGTCTCTAATTATTTGTGTGGGAATATTGACGGGCTACACAGAGACCTTACACAAGATGCTCAATCAAATCTCAGGTACCTTTTGGTTTTTTTAACTCCTCATTTCCCAAACTTATGGTTAGTATTTACCTTAGACCTGCATGTCTTCCACATTTCCTGGAAGCAACTATCATTCGCCTATCATTTGTTTTTTTTTGTTTGCAGGGAGTTTCTCGAATTGGTGGCCTTACTTGTTAGGCTTGCTGGGAATTTTTACAGTAGTAACTATGTTTGCTGTTGTTGTTACTGAGGGCTGCAGGAAGATAAAACTACAATACTATGGTTTTAAACTTGCTTCCGCTTCGAGGTAATACATAGCTCATCGTCTGTATTTTGTATATTGCAATTTTTACCAATATAGCTAGGGGTAGACTAAGGTTAATATACATTTGGATGCAATATGTGGTTTACTCATATTTGTTTTTATGCTATGTTTTGCCATTTGGGCAGAGAAGGTTCTCCAATAACCGAGGTGGAGCCGTACATACCTTTTAACATTAACCCAGCAGGAATGCAGCCTGTTCTCACAACCACATATCTCTTGGCATTTCCCAGCATTCTTGCAAGGTAAATCCCTAGAAGAACCTGTTAAGTTCAAATCATTCTTGTTTCTTGCTTCTTTGTGTTATCATTACCATCTAACGCTCTCTAATAAGGTAACTTGTTGTTTTTAGTATTCTGGGTTCACCTTTCTTGGTACACGTGAAGGAGATATTAAACCCTGAAAGCACGGTTGGAGCACCGCCTTGGGTCTATTACTCAATATATGCGTTTTTTGTCTTTCTCTTCAACATCTTTGACATTGTGAGTAAATTAATTACCCTCTCACTCTATTATTTTTTTTGCAATGATTATTAAACATTTTTTTTTTTTTCTAAATAATGATTATTAAACATTGCATATTGCATATTATGTAGGCCAACTTGCCAAAGGAAATAGCTGATTACTTAAACAAAATGGGAGCGAGAATACCCAACATAAAGCCTGGGAAAGCCACAATCGAGTACCTAACAAAGATACAAGCATCAACTAGGTTTTGGGGTAAGCTTAAGTTGTTGTGTTTTAGACTTGTTGCGTGCATAATATATACAAGTAATCTCTAAAAAGCTAGTTGGTTTGGATTGGCTCAGGAGGTCTTCTGTTGAGCTTTTTGGCTACATCTTCTTCTGTTCTAGACCACTATCTACGTAGCATCAATCAAGGTTTTTCTATTGGATTTACATCGGTATTAATCATCGTAAGTGTCCTTTCCACGTTTCAGTATCATTTGATATAACAATACCGATCTCGCGTTTGTTGATATCTCTATTGTTTGGGTACAGGTTGGTTCCATCATTGAGCTCAGAAGATCTTACCATGCCTACAATGTAATGCCGAGTTTAAGCAAAGCGTTGAAGAGGTATGGTGTATAATGAGATTCGAGAACCAGAAGAGATTATATACATATATGTTTGTGGTTTAGAGTTTCTGTAGCTTTTTTTTTTTTTTTAGATTAGGGAATTAGATGGTTTGTATTAAGAACCAAAACACATTAGCATCTTAATATTACGAATGAGATTGAGAGAAACAAGTGCCAAAGTTTCTATCTTTTGGAATCTACCAAGCATTTGCAATACTTGGAATTACTATGCAGAAAGAAAATAGTTAACTCCATTCAAACCTTTCTAAACTCAATTGAGGACCAGATTTGGAGTCGAGAATTGTGCGTCTGTGTGACGTAAACTGTTTAATTTTCTTTGCTTTTTTATTTCCACTAATATGTAAACATATGAAAATAAGATAATAAATGTGACGTAAACTGTGTCGTCCTAGATCTCGCCTCAGCGAATCATGTTGGCATGTTCAGAACTTAAGACCATGAATCGTGTATACCTGGTCCAATGATTGTGTTTTTAATTATTTTTTGTGATTAGGTTGTGCTTATTTGTTTAGTTTTTTGTTTAATATAAAACATGTGTCGTTGAATCACTGTAAGTGTGTAAACTATGTTTTTCCTGTTGTATTTTGGGAGAGGAGTCCCAACCGGATACGTTTTCTGTGAACGTGTTCCGAACTTTCGAAGTTGTTTAAGACAATGTTTTATGGAATTTTGAAAGATTTTTAATGTTTGGTATAGGCTTCTCCACGTTTGATACTTTTTAAGTATTTTGACTGATATATATATATATATAATTTATCTGGACACCTTGGTCGTTTTCTATTTCTTATGTTGCATGGGGTTCAATATTAAAGGCTGCTGCTCCTCGCAAGATTCTTGCTAACTTGTTTTTTTTTCTTTCTTTTTTGTTAGTTTTTCTATTTTTGGTTTGACTTTCCCCACTATTTTTTGTTTTGAGTACTAAAAATCATTTGATGTAATAATCAACAAATAGATATACTGTCTGTAAATACTCTTTTTTTGAAAAATTGTTGGCAGAATACTATTGTCAGAATTTTATAATTTAAATCAACTGATCTTTGTTTGGTCAACAAGTGAAAATCAACTGATTTAGTTGTGCCATATTCCGCTAAAATTTAAACCACCACCAGAAGGAGATAGAGTTTATATTTGGTTAATAACAAATGTCAAATGTCAAATGTCAAATGACTTAAGCCTGAATCCATCGACGAATCTGAGGATCCAGAACATTGCCTATGTAATTATAGGTAGCTTCCGATGGATGAATCGAGTCAAAGAACAAAAACTCCGACCGATTCTGACATGTCGGAGATAAAGCATTACACATGAAGCTCGCCTCCAAGAACCCTGTTCCACAACATCCTCTCTTCGTCTCTTTAAACCCTGTTTTAATTTCCACACACACACGAATAATATATAAAATCAGTGGTCAATATCAATATTGCTATCTCATAGGATTAACTTGCGAAACAAGAAAGAGATTTATATAACATACCGTATTTGCTAGGGTTTTTGGTCATATCCACCAAAGGATCATAGATATCGGCGTAAAAGATGTTGCTTCCTGTAAGAGATGCTTCCATCTTAAGTAATAGCTTCTGAAGTTTCTGATTGTATATAACAGAGTCTCTGTTCTCTCGCTCCAAACAGAACCTAAAGATGTTGCGGAATTTAGCAGTCATTTGAATAGGTAAACACCCGATCGGAGGTAAACCTGCGACCACAATTTTCCGGCAACCTAGTAGGTAAAGCTTCTGCACACACACCGGAAAAAAGATTGGAAAAGATTAACAAAACAAATTATCAAAAACGGTTTAAAATAAAAGTTCCAAAACCCTAATATCTTGTAATGGTAATAGTATGAGTAAATATTTTAAACTTTACCCGCACGAGTCTTTCAAACCGGTTAAGCACAAAGTCTTGGTAATCAGAAATGAAAGGATACTCAAGACGCCTTAAAGGAATATCGTAATAGTTCAAGATGAAATCGTTAGTCCCTGCACTCACAACCACCAAAGCATTGTTTATGATCTCCATTGCTTTCTTGTCTCCCACGATACGTTTGAGACGAGCAATGTAACTCTTGAACATCTTTGGTTGTCTCAAGACAGGAATCGCTTGTGTGGAGAGGCTGGTTGTGTCATCGTAACCAGCACCAGCTGATGCGAAACAGACTCCGGTTACAACGTCTTGGTCGGAGAGATTTGGTTGTAAGAAGGGAGGAACAAACTGTTTGATGTTGAATTTGGTTGCGAGTATGTCGGAGACGAGTTTCCCGTTTGAGAATCTTCCGTTACCTATCTGGTTTGGGAGATCAATGCCGTAAGGAAAATGTCTAGCTCTGAAGATTGTTTGTAAAGGGTAATTGTTATTGCCTGTGTCGACGGTTGAATCGCCGAAGATTAGAATCGCTGGGAAAAGAGGTTTCGTCGTAGCGTTTGCGGCTGCGTTACAGGACGCTAGTAGTGTTGTTGCGACGAAGAGACCCAAGGTTATGGTTTTAGAAGTCAACATTTTTTTATTTTTGTTTGTAGTTGATTTGAAGAAATGTGTTGTTTGGTGAGCAATTTATAAGGGATTTTTGAAGATGGATTTTATTTTGTTGGACCTTGCTGGCTTTGTGAGTGTTTTTCTTTGAAATGAGTAACGAATGGATAAAGTCAGGAGCTTTGAATCACTTTTAATCTAAATAAAGATATCAATGAGCTTTTCACCCCCTTAAAAGAAAACTGAAAAACGAAAGTCGTCAAAGACGTCAAAAAAGAAAAAAAAAAAACAAAGTGGTAAAATATAGTTATAAGAAATTTCATTAAGGTGAAAAAATCAGATAAAATTATACAAACAAAAAAAAAAAGGGGAAAGACAAACAAATGTAAAGAGCCAAGTTATGTTAATGCGTTAGTCGATGAGCAAACAAACAAACAAACGTTTGGAGTCAGATAAACTCGGGGTGCTCAACGTGCTAGGCCTAAGTCGATAAACAAACAAACAACAGAGTCAGAGTTCAGACTTGGAGTTGAATTTGGGGTCATGTTGTTTGTTTGTTTGTTTTCCTACTTACGACCAAACATGTGTGTGTATACACTAAGAAAACCAAACATTTAGAATCATACCTCTTTCTTTTCTTATATGGTGTGTTATTGGTTATAATATTTGTAAATTTATATTGGCCTTCATAATTCTTGAAAACTGATGATTGGAAAAATACCTTCAAATGTCTTTTTTTAAAAAAAAAAATTGAAAGACTGTTAGTCTTTGCTCTTTTTAGTGATTCAAAGTGTTTAAGAAAAAAATACAAAGACCCAAGTTTTATAAATCGTAACAATTTTTGTAAGTTTACCTAACTAAAATATTCAAAAATATATAGTGGAATACAACCCCATTCCCTAGTAGTTTTGTTTAGAATAGATCAATCATAAATCCAAATATCCAAAAAAAAAAAAAAATTCCAAATGTTGATCCAGAAAAAAAAAAAACAATACAGAATTTGGTTTCATTTAACTAATGGGCCGAGTTCATCATGAAATGAGCCATTTTAATCAATAAAGGAACCCGAGCAAGAGTCAGAAACCCTAGTCCCAGACTATTTATTCTTTAATTCGCAAATTACCGCTCATCGTCCAGACTCTAGGGTTTCAGCGATCGGCAGACATCAGCATCCACAAACATGGCGACACAAATCAGCAAGAAGAGAAAGGTAAATTTCACGAAATTGTTTACTTCCTATGGATCTCAGTCACTGCATCCTGTATGAACTGTTTCCAAATCTGTGTTGAGGTTTTGTAGTTTGTAGCAGACGGTGTATTCTACGCTGAGTTGAATGAGGTGCTCACTAGAGAGCTTGCAGAGGATGGTTACTCTGGTGTTGAGGTTAGGGTTACTCCAATGAGGACTGAGATCATCATCAGAGCTACCCGTACTCAAAACGTTCTTGGTATGCTGAATGTGTTCTTGAAATGTTAGGGATTTGTGTTGAGATCTGATTATGATAATTTATTTGGGTATGTTTGGATATATAGGTGAGAAGGGAAGGAGAATTAGGGAATTGACATCCCTTGTTCAGAAGAGGTTCAAGTTTCTTTAAGACAGTGTTGAGCTTTATACTGAAAAGGTCAACAACAGAGGTCTCTGTGACTGTGCCATTGCTCAGGCTGAGTCTCTCCGTTACAAGCTTCTCGGTGGTCTTGCTATTCGTAGGTACGATATGTCTCATGTTTACTACTGCTCTGTTATTTGTTTGATCTTCGTAATATTATATTCCTTGAGGCCATTTCTTTGATGGAGACACTCCACTGAGCTCACAGTCATTCCTTTGGTTATGTATAGTTCTGTATTGGTAATGCGCTTAACTATGTGAACTCTTCTTGACTAGGTTCTGTCTAGGTGTTTGAGTATTTTAAACATTGTTATGTAGCTGTCTTTTTTATCCCAACAGTTGCAAAATAGACTCTCTCAGGCTTCTTAATTTCTCTTGAAATTCTTATCCTCCTGCACATTATGTCAATGCTCTCATCTCTAAGTTAAAGCTTGATGCTAATATTGCAATGGTGTTGTGTTGTATAGGGTCTGCTATGGTGTTTTGAGATTTGTCATGGAGAGTGGAGCTAAGGGATGCGAGGTGAATACCAATCCCACTATTTTTTCAAGTGTTTTTCTCTCTCATGGTATCATATCTTGTAACAAATAATGCTTGGCAGGTCATTGTTAGTGGAAAGCTCCTTGCCCAACGTGCCAAGTCAATGAAGTTCAAGGATGGATACACGGTTTCACCTGGTCAACCAACCAAGGAGTACATTGACTCTGCAGTGAGACATGTTTTGCTCAGACAAGTGGGTTTTTTTTTCTTTCTGAATTGCTCTTTAGTGATTAACTAAACCAGCTATGTCTAATTTATTCGGGTTAAAACCATATGTTGTGTGATGTGCAGGGTGTGTTGGGAATCAAGGTGAAGGTCATGCTTGACTGGGATCGTAAGGGCAAAACAGGACCAATGACACCATTGCCTGATGTTGTGATCATTCATGCTCCTAAAGAAGATGATGTGACCTCCATGCCTGCTCAAGTTGTAGCTCCAGCTGCTCTTTTGCCAGAAGCTCCCACTCACAGCCGTAGATTACCCTGAGATGATCCCAGTCGCCTAGAAGAACCCTTTTACTCTACTTGGATGTGATTTTGTTTCTCAACTCTTCTGTCTGTTTTTTTTGACTATTTATAGTTGCTCGTATCTTCGAGCCAGACCCGTTTCTCAAATCTTGTTTTTTAAATTATCTGAAGTTTCTAATGTTGAAAGCTCTTTTAGTTTAGTATATCATTTTCTTACTTAAAATTAAATCGAGTTTATTCTCTTTAATCCTTTTAGTTATCCGAAAATAATGCGTTATATACTTGCCGCCGAACATTCGGTAATATCTAATAATTAGTTAACAGCTATACTAGTTTAACATTTCCGAGAACTTTGTGGAAGGCAAATTCATAAAACATTATAATTTTTTTCTTTTAAATTAAGGTAAATTTATATTATTTTATGATAATTCATGGTTTTACAAATAATTTGATATAGAAAAAAAATTAAAATCTCTTTCCACTTTGGTATTTTAATGAAATTAAAGGCCAGGAAAAAAAAAGATTAAAAATTTAAAATCATAATGAACTACATTTTAAATAAACTTTAAACATTTTTAGTAGATGCTTAAGCCAATATCGCAATATTATAAAGAAAAGTATTGAAATTTAAGAATAAAAAACAGTAACAGGTTGTTTCTCAAACACACATTTAATGGAATCATTGATTCGTTACATATGGCCCACACGATGGCATATTACAATAATTGATGCTTTACGTCGCGGCTTTTTTAAGAAACCATCTCTTTATAAATCTCTCTACACCATTCAATATCGATAACAAAAAAAAAAAAAACAACTAGTTGCAGAGACAAAAATGGGTTGTATTCACTTCGAATCATCAGATCCACAGACACATTCTGTCCAAGAGAAGAATCCAAATGCTGATGATACATCGAACACAGTCTTACCACAACACGACGACGGCGGAGGAATCCAGGAAGCGTGGGAGGAGATCAAGAATCACGGTGGAAATTTTGGTGGTGGAGAAAGTAGGAACAAGAAGCTAGAGAAGAGGAAGAGTCAAGTGTTGCTTGAGGGATACGCGTTGGATGATCAAGATGATCTGACGAGAGCTAAGAGCTTGACGGATGATGATCTTGAGGAGCTTAAAGGTTGTTTAGATCTTGGCTTTGGCTTCAGCTACGATGAGATCCCTGAGCTTTGCAACACTTTGCCTGCGTTAGAGCTATGTTACTCTATGAGTCAGAAGTTCTTAGATGATAAGCAAAACCACCATAAGTCACCATCGGAGGAAGAGGATTCGCCGTCACCACCGAGCACTACCACGACCACGACCACGACCACCCCAATTGCAAATTGGAAGATCTCTAGCCCTGGTAAAATCTCTCAGCTTGATCTTTGTTTGCTATATGGAGAACATTTTTCTTGAATTTGAATAATGTTCTGATTGTTGCAATTTTGATATCAGGTGATAATCCAGATGAAGTAAAAGCTAGACTCAAATACTGGGCACAAGCTGTAGCTTGCACCGTACGATTGTGCAGCTGAACACAAGATTCGATCTTCTTGTCTGAACAGATTGGTTGAACCAGATAAAAAACCTTCTTTGCAGGAATGAAGTCTCTGCCATTGTTAGCTGAGAATAGACCTGTAAATATGGGTCCATGATTTAAACTGGTTTGGCCTTTACATTAATTCTATGTATGTGTAGTTTAATGATTTAACGATTTGAAAATAAATGTGTCACTGAATAAATAAACTTCAAATTCTTTGTTGTCTATATATAATTCCCCTGACTGCAATGTGGTTGCTTTAACCTCTGACATCTGAATTAGGGTTCTTGTCCTCATTTGCAGTGATGAGATTTAGAGACACAATCAATCTCCATCTGTTTTTTGAAGACCTCTGCTTTTGGCTGAGGTAACTAATCTAACTGTGAGAGTTTTGATAATGATCTTGATCAGTCTTGTTTTTGTATCATTGGTAACTAGGCTTATATGATGATTTTGCTTCACTTACAAGATGTCAACAAAGAGAGCACATGACTTTTTCTATTATGTTTTTTTGTTACTTGTGATTCTTATCTTTTTTTTTCCCGTGACTAGGAAAGAATCAGAAACTTTTGTGGTCATAAGTTGTGAACACGCTTAACGTGTCGTGTACGATAGGGCAAAATCTTTCACATGTTCTCTGTTACGTATACAACTGTCTGATGGGCCAATAGAATTTATTACTGAATATAACTTTTTTGAGTTTGAGCTTGAAACAAGAATCACATGATACTATCATATAATGACATCTCAACATATGAGAGAATACATCAGTCATTTTATTTAAAACATAAAAACATAAACGACAGAACAAGAGAAAATATGTTTTGCAAAGTTGGTGATTCTAAGATTGATTATTTAGACCCAACGAACGATTCTTCTTCTGATGATCAAGAAGAAGAGGCCTGTCCCAACAGAGTTTGAATGTCTTTCTGCATAAATCCAAAAAACAAACAAACCGACTCATAAGATGGTTATTTATAATTCCGGTTTAGATGAAATTAAACCGGGGTGGTACGTACCTCGAATTGAAGAGGGGAGGTTCTAGGAGAATATCTCTGGACAACTTTGCCGTCAGGAGCAATCAAGAATTTGGTGAAGTTCCATTTGATGGCATCAATCAGCAAACCTCCTTTCTCTGCTTTCAAGTATTTGTATAACGGCGCCGTGTTCTTCCCGTTCACATCCACCTACATTTCCGTCAACCATTTATACATACTGATACACAGTTGTTTTCAAGTACATTTAAAACGTATTAACTTATTCAAAGATTTTCAAGATTAGTAAGCATAGATTCAGAGAAAAAACCATGTGAATTTACACCATATTTATGCATAATCATGTAGTCAAATATGTACGGTAATAAAGAAATATAAATGTCTGATTGGTGGTTATAAACACAAACTGTAGTCCGACCAAGACTCATAACCCAAAATAAGTACACATAAACACTAGCCCTGGATTCAGGGCCGTACATTTATGTCGTAATAAAGAACAATGAAGAAACGTAAAAAAATAAAATACTAATGTTTATTTTGGTTGGAGTCCACAGTTTGATTGGATGAAAAAGTTTGTCGAATAGAAGGAATATTGTTTGTTAATTTTATTTGATTAAAGTATGATTAGTAAAGTTTTGAACATGTTTAATATAATAAAGAAAAAATTTAATTACCTTGTCAAAGATGGGGAATTCAGCTTTGAACCTGGTGCAGACAGTTTGCTGAATCTCTTCACTGTCCCCTGGTTCTTGTCCTAAGAACTGGTTACACGGGAATGCTAATATCTCCAACCCTATTCATTTTTTTTTTAACAATTCTTTAATTATAGTCGTCATTAAAATCCTAATTAGATTAAATCAAAACCCGGTTTAATATTTGTGAGAGTTTATAGATCACGGACCTTGGTCCTTGTATTTCACGTACAGAACATTCAGTTCCTTGTAGTTCGCATCCGTCAGACCACTGCAGTTATAAAGACATTTAGTTTTGATTTCATTTCAGAAAAGTTTCTATTGTTATGATTGACTTTAAGCTAATACATTAAAAAAAAATAAAAAAAACATGAAGTCGAATGTAACTAGAATCCTTCTTGTTTTTAATTATCAAACTAATATTGTGGTAAGCAAAATAAACTGTGTTTGCAAGAACAAGGACTGGGACTAAACCGGATTGATTGATCAACTACTAATTTCAAAAGATCTTTACGTTTATTGTTTGATTAGGTGGATTACATATATATAAATACATAAATATTTGATATCTTCTGAAATTAGACAAACCATAGTGACTTTTAACCAAAAAAACAGTAAAAAAGGATTTTTACCATTTGGAGGCAACATTTACAATCAGAAGAGTTTTGCCTTTGTATTGGTTCAAACTCACATCGTTACCTCCGATATCCTGCGATGTTCAAGAATTAATATAAACACATAAAAAAAAACCTTATATTTTATTTTGTATTAAAATATTGATATGTGTGCCTCCTTAAAGATAAACACAGAGAGATCCAACATCGGAAGGTCCGCTATTGTATTTGGATCAAAATGAAATCTCTTTTGTTTTTGTTTTGTTTGTGTAAGTTAAATGAAATCTAAGATTAAACATAATTAAAAGTAAAAAAGCATGAAGAGAAATACCTTGACGGTGAAGTCGTAGATAGACTTTGGAGATTCTTCCGCCATTTGCAGTGTCGTTGGTCTCTCTATCTCTCGTTCTGAGTGTTTTTTTTTTTTTTTTTGAAGAAAGAGAAGAAATATAAAATTTATTAATGAATTATTGTATTTATATGGTAGAGAAATGTATAGGAAACTAATTATGCTTTAAATGAGGAATCTCTCTTGTGACAGCTTCAGCTTGGTGGGGTATACACGACTTTATATTATTTACCAATCTTATTTTCTATATTTTCTTAGCCCCAAAAAATTAATCGGTACATGAATAAAAACATATGATTTAGAATTAAGAAATGTCAAATATAGTTCATTTTCTCAAACAAAGAGAAATATTAGTCTATTTCTTGCGTTTGGCGTTTAATCATCATAGTTTACAGTTTACACAATTTTTCTTTTTGACACCAAGACGAAATTTATTTACTACTAACGGAATTGGAAATAAATCTCATAAAACAATCAAATTGCCACCTTTCAAAATTTCTAAAATAACCACTACAAGTTTTGATTTTCATTTATTATTAACGATGGTATAAAATCTGATTGGATTCACTCTCATATGGTATCCAAAATTTGACCGGATTTTTTTCTTTCTCAATTATTATATTTTATTTAAAAGAGCAAGAAACCTTGCAAAATAGGAATGGATCTAGAATTGTGTCGACCAAAAGAAAAAAAGAAAAAGAAAAGAAGGAGTAGATCTAGATTTTAGATATTAAGTTATCATAGTTGTCACGTAAAATTGATATTTAGCAAACGTAATATGTTTCAACTAAATCAAATCACATGTATCAGTGGATTTTCCCAAGATCTTGTGGTTTTAGACTTGAAACTAAAATAAGAAATTAATAAGATTTACCAGTTTCAGTCACTTTCCTGTTAAATTGATACTCATAAAAGGAATTAAATCAAATCAATTTATCAAAAAATGATTAAACAACTATTTAGAGACTACTTTTTTGATTTTTTCTGCTGTATTTCCTACTCATCACTTATACAATATTTAACATTTTTCAGCAGTTAAAATAAATATGGAATGAGAACAAAACATATATCAAAATCTAACCACCAGACTTGAAAATTTCGGTCTGTAGGTCTTATCAAGTAGTTGGACTGACTTAATAGACATTTGGAGTACAACAACTATTCAACATGAAAGAAACTATTAGTACTAATAATAATATTGTCTTCTTTATTGCATTATATACAAAAATTGAGGGGATAAAGTTACTTTTACGTAACGCCAACAAAGAGGACGGTGCACAGATATGGTGTGAATTTAATGTCTTACATACACCTCCCTATCTCATCTCATCTTCCACAAATTTACATGATTTATGTATATATATAAATATGTATATATATAAATATAAATCATATAAGCTATGTATATATTAATATATAAAGTCTGAACAATGGTTGACATACATGTAGCTTAATGATTTGTTTTGTAACTACACCACCCAGTTTTAAGTTAATATAAATGCATGTTGGAAAAAAAAACTGGGACAGTTGTTCGTAACTTATAAGAAAAAGAAATGTTTTGGAGATTAAAGTATTTGCAATAAATTAGACCACAAATGAAAGAAACAATGTAGCTGTTTTTTTATGAGTAGCTAAGAATGTGTGGGTGTTCTTCCCAGAAACTGTGTTCGATGATGTTGCAATGATCTACGACCACTTCTCCTTCCAGTTTCTTCTTCCCTGACACTACTACTCCATTCTCAGCTTCCTGAAAAGAATATTCAGACAGTTGTTCAACAGGTAACAACATAGCTCAAGCTCTGCAATGGAAGATGGTGCTCCACACCATTTAAATGCTTGATGAGTTTGATAAGAAACGAGCAAAAAACATCTGTGGGTATTTATATTCAGGTTTGGTATTTGATTAAGCCATTTAAGAGTTGATCGCTAAAGGTTTGAGTTACTTAATTGGTTCATATGGTAAGAACAGAACCAGTTTGGCACTTATAAGTTTCTTTAGCCAGTCCACTGTGTATATATAGATCTTCCTAAACACAGGTTTATAGTTTGATAATAAAAGGCAATATATGTACTAACCTTTAAGCGGAAAACCGAAGAACCCATTCGAAAGATTACAGGTAATGTGTTGTACTCAATTCCAAATTGACGGCTAAGCAGCTCATTTTTTCCTCGTGTTTGGGTACCCTGGAAATGTCAATCACAAAGAGCAACGATAAGAACCATTTTAACCACCGACTACTAGAGAAAAATGAAAATTTTATCCATCATAATAAATTACCTTTAAGTAATCTTGGGATTGAGTTTTGGTTTTTCCAGACTTAACAAGCATCCAGAAACATGTATTATACTGATTGTTGATGTGGCCTGCCAAACGAAAAACAGAAAGAAACACATGAGACTACTTTTATATTAAGGTTTCATTTCGCAAAGATATAGATAGATAATTCCAAATCGTTTCTCAGCCAGTGTTATTATACTCACAGTCAACTTGTCTCCACGCCAGATAATCCAAGAGAATGTTGTATGTTGGATAGCATACAGCTCGTCCATCAAACGATGGAGGGTACTTCAACTCTTTGTGAGGGAAGAAATTTCCCCATTGTATCACATATGTTGATGTAAAGAAGGATGTGATTGCAGATATTATCTTACTGAAATACAATATTCGTAAAATTAAGAGCAAGAAAATCAGGGAGAACGGGCCAAAATCTGTGAAGAGTAAAGAGGAATTTAGTTTAACCTGGATTGTCTTTTGTAGAGCTCAGATTCTTTCTTTAAGACAAAGCTGCAACCAATGATGAACTTAATTAATATCTAAGATATGTACAAATCTGAGATCATGAGGTTGAGAGATCTAGACCTGTACTCATCACTGACACCATAAGCAAAATGAATATCCTCAAACTCCTCGAGAACAGCCACTGCACATGAATTCATAAGTTTCAGAGCTTGCTCATCATTTGGCTTCTTAAATTCATGAACGTCAGAAAATCTATCAAAATGCAAGCAAGCTCCATGAGTTTCATTTGCAACATAGAACACTAGTTAATCAGTAATAAAACGTTGCCTGTCTACTCAAACTGAATGTTAAGATTTAAGAACTAGAATACGCCTTGGACAAACCACATAATAACATAAGCAAACCGAACAGGCCAGCCAAAGAAGTATATTATTCCATGATATAGCTGAATCTAAGGGAGCAAAAGGACTTCACTACTCTTAAGGTTTCAGTGCAATAAAAACGTCCAACAAGATTATATGAAAATACGACAACAGACTAAAGAATATCATTACCTGTGAAAATGACAGCCATCAATCCTAACCACAACCCAAGTTAAAGGTAACAATTTGTTCTCAAACTGAAACGACCTAACAAAATCTGGATCAATTTTCCCAATGTCTTTCGTGAAGTGGCCAAGATCGTTATACAGGGAGGGGTGCTCATTCCAAAAGCTTCTTCCAGCAATATTCTCCGAATGTACAAAAACAGCCTTTCTCCTCATTCTTTTTACAGGATTGCCATTGTCATCATGCTTTACAGTTTCTTCCACCTAGATGAAGTTAAATGTTATATTGGAAATAAAAAATAAGTCTAAGGTATAAAGCATCAAACAACTTTATGATGCACAACAAGCAAAATGCAATGCCAAGAGAAGATCTGTATTGTCAGCTAGTTACATCAGTTTTAGAACCTGAACATCAACCAAGCTGAAGTAATAATCTTCTACACATGACTACATGTGCACCAATTATATTGTTCCACAAACTGAGCTTACTAACCTTCATAGAGACTCAACTTACAATTGGAAGGTCTAAATTTCTAGAAAATTACACAGCACATATCAAAGCAAGCATAGAGGTGCTGTATATATAATCTCTAATAGAAAATGTAAGCTATCACCTTTTGCTTGAAAAGACACGATCCTTGGCGAAACAATTCAGGAAGCGTCTTGTAATTGATACCAAATTTCTGAAAGAGAAGCTCATTTTTCTGCTGTTTTTGTGTATCCTGCAGGTACCCAATGGTAATAGACATATAGTGTGATCAAACAGTGAAATATAATGAATGAAACCAGACAAAGAAGGTAAAGGACCATTTTGACATCTGCATAATAATTTAGAAAATTATAGCCACAGTGCTAAACTCATTCTCTGACAAAGAACATTGATATTTGCCATAGACAAAAAAAACTAACAACGCACCTTCAGAACCTCTTGCGTTTCATTTATGGTCTTTCCACTCTTAACTAACATCCAGAAACAAGTGTCATACAGATTATTAACGTGGCCTGCAACCAAGAAACAAAAGATGTTAGAAGTGCCAAAAGATAATTCGTGCCAATAAGCAGAAACAATATCTGGAACATAAATTATCATAAATGTGGGTTGAGTACAATATTTATGATGACTTACAGTCCTGTTGTCTCCATGCTAGATAAGCTTGAAGAACCTCTGCCGACGCACAGCTTATAACTTTTGAATCGAAGGAAGGCGCATATTCTAATTTCTTTTGGGGAAAGAACTCTTTCCATTTTGTTACATAAACTGCAGCAAAGAACGATGCTACCAACGACAAAATCTTACTGCATATTAACCAAAAACAAGAGAGTAAAAACTGTGAGTCAATCAGACAAAAGAAACCTACACATTATAGGGCAAAAGGTTTCTTCACTTTTGAACAAAAATATCGATAAAATGTAGTAGAATCAAATACCTGGCTCGTCTTTGGTAGAACCTTGATGTTTTTTTGAATACAAAGCTATAGAAGACATGGAAAAAAATTAAAAGCGTGTACATGATGATATATACAGGTATGAGTAAAAGTGTAAAATCTAAAACAAAATAAAGTCAACAAAAAGAAATTGTTAGGACCTGTATTCGTCACTGTATCCATAAGCAAAGATGATGTCAGGAAACTCTTCCAAAACCGCAGCAGAACATGAATTCATCAGATTGAGAGCTCTTTCATCATTAGGCTTCTCAAACTCATGCACTTGAGAAAATCTGCAGTTATCAAAAAAGGTAAGCATACATCTTTCACCAAAGTTTAAGTTCTATGAACAATGTGAAACACTGATAGCAATGAAACTAGAAAAAAATGCAATTAAAGACGCTGCCTTTAGTCATTATTTCCCCTCAAAATATTCCAGAGAGGCTACAATCAACAGAGTACATGTAGACTATATCTCCCCTCTCGATTAACGAAGAAAGGCGAGAAATTTACCTAGAAAAATCACGACCGTCGATCCGAACAACCATCAAATTAGGAAGCATGACTTCATCATCCAATTCGAATGACTTCACATACTCGTATTTGCTATTCGCCATATCCTCCAATACTTGTTTCTTCTTCGATTCTTGTCTCACTCTGAACTTTTCAGCAGACAATTTATGTGTGTCACGCGAAACACAAAACTCCCCATTGACTGCAATCGAACCGGGTACTAAACCGAGAGCTGAGCCGGTTCCCTGCAAGGAGAAGATATTATAAATAAACCTTAATCTATTCGGTTTCCTGCAATAAAATCTCTGGAAACCGGATAACATCTGAACCGGCCGGATTTTATTCTCTTTTATTTTCCAGTTGACTATTTCGGTTCCCTTTCAAATTATTTTTTTTTTTTTTTTAAATTATAATGAGGAGGCGTCTACGGTTTACAAAAGTTTTATTTCGAACATTTAGGAACGAAGTCTCCGAAGATATAAACGCATAACATTCACCAAATACGCGGAGCTTTTGAAAACGGACCACATATGCATGGAAGATGATGAATACACGCAAAAGCTTTAACCAACCAAATCCCTTACCTTACCACCACTAAAAAATTCAAGTATCCAAGTCTTTTTTTTTTGTACCTTAACACATCTCTAACTAAGATCTCAAAGATTTGTAAGGCTTAACTAAACTTTTGTATCTGACTTGACTATTATGTGGCAGAATGGTTGCTTCCATGCTTTTAGTTAAGAGATTGCTTCATGTCTCCATTCAGCAATAGACAAGATGACTACAAGCACAATGCGCAAGAGCTATACCTGCCAAAATAATGCAACCAATACATTTAAGTTTGTGAAGAAGATCGCTTGGCAATTAAAACCAAAAATAAAGTACGTGAAGATTGTATGTAACCAGAGACTAAAGATAAGGCATGAAAGTATGATATGAAATAGGTTTCTGAAACATGGTAATAGATATAACGATTTTGCTTTGCTTTTAATGATACTTACTTTCCATGGGAAAAAAATGTTGATATAGTAAGGCAGAGATCCTCACCTTTTCATTTCTGGACAACTTGATACAATAAACTACTTGTGGAGCTGAAGTCAGCTTGTATTTTCTTCTTTTACTACACTTTTAAGTTTACACTCAATCCGTGGATTTTTTCTTTTGGCTTGAATATGATGCACAAATGCAGCTGCTATAACATGGAGCTTTGGGGGAGGCTTGCTTGTTGAAGAGACATTGTGACCAGCATCCTTTAAAGCTTTAGCAACATTCTTTTGAGCTTTCTGGAAGTGCACATTACACAGTGCAGGAACAGTCGATGCAAGTGTTGGTTTTCCACAAAGCAATGGTCCTGCTGGAGCTCTGAATAAACAATGCAAACAACATAAAGTTAGGAGAGAACTGCTTAAATAATCATCATATGCTAACTACAAACCAGCACACAGAAATACTTATATATGAAATTTGGATTGTAACAAACCAAATCTAAAAATGAAGTTACTACAACCACAGTTGGACTATTCCAACTTAATTACATTTTACAATAGTTTCATCACATTGTTCAGTTAAACTAGTTTTCAAAGATGACCTAATTATGCTAATACTCATAATCCCACCTCTTTTGTAGAACAAGGCAAGTACAAAATCTATAAATGGTCACCGAGGATCACTATCCCGGTGTCCAAAGCTAAAATTTTCTCCCAATCCCTATGAAAATCCTTGAAATGGAGCTAAGAGTCAATCCTAAATCCCTTCTGCAAACTCGGAAAAAAAAAACAAAAAAAACAAAGTTTCTTGGCTCATTACATAACACAAACTACTTTCATCATCACTACAACATCTTAACCCAGCTATAATATCTAAAGAACACTACTTGAAGCACCTATGAGATTTTGGTTTATGCAAATTGAAAACCTAAAGAAAGGAAAAACTGAAAACAAACCGTTTGATGACGTTTGTACAACCCGTATAGAGCTTCTGCTTACTATCTTTGAGAATATGCAGCTGACAATACTTTGTGAGAGCCATAGCTTTAGCTTTGCATCCATACATACAACTCCCACAATTGCTATTTGCATACTGATCACTCTTAACACCATTATTACCACCATCATTGTTAGTACCGTTGTCTCCACTGCCTTCCACAGCTTCACCATCTCCGTTTCCACCTTCTGGACCAAGCCTCCGTCTCTTATTCGATTGACTCTGTTCGTCTTTAAACGGACTAATACCATACTTCCAATAGTAGTCTCTGTGTTGCGCCTTGAGATCTTCCATTAAAGCCCAATAATGGTCTCTGTAGCACTTGGCGAGTTGCTTCAGGTTGTGTGATCGGCGTTTAAGAAGCTCCGGGCGTGTGAGGTGACTAGAGCGTGCGAGTATTTCATCCTCCTGTGACATCTTAATCGGTGAATTCGAAGTCGATGGTACGACGTTTGTGCTAGGGTTAGGGTTTCGAATTTGGGGTTCAGCTGAGGTGGAGGCTACGGCGGGAGTAGATGCAGCTCCGGAAGAAGACGGAGGTCTTGGTGGTTTCAAGGAGAAAGTGTTTTGCTGAAGGTTCTTGGGAGCTGACGCCATTGTCGCCGCCGGAAAATGACTGTTTTTTTTTGTTTCTTTTTTTTTTTCAGACAGAGGATTCAAAATGAGAGATGTTTTTTTTTTTTTTCCCTTTTTTTTTTCAGACAAGAGATTCAAAATGAGAGATGTTTTTAATTATGTCGGAATATGAAATCCTTAATGTCTTGATATTAAAACTCCACTAAAAAGTCCACTGGCCCAAACCAATGATTTAACTATTCACATATATATGGGCTGCATTATTCAAAAAGGGCCCAAAGTCATTTTGATGTGAAACCTGATTCACTGAATTAGGTCAATATAAATACTAAAATCGTAGTATCTGATAACGAACACGAGCCTACCGATTCTCTAGAGATTACTGCTCCTTCTTCTCAACTTTAGGGTTTCAGAGATCGGCAGATTTTCACATCTCACAAACATGGCGACTCAAATCAGCAAGAAGAGAAAGGTGAATCATGATTTCATTTTTTTTTCATTTAATCGATTTCTCTCTCGCTGCAACGTATTTAGAACTGTATTAGTGACTGTGTTGAGGTTTTGTAGTTTGTAGCAGACGGTGTATTCTACGCTGAATTGAATGAGGTGCTCACTAGAGAGCTTGCAGAGGATGGTTACTCTGGTGTTGAGGTTAGGGTTACTCCAATGAGGACTGAGATCATCATCAGAGCTACCCGTACTCAAAACGTTCTTGGTATGCTGAATGTGTTCTTGAAATGTTAGGGATTTGTGTTGAGATCTGATTATGATAATTTATTTGGGTATGTTTGGATATATAGGTGAGAAGGGAAGGAGAATTAGGGAATTGACATCTCTTGTTCAGAAGAGGTTCAAGTTTCCTCAAGACAGTGTTGAGCTTTATGCTGAAAAGGTCAACAACAGAGGTCTCTGTGCCATTGCTCAGGCTGAGTCTCTACGTTACAAGCTTCTTGGTGGGCTTGCTGTTCGTAGGTATGACATTTCTGTTGCATATTCTCTTATGATTTGCTTATTATTACTCTGTTTTGATTAGAGACGTTAATTGAGGCTATTGTTGAGCTATTGATTTTGTTTAGCATTACTTGTTTTTATAAGCATTTACCAAACCTTATAGCTTATGTATCTGATATGGTTGTAATTGCCTTTCTCAATTGGTTTCGCTTTATTGTTTTATTTAATTGTAGTGTAACACACTTATCATACATAAGGTCACGGCCAGGTCTTGTCTAGGTCCTGAGTGTTATTTCACTTGAAGTTTTAACCCCGAGATGTTAATATATTGTAATATGATTATTTGTTGTACAGGGCCTGTTATGGTGTTTTGAGATTTGTTATGGAGAGTGGAGCCAAGGGATGCGAGGTGATTACCAATCCCATTATTTCTAAAAGTATGTTGTTATGTTCATGGTATTCCGACATTGTATCATATCTTGTAAAAAAAAATGCTTGGCAGGTCATTGTGAGTGGAAAGCTCCGTGCTCAACGTGCCAAGTCAATGAAGTTCAAGGATGGATACATGGTTTCATCTGGTCAACCAACCAAGGAGTACATTGACTCTGCAGTGAGACATGTTTTGCTCAGACAGGTGGGTTTTGTTTTCTGAATTGCTCTTTAGTGATTAACTAAACCATCTATGTCTAATTTATTCGGGTTAAAACATATGTGTGCAGGGTGTGTTGGGAATCAAGGTGAAGGTCATGCTTGACTGGGACCCTAAGGGGAAAACAGGACCAATGACACCATTGCCTGATGTTGTGATCATTCATGCTCCTAAGGAAGATGAGGTGACCTCCATGCCTGCTCAAGTTGTAGCTCCAGCTGCTCTTTTGCCAGAAGCTCCACTCACAGCCGTAGATTACCCTGAGATGATCCCAGTCGCCTAGAAGAACCCTTTTACTCTACTTGGATGTGATTTTGTTTCTCAACTCTTCTGTCTTTTTTTTTTGACTATTTATAGTTGCTCGTATCTTCGAGCCAGACACGTTTCTCAAATCTTGTTTTTAAAATTATCTGAAGTTTCTAATGTTGAAAGCGCTTTTAGTTTAGTATATCATTTTCTTACTTAAAATTAAATCGAATTTATTCTCTTTAATCCTTTTAGTTATCCGAAAATAATGCTATAATACAGTCGTTGGTACTCTAAATCACCTCTTCATCATTCAGCCATGTGTCAGAAAATATGACAAATGTGTCATTCACTGCTTGTCTTTCTAGGTCTGCAAGTCTTAATCTGTGAACATATTTATTTCTAGTGTGACTTACCTATATAAGGCATCTGAATTGATATCTACAACTTTATCAATCCATAAGTGTCATTTACCATCTCTGAAGTCGGTTTCAGGATATGTCTTGAGTGTATTATCCCTGTCTTCTAAATGAGGAAATCCGCATGACATCAGCTTTACAAAGACATGAGAAAAAGCTTTTAGAAGATTACGAGTTAGTCAGAGAATGTATTTTACACAGCCACCATTCCACTGATGAGAAAATACAATTGCATATTCCATTCGAATGTGTTTTTTGACTTGTGTACGTGTTTTTGGTCACAAGGGAGATTATACACCCGACTTGGTTCCATATTCCCAGCTATAACTAACATATTTGATCTCAAGATGCGTAACAGTCGATTAAAATAATAAAATCATAACTTAGATGTGAGCAATCAACTGTTCTGGCAGATGTGTTTGGTCTTTGAGATGGCGGTTCCAAATCTGAATTAGTAGTTGGGAACTTAAGAAGAAAATGTTATTCTTCTATCAAATTTTATCTATTTGGCAGTCGCATGTTATTTTTAGTATCTGTACATAAAAATGGATTCTGAACTAAACAACACATGCTCACTCAGTACAAGGAGCTACAACATTTAAAAAAAATGGGATGAATGGTAACTACTTGGTCGCTTATTCTTTGTTCCATTCTATTAGATCACGACGAGGAACACAGATTTTTGACTGTTGTTGTTCGGCTTCTGTATCATTAACAACACCTCGACATCCCGGGAACCCACAGGAACATGAAAGTCGCTCACCGATTGAAAAGAACCTGTAAATTAGAAGATCAGAGGCAGAAAATGGTTATAGAAGATCTCAGATTATTTAAAGGGCATGGAAACGAAACCTATAGTCATAGGTCAGCTCTTCCCATCTAAGGATGTCCCTCTTTGCGAAAATGATAATGTGCTCATCTCCATTAACACAGATGACTCTCGAATGGCAATTGGGCTGCATAAAAGTAAGACAATAAATGCTTAGGTTATGGTTAACTAAATCAAATACAAGCAACTAAGATGAACGGATCATAGTCATACCACACATGAATGATTAATCAGGTGGGCAATGCTTCCTGCTCTTGTAGCATCTATGACTCTCTCATCATCAATTCTAAACATGTAAGTCCCTGCACCCTATCACATAAGAAAAGCAAAAATTTCCTCAGGTATTGATTAATTCATCAGCTACAGATTAATTCCCTGATTAATTGTTCCATTATTGTTTATAGAATCTTACATGTAGCACCAAAATGTAGAAAGGAAGTTAAGTCAGAAATACATACCACCATTGAATTGTAGATTAGACGTTCTCTTTTGTCAGCTATTGACGGTCTAACAAGTTCTCCAGTGTATTCAATCATCTGCACAAGAATCATACAATATTTTTATGAGTGGACACTTTTCAAAGATGGAATATTCAGTTCAAGTTAAGTATGCTCACCATATCTCCGGCCCTGTGTGGAAGCTTTGCAAAGATGCCAAAACCATGAATTCCTGATTTCCCTGAAAAGCAAAAAACGAACCTTTTAGGAGAAAAGGAAGATTTTGAAGAAGATTTTTCTAAAAGAGGCTCAGGATTGTGACTAGATTGTTCTGAAAGGAATCCTACAAATTATTTAATCTTACAGAAATCCTAGCATTATTTTGTATCTTACCAGAACTTTGAAGGACCTGTAGTACCTTTTAAGATTTACTCATAATTCAAGAAGAATGGATGCTTACCAAATGCTAATCTCTTCCTGTATGTTTCCTTCATGTATCTATATTTCTCAGCCATAGAAAGGATGTTGCTTGGAGTATTCATTTGTGACACCTTGGATCCGTGAATGCATTCATAAGTTGAAAGCTCATGTCTAGAGTAACCACCAATAACAAATGGCTGATTCTCAACAAATAACCGCTTTGAAGAAGCAGCTCCAAGAGCTTCAGGTTCCTTCCGCCCTCTTCTTCCATTACAATTATAAGGCTCTGCAACAATAGACGAAAATTTTGTTGAAACTATCATTTATACTGACATAGGATGCAAACATGAATTAAAGTAGAAAAGAATGAGAAAAATGCATGAGATGAGAACTGTGTATCTAATATCAAAAAAGTTTAGGATATGTAAGAACATGAACAAGAACAAAACATACATGGCCATATGCGAGGTAAAAGAATAATGAGTAAATAATCCCACCCCAAAAGTGTGGTGTAAATTTAAAGTTTAATCCTAGCATCCACAGATCAACGCAGTAGCTACATACCAGTGCGCGCACAGCCAGATGGATTCAGTGGTGGGAGATACTCCGAAGTCTTATGAGTAACGGTTTTGATCCTGTCTTCTGATTCTAGGCAGGCAGTTGATGTTCGCCGATGCCTCTTGCAGAATGAGAGCATGCGGATACACGAATCTGCTTCTTCATCCTCCATTGATACAAGAAAAAGTCTATCTTCATCCTCAAGCTACATGGACAGTCAGGAAAGCCATCATTAGTTAGAAACATCTCTTTGTGGATTTGCTGTGTTTCATTACACATGTGCAAATATGAATGCAAAATCTTCTGATTCCCTTTAAGATATGAAAGTACCTCAACACAGAGACCAGCAGCTCGAGCGCAGAGTGGATGGTATGCCACTCGACAAGAATTGTTCGAACACTGAAAACATAGTCATTTTAACAAAATATCAACTCATCGCTGGCCTTTGACAATAACAATGGCATGCACAATTGTTAAAATGTAGCAACCAGATTCCATTATCTATAACAAAACTCATACACGAGCTTCACGGAAAACATAACTGTAACTTAGCAGATATCGCAATGCAATATTTCACAATTCCAGATCAATAAGGGATTGCATGGGATTTAAGCAGTGGACAGGGAAAAAAAAATAATTCAAGTCCTAAAATCTTTGCTAGAAAATATCAGGTCACACATTACTGTCAAGAAGATTTTAGATATGCATCATAGCTTCTAGAAAATAATACAATAAGTTTATAATTCTGTAAAGAATCACCAACTGCAGAAGCAAAAAGACACTCCAAAAGGGTTCACAGGAATGATCAGACAATTAAGCTGCTATTATCCAATAAGTTGGCAGTAGTTTCATCAGTCAGTTTCAACTAGATTATTTTGCTATATGAATAGAAAACAATACACAAGAATGATTTATTCTCTTAATACAGAACGAAATCTTACTTGGATACAAGCTCCATAAGATACCCCACAGATGGTGCACAGTAATTTCCAGCGATCCTAAGAGGTTGGAAAAGGGGGAAGAGGGGTAAGATTTTGGAAAGACCAGAGAAATGGAGTAAAGGAAACAGAAAGAAAACGAGTACAAACCTTGCTGACTTTATTCACCCCATCAATCGGTTCCATCTTCTTGACATCAGATAAACATGTTTCTGTATAAAGTAATAAGTGTTAATTCGTATAAAAGAAAAAAGTAAAAGGCCTCCTATTTCTTCAACAGAAAGCAGACTCATAAAGAACAACAAATCATTAAAGATTGAACCTGGGATCCATATCGCACAAGCTAGATGAGCCCAGCGCCCATCAGTTGTCGGCTTCATAGCACCCCCTAAAAAATGTTTTAATTGAATTATTTACTAATGAAACACACATAAAGACTCCACACACCAAATAGTAAGGTCAAATTACCTACTACAGGACAAAGACAACACCGTGGAGGTATATCAGGAGCGCCAGGACGACATAAGCTGCATAACCACAAAGCACCATCACAGGGTTCTAGCTCTCCACAGCATCTAGCATGGACCTAGTAGTGGACCAGATTTTCAGATTGAATCAATATCTAAGAGCAAGAAAGAACACAAGGCACTATAGAGTATACATCTAAGAGATATACGATAGCTAAAAAATCTCAGAGCATGAGCATTACCATCATTCTACATTTATCACATTGCAGGAACAAATTGTTCTCATACTCCTGCAGACAAAATATATATATATATCAGAACTAACTTATTAAAGCGCAAAAGATTGAAATTTCCTGGAGAGAAACAATCACTGTATCCTTAACCTCATCCATGTTGCAGACATTGCACTTATCGAGATCTTTCCAGGCAACGCGAACAGGTCGGTAACCAGTTGGATGATCTTGATGCCTTCCCAAACTATATTTGCTCCTCGAAACATTGGAGGATAGTCTGGATTTTGGTAAAACCTGCTAGGTAATGGCTTATTAGGGTGCAATGCATATTAAATGCAATCATTAGTAGCTAACCAATAATGCAATGGTATAAAATAGGGAACATGCAATGACATTATAAAGGCCACAGAACATATCCCACTCTTTAGTTTCGCTACAAAGAGCAAATTTCTTAAAATCACTTGACCATATATATATTCATGTATTTTATCCTTGCAAACTTTCGGTAAATATTTGTGAAGCTGGCTTCAATTAAGATCTATTAATGTGAGTCTCACAAATTTTTCACGGAATAGAAAGCAACCCTAACAATTAAAGAAAAGAAGCCATACTCACTAGACAAACATAATTATTTCGGTGGTGATATTTAATATACTTTTGGACACGAAATGGCGAATTACGGCACTCAGAAATCAATTAGCAAAGAGCTACAGAGAAATATTTAGCACATAAGCTTGAACATCTTAGAAGAAAACTTGGTTCTGTGCACTAAACATTCATACTAAACATAACTGAGCACTGCCTATACGTTTTCGAGACAAAAGAGAAGTCAGGGCCCCCCAAAATGTTCACTGTCTGAGCAATATATATGACTGCTGTGAGACCTAAATGCATGTGCAAACGACTGCAAATAACTTTAAATGCAACAACAAGATACCTGTACAAGTTCTGTTGGTCTTAACCACACTTCTCCATCATTAAAGTGATCACCACCCGAGTTTGAGCTGCCTTCTTCTATACTAGTCCTTTCGGAATCATTGGAATCATCTCCTTTTTGAAGTTGAATCATCTTTCCTGGAAGCCTATGTTCCTTAAGATACCTGGGTGAGGCAAAATAACACTAAATTCAAGACAGGCAACATGTCCAGTTTTCCAAAAACATAGGGAAAAAATGATTGGTCTAATTGCAAATGCAACAGGGGGACTTGCATTTTTGCTTCATGCATGCCCTCTTCAAACCGAGGTTGTTTGCACTTCAAGTGAGATTGCGAGAGAAGCCCTTTGATAAATGAGGTTGCTTGCTTTACTTTTATTCTATACAACCAAAGGATGTTAGCTTTAGCTTGACAATGCATAACATTCATCTTAACAACTCAATAGAAAAACATGATATTTAAATATTTTAGAAAAGACTGGCTAACCTAGCAAAATCATGGGTGCCAAAAAATTGTACCACGAGTGATCCTCCTCCAGATACCTTGTTGTTTAGACCTTTCCGCTCTCCGATCGATTCCTCTACAACAACTGATGGCCACATAGGATGACCTGTCCAAAAAGGTAGGCAAATGTAGTTTTGTGGAAGTCAGTACGTCTGTTTCCAACAGCATCAACGTACTCATAGCATAAAGAAGGGTTTTTAAAAAAAAACTGAAATCTTAGTACAAACCAGCTAGCTTCGCCCATACAATGTCTCCAGGCTCAAAATCTTGACATCCCTCCAAAGTAGCTGCCAATACAACCATCTCATCGTAATCACGCCCACTAACAGTCACATCATGAGTACAAAGCTTCAAATGTGACAGCTCCATCTCTTCACGAGAAACCCAAAATCTGATCATTTCACAATCAAGAATTATATCCTCCTCATATCCATCCCCATATACAACCTATAAAAGATTTCAATCACTGTTAGAGGAACATGCTTTTGAATAATCTATAGCTCACAAAGTTACCCAAACTCAGAACCAAATGAAAGAACCCAAGTATAGTAGACAGAATTACTCACAATGTGACGCTTTCTCTCTAAACTGTACCCAACAATAGAACCTTCATACGAATCAGAGTCCAGCGGCCAATAAACCTAGGGAATAAACAACAACCAATTGTTAAGATGTCCCCTTCAGAAAAAAATGGAATGCAATAGCTTTAAGAGGCCAATTGTCTAGTTTAACACTTGCCTTGCATTGTAGCCCTATGAAACTTTTAGGATCCACACCATCATAACTCAACCTGCCAAGTCAAAACTCTCCCATTATACAAGGCCAAGAGATCAAGTAGTCTGCCCGCTAACAATAAAAGGTCTTAACTAAGAAAATCTTCAGTGCAAAACAAAAACACGCAAGTACCAAAAGAAGAAGTAGACAGGAGAAGTCCAAAAGACCACACAATTGCCAAAGTCCATGACTTTTAACAGTTAAAGAGGTGAGAGATAAACACTAACCTGACCCATCTCTTAGCTGAACCAGAAGTAAGAGACACCTTGTCCTGATTCTTCTTCCTTCGGGATGACCCATTTTGCTTATTTCCACTAATCGCATTGTTATTCTTACAACTCCTTAAACTATTCGAATCCACATCCAATTTCACCACCTTGCAATCACCAATCCTCCTTTTCTTCTTCTCCTCGGAACAAGCAATTTCATCAAGCTCCACACTTTCAGTCTTCACAGCCACCGCCGGATCTAGTAAATACTCCCGCCGCTTCCTCTTACTACGGCGATTGTAGACACGAACAATCTCAGGACGCTGAGTCTGCAACTTGTAATCATCATCCGGGAGACAACAATCAACATTCCCAGTCACGTCGCTACCTTCAACCTCGAATTGCTCAATCATCGGAAGCTTCTGGGCCTTGACCTTCTTGGACTTGAGACTATGAGAACCAACGGAACTGACACAGGACAAAGACGAAGAGGAAACGGAGTACACGTGCTCTAAAGACGCATAGCTAATTGGAGTTTCCACGAGTTCGTGAAGCTTAATGTCGATCTGGGTTTCATTCGAAACACACGCCATGGAGATTGTTTCGGAGGGAGAAAGCATGGGGCTTTTGCAAAGGAGACACCTTGCTCTCTCACTCCCTCGCTCCTTCCTTCAATATACCCCCAAATTGGTAGCGTAATTTGAGGATGAGAGGAATTAGGGTTTAGAAATCAAAATCGGAGAAAAGGGAGTAAAGAAATAAAAAGAAAAAAACAGATCCTTTGGAGGGAGAAGAAAAAAGCTTTATTTGTTTCCCGCCGGTTATAAGATGAGACAATCTCTTTCAGATCTAAAAGGTTCTCTGTTTGTTTATTTATATAGCTCCGCATACATACATTCAGGTGTATGTATAGATTTAATATCTGATTATGTAAAAAAAAGAAAGGAAAAAAAAAAAAAAAAAGACAAATAGAGAAAAACAAAACTCGACTTGTAAGTTGTTTGTAGGAATATTTATTTGTTATGACAAAAAAAATATAGCAATATTTGTTGTTTTTACTCCATAATTATTTCTGGTTAGGACAAGCAAAACAAAAATCAAGATAGGCAATTTGAAGAAGAAAAAAAATGAACATTTATAGGGGTATATTGGAGTGGGTATTTGGTGAGAATTGAGTTTTAATTAATTTTGAGAGGATTTGATTAAATTTTGGTGAATTAGGAATTTTGTTATTAAATTCTCTGAAATCTCAGCTAAAACCATGGGAATTGAGTCTTTGTATTTTTAACTAAGAATTTCTCTCAAATCTCAGCTGAAACTTTTAAATGAAATCCTAATAACGTTTTCAATAACAGTGGATTTGATTGTATATTTTAAAATCATTAATCCAATAACAGTGGAATTTAAAAGATATTTTGAAATTCATATTTTAATAACACATGATTTGCCATTAAAACTCAATTCTCACCAAATACTCACTTCAATATACCCCTCTTAAATGATTCAGTAAAGGATGATGGTTCAATTGTTGATAGCAAAGGATGATGGTTCAATTGTTGATAGCAGAGGATGATGTACATATTCAAAAAGATCAGAGTTTGCATGTTATTAAAATAGATGAGCATTTTAGATCCGATAATCTAAAGTAGGTTTTACATTAAATAATTGTATTTACATTTAACGTTTAATTTGTAGTAATTCAACTTAATTCTGTTTACATGGAAGAAAATTTATAGATAGATTGACAGTTGACTTGAGATTAAAAGTGTTCGTTAAATACATCAAATTTGTTGAATGTCAATAAATTCATAGATGAATAATTAAAATCAACCAATAACAAGCAAATGAAATTATGTTTTTAGGTGAAATTAAGTAAATGGTTTTTTGACTAAACACCTGCCATAATATTTGCGAGGATGTGATCATAAAAAGTCATGGGTGGCCAATTGACGGCTTGATGAGGTTGCTTTGCATCTCATGAAGCATCAATCATATGAGACGGATTGCGTTAACCTAAAACAAAACAATATGGTTAAAGATAATATATGAGAGGACAAATTGAAGAAATTAGTCAAAGACTAAACATATGCAATGGTATTTTATGTTCACTAGTGCTCTAAATTGGTTCATATGGGATGTCATGCACGCTCAAGGCAAATATTAAACGACTAAAGTTGAAATACTTTTACTTTTATCTTTTATGAGTTTCTATATATGCAATAGTATGTAATGATTATTTCCAGAGTTACTCATGTCGATTAGGTAGTGGTATGTGTTGTTTTATGGATACTCTAAATATGTTGGTGGATTATTGGCTTTTCAAAATAAAAATTTGTTGAATTATTCATATAAGTACCACAATATAGTTGCATTATGTTGCTAGGATTTGTTTCATGGTTGATTTAATTAGATTTTTCTAAAATATGTGTCATTATATATGTCTTAATAACTATTAATATATTTTTGTTTTATATATAGTAGATGAATTTTTGAGACACAATTATTTGATATTTGGAATCAAACTTCTTATACCATAAAAAGGACACACACATTGTAAATCACTGTGTACTATACTTAGACTTAAAAAATGCTTGCAAAAAACTAATTTTTAGTTTCAATCCAAGTACAAACCACATTGACACATATAATAGCTTGACATGTTGATGTGATTTGTTTTGTTGTTTGTTTCTTAGTTGATGGATTGTGATTAACAATTTAATTATATTTTGAAAACGTGTCGCTAATTGCTGAACTCCAAAACAAACAACACTTAGGGGATATATTGGAGTGAGTATTTGCTGAGAATTGAGTTTTAATGGCAAATCATGTGTTATTGAAACATGAATTTCAAAATATCTTTTAAATTCCACTGTTATTGGATTAATGATTTTAAAATATACAATCAAATCCACTGTTATTGAAAACGTTATTAGGATTTCATTTAAAAGTTTCAGCTGAAATTTGAGAGGAATTCTTAGTTAAAAATACAAAGACTCAATTCCCATGGTTTTAGCTGAGATTTCAGAGAATTTAATAACAAAATTCCTAATTCACCAAAATTTAATCAAATCCTTTCATAATTCATTAAAACTCAATTCTCACCAAATACCCACTTCAATATACCCTCCTTACTTTTTAGTGAATATCAAGCAAACAGTTTATTGCCGATATGGATTTTACTTAACAAAATCATTAACAAGTATTGTTTCAATGACTTTTTTTTTAGCTGAACGTGTGATTATAACAAATATATAATATAGGAAAAATAAAAAATTATTTGATCATGCTTTTTTGAATGTTTTTACCTTAAAAAATTAAATTACATCTACGACAAACATTCTTATCTAAAGAAATTCATTAACACATATCATTTGAAGAATGATTTTCTTATATAAACATATGAACATATGATCATACATATTATAGGAAAATCATACACATTTTTATCATTTTTTATAATGGTTTTTACCTAAACAAACATACATCTACAACAAATGTTCTTATCTAAACAAAATCATTTACACGTATCGTTTTAAGAATGATATTCTTATTTGGATATATGACCATACAAAATATATGTAGCGTATTTGTTAATACATGTCAATTAGAAGAAAAATAAACACACTTTTATCATGCTTTTTGGATATTTTTACCTAAACAAACACATGTGGATTAGTGGATAGCATATATTGTTTCAATGATTTTCTTATCTAAACATAAAACCATACAACCAAAATATCATATACTTGTTAATACATATCCATCGGAAAAAGAAACACATTTTTATCATGTATTTTTGGTGTCAGTGAAATTCATGAAAAAATCACAATTGTAAACACAACACATACATAAAATGTTGCAAATGACTTAAAGCTTTGTTCACTCTTCATTTTCCCCAAACACGTCATTTAGTAGGAGAAGACCCGGTTTGGGCATAAACCGGTAAATAGAAGAGCCGGGTCAATTAAAATTTGGTGGTTAGTTAAACAACCCTAGGGATTTAAATACTCTTATTTCGTCCAGCTCTATAATGTCCCCTTTGTCTACTCTCTCGCCAACTATCATCTTCTTCTCCTTCTTCTCCGCCATTCTTCTCGCTCTTAAACCCTATGATGTTCTACTGAGATTCTCCCTTACTCTATTTCAGCTCTCTCTCTCTCCATCTAGGGTTTTTTTCGACTTCAAATTCAAATCGAATCCATCAGTGCCTCTGATCGTCTGCTCCCTCGTCTCCAGTTTTACTCTTGTCTAGTTTCCTGATTTCCAAACTCCACGGAGGATGGATCTGCCTAGCCTCGCTTTGATCCTCCGAACCGCCGCGCTCAGTCCTATTCCCGATGAACGCAAAGCTTCTGAGCACCAACTCAATCAGGTTTTTTTTTTTTTTTTTTTTTACTTGAATTCTCTCAGGATGGATTACAGTTGCTGGTTTTTGATGTTCTTTGGCGAGTTTGATTGGTCTCAGATCCTTTTGATAGTTGTATCTTGAACTTCTTTTTTTTTGTTTCTTTCAGCTAGCTCTTTCGTTCTTCTTGAGCTGAGTTCTTGTATAAAGATTCCCATTTTTTTTGACAACTCGTTATTTGCTTTAATTCCCTATAATCGTATCTCAGTGGTGTTATAGTTGGGATTTACTATTTCTAATGGATTAAGTTCAATCAAATTAAGTTCTGCAGTTCCTGATGCCTTTGTTTATGGTTTCTCTGTGTTGCAGTTGCAGCACACGCCCCAGCATTTGGTGAGATTGTTGCAGATAGCCGTCGATGGAAACTGTGACATGGCAGTGCGTCAAATTGCTAGTATTCAGTTCAAAAATTTCATTGCTAAGCACTGGTCACCTGATGATTCGGGTAATAATTAGTAAATTTTCTTGTTCCGTCTTGGCTTTTTGGAAGCTCTTTAAGTTGATTTTCATATTTGATGGTGCAGGAGAGCAGCAGAGGATACTGCCAAGCGACAAAGAATTGGTGAGGGACAATATTCTCGTCTATGTCACCCAAGTTCCAACCTTACTCAGGTATGTTTGCTATATAGCTTTCGGACTTATCATTCAAGTCATTTGTTTTTTTTTAATTGAATCATTTTCTTGTGGTTTCTAGAAATTTTCTGCTTGAGGTTTGACTCGGTATGATTTTAAGCGGCTTTATGAAAATATGTATGACTTGTATGGCTAATCATGCACACAATTTCCTCATCATCTTGTCTGATAAGTTTCTTCAAGCTGAGAGTCCTCACTTTGTTATAGGCATCCTTGAATGCGTCTCTGTATTATCCTTAGTTGCTAGTTATTATAAAACGGCAGATAGTGATTGAGATATCGAAAGTTAAAAATGTTCCTACTCCCTTGGTCCCAACAGTGTCTTCTAATAGCCTCAACAACAATCATAGTTCTGTTTCTTTCCCTAATTTTTTGATCCAGATCACAACTTGGAGAGTGCCTCAAGACAATTATATATGCGGACTACCCAGAACAATGGCCACGTCTTCTGGATTGGGTGAAGTACAACTTGCAAAGTCAACAGATTTATGGAGCTTTGTTTGTGTTGCGGATACTCTCTAGAAAATATGAGTAAGTACATAACTTTCCATTCTGTATCCCCATGCATGTATGTATATGATTTAAAGGTTTGTTAGTGAAATTATTGATATGCTTTATTGAGACATCTTCATTATTGTCTGCAGTGGCAATAGCACAATTTCGACTATTGCTTTGTAGGCTTGTAGCACACTGACTAACAAATTTAGGTGGTAGCCACTCCTGAGTAGAAAATAATTAAGACAATGGGCAATTATATTGGAAAACAGGTGTTAGGCAGAAGGGATGTGAGTGTTATATTATTAGAAGACAATGTTGTTCATGGCTCTGTCAAACAACGATTCATAATGTCTTGTAAAGTTTTTGACGAGTTCCAGCTAGGAATTTATGGAGCTTTACATGTAATGAAGCTGAGTATATAAGCTGACAATCTCATTGTTATGCATAAGTTATCCATCCTGTTGATCCGTTTCATGATTTTATTTTCTAGGTTCAAGTCAGACGAGGAGAGGACACCGGTTTCCCGCATTGTGGAGGAGACATTTCCTCAACTTCTGACTATTTTTAATGGGCTTATCCAGATAGCAAACCCCTCTTTGGAGATAGCCGAATTTATGAAGCTGATATGCAAAATATTTTGGTCATCCATATATGTAAGTCGCTAGAGAGATCAGTTACTTGTGCTTGTCTCTGTAGACCTTTACATTTTGTCTTTCTTAACACAATTTGCATAACCTTAAAACACATTTCAAACCAGTTTAACTGCCATGTGTAGTATTTGTTTTACTAAAGTGACAGACATGGGACAAGGACTCCTAGATACGTGGTTCCTACTCCACCTGCTCGTCTCTGTTCTCTTGTATTTGAGATGATTACGTGCATTGCATAGTATCTTATTATATTGACAATTGTCATGGTTGTTCTCTTATTTGGTTTAGAAAACCTCAATAAATATATATGAAAGACGGACGTCATGGGCTATTTTTGTTTTCATTTCATGATAATTATGGATATCCTGTTCTTTATATTGTGTTAGTTATCCACATGATCATTTTTGCTGTTTTTTTTGCGGGCAGCTGGAGCTCCCAAGGCAATTATTTGATCTAAACGTATTTAATGCCTGGATGGTTCTGTTCCTGAGTGTTTCGGAGCGTCCTGTTCCAGTTGAAGGCCAGCCTATAGACCCGGAACTTAGAAAATCTTGGGGCTGGTGGAAGGTCAAGAAATGGACAGTGCATATCTTAAACAGGCTCTATAGTCGGTATGTCACTCAGATTAATATTAACAAAAAAAATTTGGACGGTTTATTAAATTTCTACAAACCCTCATTGTGATAGGTTTGGAGATCCAAAACTTCAAAGTCCGGAAAACAAACCTTTCGCCCAAATGTTTCAGAAGAATTATGCAGGCAGAATTTTGGAAGGCCACCTAAATTTTTTGAATACAATACGTGTTGGAGGCTATCTTCCTGACAGAGTTACCAATCTTCTACTTCAGTACTTAAGCAACAGGTTTGTAATATAGTCCTTTGTATACATTAGTTTCAGGGAAATACTTGTTCACATTCAGTATCCCCACTTGGCTAACTTAAATATCCTCATTTCGTTGACATTTTTATTTTTTTTGGTCAATGAATTTTGCCAATATATGTTTTTGTAATTTTACACTATTCTTCCATTTATATGCCCCATTGGCGGAAATTGTGGTTTTAAGATCTCTAGTTTTATGTGTGTCAGTAATGGTTGAGAATATAGAGAACCTTGGCCAGGTAGGATTCACCATTTGTGTTTTCCTGCTCTTCTTAAAAATATGTATTGTTGATGAGTTTTGAATGTCTTCTAATCTTAGGAGCTTTTTTCTCTTACACGACTGATTAACTTGCTGCATATAATTTCTGACATGGTTTGAAATTCATGATGCTAATACTGACAAGCTAATATCTCATTACCTTAAACATGTAAGATAACATTCTGAACTTGGGATATTTGCAGAAGCTTGACATTTGATATATACTCCCTCCGTTTCATAATATAAGTCGTTTTAGAAGTTTTGTTTTGTTTCAAAATATAAGACATTCTCGTATTTCTATGTAGCTTTTTACTTTATTGAATATTGTGTGACCAATAATGATCTACAGTTTTTCTTTTAATTGGTTGAATTGTTTTTTTCTATATATTAAGTAATACTTTTTAAAAGAAAAAGTAATTTCTTAATATGCGTGCTTTAAACCAAAACGACTTATATTTTGAAACGGAGGGAGTATGTTTTTCTCGGTGAAGGGAAGTTATTTATTCGTTAACTTTAATCCATTGTACCTGCAGCATTGCGAAGAATAGCATGTACAATTTGCTGCTGCCTCGGCTGGATGTTCTGCTTTTTGAGATTATTTTCCCGCTACTTTGCTTTAATGACTATGATCAAAAGCTCTGGGAAGAAGACCCACATGAATATGTGAGGAAAGGTTACAGTAAGTATTCAATAATATTGACCTTCTTGAAAAGTCTTATATATATATATATATATCATTTTTAATGTTATTTTTTAATGATCATTTTTAATGAATATGTGAGGAAAGGTTACAGTAAGTATTCAATGATATTGACCTTCTTGAAAAGTCTTATTTATTATATATATATATATATATATCATTTTTAATGTTATTTTTTGTGCTGCAGATATCATTGAAGACTTGTACAGTCCACGAACAGCGTCCATGGATTTTGTAAATGAATTGGTTCGAAAACGTGGGAAAGAGAACCTTCCAAAGTTTGTTCAGTTTGTCGTAGGGGTCTTCAGGAGGTATTGCATTTAAGCTCTGCTGCATGGATCTTCTTCTCTCAGTTATGTTTCATTGAAAACTTGCTTTCCACTGTTTGTAGTTTTGACGAAGCTCCTGCAGAACATAAGCCTTATCGTCAAAAAGATGGTGCGATGCTTGCTGTTGGAGCTCTTTGTGACAAATTGAAGCAAACGGAGCCCTATAAATCTGAACTAGAGCGTATGTTGGTGCAACATATTTTTCCTGAGTTCAAAAGTCCCGTTGGACATCTTAGAGCTAAGGTATTTTTGCCTTTAAACTGTTTTGTGGATATCTCAGTAGTCAATTGTTACCAAAATGTGGATTTTGTTTTGCTTTTCTGCCAAGTCTGGCTTACTTCTCAAATTATCCGAGAACTCTTTGCATTGTTACTTAGATAAATTCTTGGGGACTGCTGCGATGCTGTCATATTTTAGTATCAATTCCTATTGTATGTCCAGTATAATCAGTATTGGATGTTATATTCTTCAAGATCCCCTTGATTTGTTTGATGATCGTTTTTTTTTGGATGTAGGCCGCATGGGTAGCTGGACAATATGCACATGTCAGTTTCTCAGATCAGAACAACTTTCGTATAGCATTGCAGAGTGTTGTTTTGGGGATGAACGATCCTGACCTCCCTGTCCGTGTTGATTCAGTTTTTGCATTGCGTTCATTTGTTGAGGCATGCAAGGGTATGTGATTTCTCCTATGCATTTGTATGCATGAATGTGTTTGCACTTGTTTATTCGTGCGTATTGTCTCGTGATTGTGTGCTGGGCTTATGTGGTGGCTAACTAAAATTTTCTGGTTATATGCAGATTTAAATGAGATACGTCCAATCCTCCCTCAGTTACTTGATGGTAGGTCACCCTTGTTTATGAAAACTAGAGGGTCAGAATCGTTAGAGTATATACTAATGCTTTAACTTTATTGTGATCCTGCTCCCTTCAGAATTTTTCAAACTCATGAATGAGGTAGAGAATGAGGACCTTGTTTTTACCTTGGAGACCATCGTAGATAAGTTTGGGGAAGAGATGGCTCCTTTTGCTTTTGGATTATGCCAAAATCTGGTAAGAATATTTGTTCTCTCATGAGTCTAGTTTTCTTGAATAATTAAACTTGGCAATATAATATGTATTTCTGCCTTTCCTTTTGTTCAGGCGGCTGCATTTTGGAGGTGTCTAAACACGTCAGAAGCCAATGATGACTCCGATGACATGGGAGCTTTAGCTGCTGTTGGTTGTTTGCGTGCTATAAGTACAATCCTTGAATCTGTTAGCAGTCTTCCGCAGCTGTTTGTTGAAATAGAACCAACAATACTTCCAATAATGCAGAAAATGTTGACCACTGATGGCCAAGGTAAATTGATGTCTAAAAATACGTGTTGAGTTTCTCATTTAGCTCTGTCACATAGTTTGTGGACTTTGAACATAATTAAGTTATAGTTGTGTCTAGATGATGAACTTTTGGATTGATTTATTCCATTCGGGTTCATTCCATTAGTATGTCTTTTTTTCTGGAATTCTATACCCGTTATTTTTTTTGGTCAGCCTTTTGTTGTGTAGAAGCATCATGATACTGAAGCATTTTTCTCATCCTATTTGCTTTGGCAGAGGTATTTGAAGAAGTTTTGGAGATTGCGTCGTACATGACCTTTTATTCACCTACCATTTCCTTGGACATATGGAGTCTCTGGCCTTTAATGGTGGAAGCATTAGTTGATTGGGCAATTGATTTCTTTCCAAGTATAGCTTCTCTCTCACATCTGTTTTCTTTTCGAGATCCCCCCAAATTTTCCAGATTCGGGATTTTATAGTTGACTCTGTCACCGCACTTCCATATCATTCTTTTCTCGTTATGTTCACTTAAGCTAATGCTTTTTGAAATTCTAGATATTTTGGTTCCTATGGACAACTTTATATCAAGGGGAACTGCTCATTTTCTCACTTGCAAGGAGCCCGACTATCAGCAAAGTCTATATAATGTTCTTTCAACGGTGAGTATATCTTCTGACAGTAATAGTGCAATTATGTCTGTGCTTGTTGATTGTAAGGAACTGTAAGGTTATCGGCATATAATCTTCCTTTACCGTTTTAACTGAATTTTCAAGTTCATTTTCCATGCCTATCGTGGTAGAAAGTTGTTGGCCTCTAGTTTATTGTGTAAACAGAATTACATATGACATTTCTTGCCTCCATAACATATACAAGCATCTCGCAAGTTTCTCTGCATAAGCACAGTTCTCACCTGTCCTCATAGCATTAGCATTTGTTACCTTCATAGCTAATTTATCTCTCACGGTTCCCCTTCTACAGCTTATGACCGACAGAAACATAGAAGACAGTGATGTTGAGTCTGCTCCAAAGCTTATCGAAGTTGTTTTCCAGAATTGCAAAGGGCAGGTGGATCAGTGGGTTGAACCATATCTGCGACTCACGATTGACCGGTTACAACGAGCTGAGACTCCATACTTAAAATCTCTTCTTGTACAAGTGGTAAGAACTGTGGGGAGGATTTGTTGACCTGCTGTTGGTTGATTCCAACTTTCCAGTTTAGTTTTTTTAATTAGGGGTGGGGTGATATGTATTTCGATGTCTATATGAATCGAATGGCTCATATTGAACTGACTGTTTTGTTGTGTGATGATTATAATGATGGGTTGAATTCCCAAGTTTTGTGTAGGCAACGGCACCAGCATTATATATGATCACGTTCTCAAAGAAATCTTGATTTCTGTTTACAGGTGGCAAATATGCTTTACTACAATCCAGGTTTGACGCTTGGTGTATTGCATAACACAGGACTTGCTTCCAAAGTCTTTGATCTTTGGTTCCAGATGTTGCAGCAGAAGAGAAAAAGTGGCCTGCCAGCAAACTTCAAAAGGTACTGTTGATGCTTTTTGTTATGCCATATCTTGTTCATGTTAGCTTATAAGCATAATGGTTGGACATTCTATTTACCATTTTGATTAGCTGATAAAGAGGCTGCTTTCTTCATTTCAGGGAACACGATAAAAAGGTTTGCTGCTTGGGTTTGACTTCATTACTCGCTCTCCCTGGTGGTCAATTACCCGATGAAGCGCTGCAGCGTGTTTTCAGGGCAACACTTGATCTTCTAGTTGCATATAAGAATCAGCTAGCTGGTATGTCCTGCTCATGATCCATTGTCTCTTCACTTGGCATGGTAATGTTTACATTTGTTTCCTTTCCCATCTTTCTCGCAGAAGCAGCAAAGGAGGCAGAAATAGATTATGAGGCTGAAATGAATGGACTCGACAGTGATGATGACGATGATGATGATGATGGGTCTGATGGAGAAATGGGGATGGATGATACAGAGGATGGAGATGAAGCAGAAAGCGTGAAGCTGCACAAGCTAGCTGCCCAGGTTTGTCAAGTGTTTGTTGCGACTTGCTTCTGCCAAGCACACTTTTTCCGCTGGAATTGACTGTTATTCTAATTCGTTTATCCTTTTCTTAGGCAAAGGCCTTCCGCTATGATGATGATGATGACGACGATTCTGATGATGACTTCAGTGATGACGACGAGTTTCAGTCACCCATTGATGAGGTGGATGCCTTTGTATTCTTTGTCGATGCAATCAGAGGTACCACTATATAAAATTCTCTGATTGCCATTCTTGACCAGACAATACTATATGGAGCTTCATTTTCTCTAGCGTAGAGCTGCTTAATAATCACATCCTTGTTCATTATACAGTTATGCAGGCATCAGATGCGCAGAGGTTTCAGAACCTTAACCAGTCACTGGACTTCACTTACCAGGCGATTGCAAACGGAATAGCACAGCATGCGGAGCTGAGAAGAGTGGAGATCGAGAAGGAGAAGCAAAAGAAAGCAGCAGAAGCTGCTTCAACTCCTGTACCTGATGTATGATCTTTAAGCCTTGGATCAAAGTCACAGTTTGATAGGCAGATGGTGTCATTTTTGGTGAGAGATTCTCGTTCATAATTATTTGGCGTAGCCGCTTGCTTCCTGGTTTATTATATACAAACAAAGAAGCAGATATGTGGATGTAGCAAAAGACATCATCTGTAAAGCCATATGAAACCGTGTGGTTGCGGTGAAGATGGGTTTTGAGTGTTTTGGTGTTGAGGAAGATGGAGTCTCTTATGGTCTGAAGAAAAGGTGTGTACTATTCTTCTTCCATGAGTGTGTTATGTTGTGTCTCTTCTTCTGGATTGGTTGTATTCATAAAGAACAAGAGTTTTTTTTTTATTTGGGGGAGAGTGGGGGATTTTGTGTACTCTTTATCTTATCCGCATACACTGTGTCTTGTCTCTTGGGGTGGTGTTAGTTTATTTAGGAAGCTATATTGAATTTTTGTGATCTCAGAGAGAGATCAGCAAGGTCGCTCATCAGGTTGTACGACCATTCTTTCATAAAGTGATAATTGTCATCATCTATCATTTGCAAGTTACTTTTCTTCAATGTATTATGAATGTTATTTACCATTTTTAGTAAAAAAACACTTGAATATACGGATCACTGAATCATTCCAGTTGGATTATAAATTAGGCTAGATTTGCATTTGGTTTCTTAGTTATGCGAATCGTTTGAGCAAACTTTAAATTGTGAAAATTCCACATTTCTTTATTAGTTCTCAACTCTTTGTACGATTGTCTGCACTTGGTAATTAGTTAACTTTGATATTTCCACTTGGCAAATTCTTCATTTGAGCATTTTCTCATCTGTAAAAAGAAGTTCATTTCAATTTGAACTCGCGGAACAGATAAAAGCTCGAATTGAAAATGGAAGTGAGAAGAGTAGTCTACACTGAGTTCCCTAGAATCCTAAAAAAGTGTGACAATCGAAGCAATGGCAAAGGCATTTGGCGTCTCGCTAGATTTCATAGAAAAAGTAAGCAAACTAATTCTCTATTAAAACTAAAACCATTATCATCCTATGTCAAGAAGATTCCTTCATGAGGGCTTTTATGCAATATGGTTTAGCAATTCTTAGAGTAGCTGATGCGGGCTGCTATGGTACCTTAAAGAGAGAGTCATATTGATTGCTTAATGTTTATGCTTAAGAGTTCCATACTTTGGTTCCTCAAAGGGATAAGAAGATGATGAAATGAAAGCATATATTATCACACTCAGATCTCTTATTCAACATGCTTTTATTCTCAAATTAACTAAAAAGCAAAAGAGATGAGAAAATTGCATAGCATTACAACAATCTTCTTCCCAAATTGTTCAAACGATTGAAATTGGACCTTTTTTTTTACAGACTAGAAGGCTGTGAAGAAGGAGGCACAACGAACTCAACAGCAATGGTAGCATCAACATAATCACGAACCTTATCTTTCTGCAAGTTCACCAACTCCTTCTGAGCATCGACAGCCTCCATTTCACTCAAATCCTTAAAATACGCAATCGATGCAACAGAGAAACCTTTAGCTCTAGCCGGAGAGAAGTTTTCTCCCACAGTGATCTGATCAATTCCTGGAAATTTCTCACCAAGTCCCTTAATCACTCCTGTAATCTCCGTTTTCGCCTCGTCGGAGAGATTCTCTTTCACCTTAAGGAGCGTGAGTTTTGCAGCAGAACCAGGAGGCGGATCCAAGGTCCTTGGAACTTGATGAGCGATCCAATCAACGGCCATGACGTCATCACAGATCGGTAACACAAATTCCTTAACAACGCGGACGTGATCAGGATGTGCAGCGTAAGAGCTGAGATCTTCTTTAGATCCGTAACGGCTATGGAGGACGTGAGTGAAGGCGAAGGTTGAAGATCCGAGACGGTGGAGAGGAGCGGCGGAGATGTGAAGAACTTGATCGAGGGAGACAAGAGCGTTGAGGCCGTTGATCATTGAGCTGATTTTGGTGGAGTCAGTCTCGTCCTTGACTTTGAAAAGGACGATGTGCTCTATGAGCTGACTCGGAGTCGGAGTGGTCGAAGATGATGATGACATTGCAACGGCGGAGAAGGAGCGTCGTGAGAATCGGAGATTGGTTGGTGAGTGTTTGGTTGTGGAGATAGTGAAGGCTATTGGGGATGAAAATAGCGGCCGAGCTCTCAAGCTGATCATTTTTTTTTTTTAATCGTCTCTTTTGATTGTGAGTGTGGTGGAGACTGATTTGACCATTGCAGGTTTTTAATTGTTTTTTTTTTCTTTTTTAACTCTACCTAAGTTTCATCGAAATTAGGTTTGCTGCTGTCACTGAAATTAGCGAGGTTAATTGTTTTTTTTTTAACTACTCCTTCTGTTCTAAATCCTAATATATAAAAATTTTAAATTAAAAGAATTTTATTTTATTTTAAATTATCATTTAGTGTATGATTTAAAACATTTAAATTTTGTATTATAACTTTAAAAAAAAAATCTTATAAAATGAAAAAAAAATAAACGTTTAAAACATCTTATATATAAAAATGAACAAATGGAGTATTGTATAGTATAAAATGAACAGACAAGTGTATCATCAAAATTTTTAAGATGAAGGTGATCTTGGATAAATATTAATAATGAATTATCGTATAAAAGTGTAACTATACGATCCACACATAGAGAAACATTCCAAATACAGTATGAGTCTATGATCTTTGCTTTTTTTCTATGGGAGAAAAATCTTGTAAAACCACAAATGAAGCAAAAGAAAAATAATTAAGAATAAAAAAAAACAGGTCACGAGGAAGAACAACAAGAGAAACCAAAACCTTGTTTGGATCCCTTATTATTATCATCCTTAACGAGACTTACTCTGTTGTTCATGCTTAGTTCAGTTTTGTAAGTGTCGGAGTTGAGTTGTTTCCGGCTAACATTGGTGTAGATATCCCGGATCACCATTTCAAAAGCTGTTTTAACATTCGTTGAATCAAGAGCCGAAGTTTCCATAAAGAATAATCCTTCAGTTTCAGCAAGAGCTTTGCCTTCTTCCACACTCACAGCTCTTATGTTCTCTAGATCGCATTTATTTCCCACTAGCATCCTCGCAACTGTTGTATCCGAATGTGCTGTCACCAAAACAAAACAAAACAAAAACACAAAATGAATCAACAAGTAGTAAAAATCCTTTAATCCAATAATAATCATATTTCGCCTAAGTAATGAAGAAGTCTCTATAAAATTTTGAGATCAAATAATAGTCCATACAATTATATGAATCTGAATCAATCAGCTGAGCACAAAATCTACCAAATCTGGAGGATAAATTTCACAATTCCAAAAAATTCAGCTACCTAATTTGCAATTTCAGTAAATTTTAAGGACCTAATTAGCTAAATACAAATTCAAATTTTGAGCAAAAACCTTAGCCTCAATCAATCGTCCATATAAAATGGTATGAATCTTAATCAATCAGCTGAGCACAAAATCTACCAAATCTGGAGAAGAAAATCCACAATTCCAAAAAATTCAGCTACCTAATTTTGCAATTTCACTCAATCTTAAGGACCTAATTAGCTAAACACACAAATTCAAAATTGAGCAAAAACCTTAGCCTCAATCAAATCGAAATCGATCTGTTAAATCAATATAGCTTAGGACTTACTATTAAGCTCATCGAGCCAACGGCCAACGCTTTCAAAAGTAGATCGACGGCTAATATCGTAGACGACGAGAGCTCCAACGGCGCCGCGGTAATAAGCGGAAGTGACGGCACGGAACCGTTCTTGACCAGCAGTATCCCAAATCTGAGCTTTGACTTCTTTGCCTTCGATTTCCATACTCTGCGTTTGGAACTCGACGCCGATCGTGGCCTTGGAATGAGCGTTGAACTCGTTTCGAGCGTACCGAGAGAGAAGGTTCGATTTCCCGACGGCTGAGTCGCCGATTATCACTATCTTGAAGAGATACTCTTCTCCGCCTTCGTCATCGGACGACATCGTTTGTTGTTGTTTTTCTAGAAAGAGAAAGTTGCGACTGACTGGTTTTTAGAGAGATAGAGAGAAAAAACGGAGCTGGCAAATGGGAAAAGGAGAGGACATACATTACTGCGCATGAAGTGGCTGTTTATTATTAATACAAATCATTTTTTAATTATTTTTTTGAATTATGTGCCCTGAAATTCGGTGGAATGATAAATTCTTGTCCTTTTATTGAAAAAAAAGAATGATTATTAATTTAAACATAACAGAGAATCTCTGGCCCAAAATATCTTCTGTTTAAGGCAAAAGCCCAATATTCAATAACGTTTGAATAGCTCAGGCCTTTTAGACTGCGGTTGGTTGGTCTAAAGAGTATGGTTGATGTGAGTAGTCTAAACGATTAGTTTATTTCAAAAACTGTTAGGATTATTCAACAAAATTCGGTGATAAAATTCCAACTAGAGAGAATGTTTAGTTAGTCAATACTAATTTGCATGAAACATAGAATTACGTAAATACGACGATAAAGTACGATTGTTTTAGAGCTACTAACATTGCTTTAAAATAAAATTCAAACTAAAGGGAGAATGTTTAGTTAGTCAATTCTAATTTGCATGAAACATGCAATTAATTACCATAAAGGGAAATACATGACAGAAATAAAACGCATTGTTCACACATATTAATTACATCCAAATCAACTTAGAGCTAAACTGTTACAAATTTTTGCCTTGTTTACTGATTTATTTTAATCAGGTTTACTAGCTTCAATATCTTTATATTTTATGATATATAATATTCTAATTACTAAAAAAAAAAAAAAAAAAAAAAAAAAAAAAAAAAAAAAAAATTCTAATTACTGGGAAATTGTAAACGCAGATATGAAATACATATCCATTTTGCGTTTGCAGCGTTTGATAAATTCATCAACACTGCAAAATATGTAGACAGAAATAAATGCAAACACAACAAAAATAAACAACCTACATTGACGACAAAAAAAAATAAAAACAACCTACACTTTTTGTGATCATATGAAATTGTTACAATCATCAGCATAGATACGTTATACATTATTTATCACTACTTGTTCCGTCTTTAAAACTAGGAAAAAAAACCTAAATTTTACATTGAATCATATTCTAGAGTCCTAAAAAATATTACAATACAACATATGATTAGAGACAGAACAAAGTAGATCCACGACGTTTGTCCAATGCATCATTCGTTGTCCCTTCTCACCATTTCTCTTCAAAAACTCTAAGAAAAAACTGTCACTGTCCTCATCTTCATCGGATCCGGCTGATCTAGAGCTTATTCTCCGATGGTTAAGAAGATCGATATAAGTCTGGAGATCGTGAACGCAAGAAATGTTTTGAACATCGAAAAAGTCTAGCGTGAGTTCTATCCCAACATGAGCATAACATGAACAGCTCCATGGAAACTCGTAAAAACCACCTAAAGCCCTAAAATTCTCATTGAATAAAAAACCGGGAAGTTTAGTGACCGGATCATTGACGTTAGTGATCCTCAAAACCTTAACTCCTAGCTCCTCACAACGTTTCTTGAACGCCAAGTTACCAACCCTAGGACCTGCGAACGAGAACACGGTCACTGGAATTTCTCCCTCGCCGATCCTCCGGTTTAAACCGAGTTCCGCAATGTCGTAAGCAAGAAGATGAGCCAGTGAGCTTCCCATGCTATGTCCAGCGAGCGTGATACTCATCTCTTCTCCTTTGTACTTATTCATCAGTCTCGAGATCTCGGACAGAAGCTGTTGTCTGCAGCTCTCAAGTCCGAATTTGCTCTCACTCTCATCGGATGTGTATAAACTCAAGAACCCGGATTCCACCTTCACGTCGAGACGCGGGTTATGAGGATGGAACCTAGCAGGAGATAAAGAGCTCATGAAATTCGCCAACCATTCGGGATTAGTTACTGTTCCACGAAAGGTCACCACGATATCTCTTCTCCCTAAACGTTTCACCGAGTCATCAGAAGAAACTGCAACGTAACCTACCCAACGCGCTCGCCGATTCGTCTCTTTCTGGATCGGACTGATGTTGATGTTGATGTCCGGTGTGGCGTAGATGTATTTGGTGACTTGGTAGTCCTCAGGTTGATCGATTTCTGTTTCTTTAAGTAGGGTTTCTTTGCCATACTTGCAGTTCAAGTAACGTTTAGAATTTGGGTTTAGATTGAAGGCTTTGTAACAAGTTGAAACTAAGTTGCCGTAGCGAGTGATCTCTTGTTGGAGAAGAGGGTTTAAAGGCTCGATGAGATCTTTCCAGTTGTTACATCCTTGTATCTCTCTCCATACCCGAGATAATGGTACGGTCGCAGAAACGCAAGAGCACGGGGGCTGCGGTGAACGATAAACCGGAGGAGGAGGAGAAGAAGCAACCGGAGAAGTTAGAATCATTGGTGATAATACAGAAGAAGAAGAAGAAGAAGAAGTATTAGCAATTACAAATCTTTTGGAGTTGTTTTTAGAATTAGGGAGAGGGATCGGAGTATGAGGAATAAATAGTGTTTGTTGTGGAGTTGTGTTTCTTAGAAATGGAACATGTTTCGTATTAGGGTGTTGGATCAAGGCCATTGATGAAAGATGACGTAAGCAAGAGAGGAAGATGGAGAGGTTTGTGAAGAAAAACATCAGTAATTTGTAATGTATTTATAGCTAGTAAACATATATGTGAAGAGAGAAAAAACTTCCACATGTTTTGGCGTGTATTGACTGAGAGAAATGAGACTAAAATTAAAATACTCGAATTGTGGTCGTTTTGTGAGTGATAAGAATAATTTATGTGGTCGGTTTTATGTTTATTAAATATTTATAACATATGATTACCCATTTCTATTTCTGATTCTCCTCACTTCAGTCTTTTGTACGCGTTACCATATCATGCATGCGTGGACTGCAAATTAATATACAATTATAAAATTATCGTTAAATTTATACCAACGTCTTCGTATTCTTGAGAATATTAATAATTTTTGTTTTCAGTTCAGATCCATTAATTCAAGTGCCGTTGACCACAGTATGTAGTAAAGTGACGTAGGTTTGGAAAAAGAGAGAGAGAGAGCAATTGCTGAAGCAAATCTTAACGCCTAAGCTTCATATATTATCTTTGTCATTTGACTGATTTTGCATGCTGTAGCTACTTAAGGAGAACAATGCTTTTCTTGATTAAAAATTGGCAAAATGTTTTCATGTGTAGAAGGACTGAATTGCAATAACCTTGCTAGGAGAAAACTGTCGATCTTCCCAAATAATTTTTAATCATTCGATATAAATATTCCAAAATCGAGGTAAGTAACCTCTCCAATCAGAAAAAAAAAAAAAAAACTAACTGTTAGTGTTAGATTTGGATAAAAAGTTCTATTAAAAACCCCAAATGGCCAATGAGATACTATAATTTTGGGTTTAATTATAGGTGATGCGATGTCAATTTTAGGTGAAGATTGAATCAAGCCTGTCAAAGTTAAAGACCCCTCATCATGCAGATTTCAGTTCGATATTCAAATGTTGAAGCATACGAATTTGAGTTATAAGTAAATGCGATCGTAAAAGGTGAACGATTCTTTAACAAAAAAAAAAGGGTTGAACGATCACCATTCACCTCCTAGGAGGAACATCATAAGATTCAAAACGGCAAAATTTACAATTTAGTGAGGAACGAATGACATATAGTAGTAACAATAAAGACTATATAAGAAGAGAGGAGTGATGCATGGCAATATAACATCTTATTCTCGAAAAACCCTAACAATTATATTTTTCTCTCTCTAAATAATTATTTCCGTTGTAACACACTAAAGACTAAAGTCAACAATAAACACATACACATTTTTAGATCTTCTGTGATAATCCGTATCTATAGTAGTACTAGAATGACATATATACTATCACTCATATAAACTACATGATTTTTAAGTTTATAAACCTGAGGGAGGAAAAAAAACTACTAGTTGAAATTGAAGTCAAAGTACTGCCGGAGAGAAAATTATTAGTTTATCTTTTTTTTTTTTTTTGAACAACAAATTATTAGTTTATCTAAACAAGAACTAATTAAAGTCAAAAGACAGCATCTAATATTAGAAAATTTGTGCACCCTGACACGCTAACTTAAATTTGCTTTAGCTATTGTCAATATACAATACTTGTTGAATTATCACATATACATAGGCTAGAACTAAGCGTCGATAATTGTAGCTTTTAATATTATAAACTGTATTTATCCTACATGGATAACAGGACCATATAATCTTCTTCTTCTTTTTTTCTAAGAGACCTGAGTCACCTGACCACATATGCATATGCATTTACCATTATGTAAATCTACATAATTAATGGATGGAAAATTTACAGTGTTTTGAGATCGTTTTTTTTTTCTTTTGAGATCGTTTTAGTTTGCAGTTATTACACCCTCGATAGAGTTTTCTTGTAGCATCTTTATTCTTTACTATAAATATTCAAATGGGATAAACCAAGTTGATCCAATAAAAATCAAATTGATAAAATAAAATATATGTAGTAAAAAGTCATGTGTATGTGTTTATTTTAAATTTAATCTTAATACATTCGAATACGCGGAGACGAAAGATTTTGACTTGGACACGTCAGCAAAAAGTGGACTGAAAAGTACGTAAAAATAGCAGTTGTGTTTGTTGTTCGTTATTTGGCTCCTTCCTACTAGGCGTAGCAACTCCTCCTAGCTTCTTCTTTCTTTCCCTTTTTTTTTTTTTTGGTTCTTTTAGTTATTAGATTTGCAAATTGATTCTAACGGAAGTTGTATTAATTTCTCGAATATATATATATATATATACCTCCGGAAAATAATTTTTTTAATTTTATTAAAACAAATTAAATAATTAAAAAAAAAATTAACTAGATTTTCAAGATGATATCTCATGTTTTCCTTAGCGAGAAGCTACAAATTTATTAATGCTTAAGCTCGAAGATGAAGCTCAATATAAATGACAAGACCTGAGACACTTAAGGGATCGTGTGATACCGACCATAGGAGCTCCAATTGAGATGCCTGCAAAGATTATAGATCAATCAGGACATGTGAGTTTTCGTTGCTCATTTAACTCATATGTAGTAGGCATATTGATATAAAGCAATGCACACATTCTCTTACTAATGTTGCGATTGAAACTCAATCATATGCGTATGCGTACATATATAAAGTCTGAAGACAACTTTATAAAGGCTTGGAGCAACATAGTTTTAACTTTTAAGATATGTGAAGTTTAATTTTACAAGATGGTGTTTCCAATAAGTCTTCATCAACCAGTCTTAAAAGTCTTAAATCGTTTGTGTCATTATTTTGCATATGGTTGACTCTTCAAATCAACAATGTTCAAAATCTTATATGCTGGTGGAGGCAGAGCCGTGCCCAGGCTCACAAGGGCCTAAGGCGAGTTTAGAAAATGTGAATTTTTTCAATATAATTTTTTTTAATAAAAGAAATGTAATATAATTTTGAAACAACATAAAATTTTTTTTTTTAAAACTCCAATAATCTAAGAAACCTACGACATAATCTTGCCTCTTTCTGTTTTAATAAACTCTTTCACTAAATTCTCATAATTTAAGTTCTTAACTAGTTTTCTTTAATCTCAATAATTCTTGAAGAACATATCTAAATCTAATTAGGAATTTTTAATTTCTTTTGCTTTGTAACTATAAAACCTTAAACAAATAATGTATTTATAAATTGACAAAACTTAGTTTTCCAAATTGGAAAACTAATTTCCTTTTTGATTTGAGATCATGTTTTATTGACAGCTACAAACTCGAAATAGTATGCGAGGTTCCCTCGGGGGATGGATCCATAAGAATTCACCTATCCCAATAACAAAATGATCAAGATGATCAAGATGATGACCAAAACTGATGAAAATCACAAGAAGAAAATGTGGAGATACGCTAAGATATTTAATGAGGCATTTATGTCTCCTCTTAGCATCTGCGCTAAAAGAAGAGACACCAGAGGGCAATGAGAATAGGCACCATGCATTGATGCAACAACAAACTGAGCCCAACTCAATACTCACATCATCAATTTAGAGAAAAAGTAAGGAAACTTCATATGTAAAAGGATGATGAATTTTTCAAAAGAATATCACTAGGAAAAATAGGCTTGTATGGCAGGAATACCACTTTTGAGGCCGATCACTATATAGGAAGTAAGTTACTTTTCACATTTTTCATATTTTGATCATTTTTGTTCACATTTTCTTTTGACGGGAACCAGAACTGAGTTGTTTTTTCAATCCAATGAACGTCTAATTCAATATTTGATTTCTTGAGCTAACTTAAACTGGAAGAAACAAACAATAGTTACGAGTACGTAGCATAGAAACGTTGACAAAACAGATCAACTTGCTTAAATTAGACAATTATGGACACTAAGTGTTTATGGTTTTGTGAACTTTTGTCCTAAAACATTAGCTCGTGTCTCGGTTCAACATGAAAATGGCATACTTTTCTAATATGCTCAACCAACCCAAAACCCTCAAATGTCACAACACAGAATGTGATCTATAAGCCCAGAAATTTCTGCAATTACAAAACAATACAATGCAAGAACCTGAGCTCTGCTCCATCAGCCTCCATCTGACGCATTCTCTACGCTGTTCCTTGTTATAAAATTTTGGGATATGGTTAGCTCTCACTCTTGTTTCTTAAGCGTAGGGTCAGAACTTGTGACTCCTGATGTCAATTTCTTCACACTGTCTTTGGCCTCTGCTAAAAATGAAGCGTCTGGCTTGTGTTTATCCGCAGGTTCTTTGAGGGCCAAAACGATGTAGAACACAATGACTATATTGACTGATACCACCGCAAGAAATCCACTCAGTAGTGTCAGAGAATATGGAGACATTGTTGTTGAACCTGTCGAGATTTTAACATACTATTATAAGGAGGTGGTAAACATTCTAAACAGTCGATTTCTATAACATTTCCTATTACAAAACTAGTGCTGGGAAACTACAACAGACAGTTTTGTGTGAGAGAGAAAAATATTAAGGTTATAATCTTAGCATAGCCTCTTGGAGCAAATCCATCTCATGTTTTCCAAACTCCAACTCTTTTCTATATAATACCTACAACCTAAGTTCTTTTTAAACAAGTTTGCAGTTTCTCAAAGATTTTACAATAAAAAATTCTCTAATCTGCCATCAGATCCCAACAACCAGCTATTCTCATGAATCAAGTTACACTAATAGAGAGTGTTTGCAGAAACTAAAGATGCTTCTATAAGGAAAACAACAAAGAGTTCATGGTGTGTTTGCTCCCCATAAAGGAAACTTATAAACAGCCTTCCTAACTTCTTCAGATAGTGGTTCTCTGAGTTAAACTAATTTTGAAATGCTTCGAGTGTAAGAACCTCCTACCACAAGCCAAAATCCACAATCCAATCACTCCTAATAACCAAGACTAACCTTACGATCACATAGATCTTCAGATCATAGTTACAGGACAGACGAGGGGGTTCAGTAACTAGCAACATAATGCCCTCAAGTTCCTAGAAAACCATCATACTCCTTAAAACTATACCCTTGTTCAGCTAAACCCACAGTCATTTAGTCAAAGAAAGAGCCTCAGAACTCACAATTATAATGCACACACCAAATAGTACTCACAATCCAAATATGAACACAAAATGGAAAAATCCAATAAATCTTCGTCAATCTAACAAATACAGGAACATGTAAGTGTACATGACTCCTTTAGAGAACACTCTTTAAACCCACACCCAATTATTTGTCATAACAATTAGGAATTTCTAACTACAGTTTCTAATCTAATGGCTTCTTACAGGATTTCAATTAAAGAGCTCCAAGCTACAAACAAAACTATATATATATATATATATATATATATAGCTCAAAGGCAGAGAATCATGGATACAAAAAGAAAATGACACAGATTTTATCATACATCAAGTCAAACCTGGAAATCTTAGGCTTACCAGGAAGTAAATTATTGTTGAATCCATATAATATCGCAATAGGAAGAATCCACATGAACATTGATGCAACAATGAACTTCTGCATGACCCCAGCCATGGTAGCACAAAATCTACATCAAAAATTATGAAATTAGGAATCAACGAAGATGATGCGAGATGTGGAAAAAGACATATAAATCTGCATCTAAGGTTTTCAACAATTGAAACTAAATACCACAAAATAAGCGAGGAAATATTAGCTTACGTTGAATCTGGCGAGTTAACTCGGTCTTGGACTCAAGGTTTCAGAGTATTATTGCTCGCAATTTGCAAAGTCTAGATTTTTATTTCGTCTACAGAGTTGGTTCCATGGAAGCCAATTATTAACCACAGTGGTATACTAATACCAGATTTCAAACCGAAGTAAACCATCAGATATTCTAATGCGGTTCGGTTCAAGTTCAAATACCCCGGTTTTAAAAACTGCGTGCCGTTTCTAACCATAGCGTACAGACTACACACAGTTACTAGCTGTCAGAGTAATTTGATCGGACTCATTCTATCAGGGAAACGTGTTCTTGTTTGACTTTGGTGTTATCAAGAAATAAAATGTGTTTCTTTTTCTTCAAGCTAGTCAACGAACTAAGCAATATAGATACAAACATGAAACATTTCCTGCTTTGTAAATTCTCTCAAGAAATTAGGAAAGGCAATTTATAAGGATGGAGAAGAGGGCAGATCTTATGTCACTTCTTCAGTATCTGCCATTTGTGGCCCAGTCTTCATCACTAGCTTGGCCACCTTCTATTGAACAAGAGCTCCTGAAAATGTCTATGGGGCATAGTGAGTCAATGGTTAACTCAGGGGAGGCTCTTGCCTTGCATATCACGAATATGCGGAAGTCCCTCTCCTTGAATGCATCTGATCTCGCACCTTATGCGTTACAAGGCTATGCTCTTTTCTTTGACGAGGTAACAGTTCTTCTGTTCTTTCATCTACTTTCTTGGGTTTTTTGTGTTTCTTGATTCATTTTTTCTTTAAGATGAACATTTGGCATGGAGCATTAATAAAATGGTAGGCACTCATAAAGTACTCACAGAAGAATTGTTTTGTTGTGATGCAGAAAATTTCTAGAGAAGAGTCAGCTAATTTTTTTGGTGAGGTGGTTCCTGTGTTGTGCGGATTACTTCTCCAATTACCTTCCATGCTAGAAACGCACTATCAGAATGCAGACCATGTTCTTGATGGAGTTGCGTCCGGGCTTCGTCTATTAGTCCCTCAAGAAGCTGGCATTGTGTTTCTTAGCCAGGTATACTCTCTTTTCACAAAAAAACAAACAAAATCATGGCTTGTATTGCATTGAGTGAAAGTCAATACAATAAATTTCTAGTGTTCTGTTGCTTGTATTCTTGCGCCCAAGCTTCATTCCTCTATTCTTCTACTTTTTCACCCCTCAGTATAATTACTGCCTTATGCAGGAGTTGATTGCAGCTCTTCTTGCATGTTCTTTCTTTTGTTTGTTCCCTGAAGTTGACAGACGCTTAAAACATCTTCAAGGAATCAACTTTGATGAACTGTTTTCGTATGTTGCTCCTTTATCTTATTCTTGCAAGTAACAACTGAGTATATATATTCCCCAAAGTTACAAATCCTTCTTGTATGTGTGTTTTAAGGTTTCTGTATACGCGTCAGTTCACAAAGCAAGAAAGCAAAATAAGGTGCATTATCCATTACCTTGAAAGGATATGTCAATGTATCCCCACAGGCTTTGTTTCCTTTGAGAGGAAAATTCTTCCATTGGAATACAATCCTTACTATGTTTCTTATCCTGAGGCTGATTACTGGGCCAAATCCATCACCCCACTTTGTAACGTTGAGGTAACATAGAAACAATCTTAAGCTTCTTCACTGTTAAATCCATTTCTTTCAGATGATTCATGAGTATGCTCTTCAAACTAGGTTCATACCTCAGGAGTTATAGAAGATCAACCTGGTGAAGCTCTTGAAGTGGAATTTGCAGATGAATATTTTGGTGGTCTTACTCTTCGTTATGGATGTTTACAGGTCTGTGAAGTTGTTACTACATTTTAGAAATATACTAATCTATGCTCTGCTGAAAATGTGTTTCTATTTAGGAAGAAATAAGGTTTATGATAAACCCGGAACTTATAGCTGGCATGCTCTTCTTACCTCGTATGGATGAAAATGAAGCAATTGAGATTGTTGGTGTTGAAAGATTTTCACTTTACACAGGGTAATTATTACCAGTGAATTTGAAATAACAAGCATATTGTAGTTCTCTTATTTTCAAGAAAGCCAACACATGGTGGGGAGGTGATTTCAGGTTTGGATCTTCGTTCCAATTCGCTGGCGATTATATAGACAAGAAGGAGTTTGATAGTTTCATGAGAAGAAAAAGGAGAGTTGTAGCTATGGATGCCATTCGTCAGCCAGGAAAGAGACAGTACAAACTTCTTGGCCTCCTTCGGTAAAGCACAACAAAAAAGTATCCTTTCAACCATTTAGTTTTTTTTTGGTTTGGTAATTTCTTGTTTTTGATCATTTCATAGAGAAGTTAACAAGGCTTTTACCGGATACTTGCATCAATGTAAACATCAAGTGAATCGTCTTCCATCAGATTCGGCGAACCAAGTTGTAGAAAGCTCTCAGGGATGGTGTATCGATCATGAAGAGAAGAAGAATAGTGTAGCTACAGGGAATTGGGGATGCGGTGTGTTTGGAGGAGATCCAGAACTAAAGATCATGCTTCAATGGCTTGCCATTTCACAGGTACACTTCTCTGTGTTCTTCAATTTCTCTTACAAAACACACACAATTATCATTCCGTTTAATTGCAAAAAACGTTCTCGATTTTACTTTCTCTAGTCGGGAAGACCTTTCATGTCATACTACACCTTTGGCCTCCAAGCCCTGCAAAATCTCAATCAGGTGATCGAAAGGGTCGCTTTGCAAGAAATGACTGTAGGAGACCTATGGAATAAAGTAGTTGAGTATTCTTCGGAGAGGCTCAGCAGAAGAACACGGCTTGGCTTCTTCTCGTGGCTCATAACCTCACTCTCTACTTAAGAGGACCATTTGAGTCAAAGTTTGTATATTCGTTTCCTGAATTCTATGAGATCCTTGTCTGTCTATTTCTGACATCTGAAGTCTAATACTTCACTGAATTTGTGTGAATAATATTTCCTTATGTAATTTGTTTGTTCCTATCTTATCTACTTAAAGCACTTACTCATACCAGTTCCACGATAGGATTATTTAGTATTGTAAGTAACTAAGGCAGATAGAAATAGAACTTGCCAAAATTAAACATCATCCGATTCAAACAATTAAGCACAATCTTGAACACTCATAAGCATAATAAAGGACAAAAAAAAACACCTGGAAAAAGACAGAACTTGCATGGCACAACAAGTCAAAAATAGAGCTAGAGTACTCGACAATAAACAGAGATTAGTTACATAGCAGAGCTGCTTTGGCCGGAATCTCTAGTAACAGCCGGAGCTGGATCTGGAACAGGAGCCAGAGCTAGAGCCGGATCCGGAGGAACGAAAGCAATATAGAGCCTGTCTTGGGAGTGGAATGACCATATCCAAAGCGTCTGGTTTACCACAAACCTGTTATGGGCAACGACGTCTTTCCATCCCTTACACAAGGCGTAATTGGAAGTGGTCCTCATATCCCATCTCCTGAGGTCAAGCTTCCAATGAGTACACGTAGAATCCACCAATGTAAACTCCACTCCTTCCTCACGAATCTTTTTGTGATGTTCATCTACGATTTTCAACTCTCCCTCGTTCAAAAAGTCCATATCCGTTATGCCGTTCCAGGGAATCAAGAGACGTGCCTTCACTTTGTCGAGATCAGTCGTAGTAAGAACCCTCTCCTTTATCAGCTTCACGTCCGTACCGTTCACTTTTCTCATCAGGTTTACCAGCCATTCCGGCGTCATCCCCCTCTCTGGACCGGGCCTTCTTCTTCTATTAACGTCTTTGTTGGACTCTACAGGGCACAAACTTGCAGAAGAAGCATCAAGATTAGGGTTTTGACTCTCACACTCATCAATCTTCTGTCGTTTGCTCATCATTGATCTTAGACCGTAATTATTTACTCTCCTCGTTCTCTCCACTTCACCGGACGTTTCTCCCTTTTCCTCATAACTTAAAGTTCTACCAGTTCTCGCCGTTGCTACACAAAATATCTAACGATCTCTTCTCTCTCAGCACTTGATCATCATCTCTCGCCATCGCTATCAAAAATAGATACAATAACAAAAGAGTTAAGCGGCAGAGATGAGATATACTCTTTACTTATATTGTTATAAACCCTTTTCCCATACGGACAAATATAATCTATCAAATCTCTGTTAAATCTTTTTTCTTGTTAGTGAAAAGACGGAAGATAATCTCTCTATATATTTTTATTCGTTTTTGATAATCTCTATATTAATTGCCTACTTTCTTTGTTAAATCCGTATAATGCATCTTGTATTCCTATTGCTTGTAATATTTTAGTAATTCGGCTTAAATGCGTAGTTTCTCAACAAATTTTTTTTTTTTAATTCAAGTCCATTACAGTACCGCAAGTACTACACCAGATTATCTGAAAAACCAAAGCGGAATGGAAAACCTATTTTTATAATTCCTTAACCCAAAAAAAGTGAACAAAACATTTTATTTGTGCTTGACATGACACTTTCTTATTTGACGACATTTTGCTCTACTATGGGGTTTATAGTTCTTTTAAAATTTAGGGAAGACGAATCACAAGCAAATACAATTTTTTTAATCCAGTGCCAAATTTAAACCTAATGAACCATTTTAAATAAGAACAAGTAAAAACCAAATTCATCGACTACATAAGACAAAAACAAAAGGTCTCATACAATAAGAACAAGTAAAGGTCTGCAGTTGTTTTGTTGAAGAGCAGTTTATTCCAGCTTTAGTTGGTTATGTTAAATGCTGTCTTCATTCTCTGCACAATATGTGGTAATGTATTTAGATTTTCCTCAATGGCTTTATGCACGCAACTCTCCATATCGTTAACAGCTTCAGGCCTTATCTTCTGAAGCTTTGATGTCTCAAACTTGTCTTGACACACCATCAATGATCTATTAAGTCTTTCCTATACATATCATTCAACAAAAGATCAGTTATTATCATCTTTTATTATACGCACCAAAACATTTCGTTAGCGGGATTTTATAATAACCTGAAACTGAGCCATTTCGTTTTCGAAATGCTGTTGAGATTTGACAACGGGAACACTGCAGTGCTCGACACAGTTACTTATCTCCTCTTGGTTTCTTCTTCTGTCAAAGCACTCATATGCACATTTGAAATAAGCTTGCTGCAACAATCAAGTGCGTTGTCAAAAGGTTGATTAATTTGAATCACTGGTGAGTAAAGAAATGGTCTCTGAAGAGTGAAGACAAATACAGAACAAAAACAGAGCAAGAGCCTTTATATCGGAATATATTACAGAGCAAAGTCCAATTTTGAAAAAGTAATTGGCTTTTCTGGTTAAATGACTTGGACATTGCAGCATTTCAGTACAGAGATTGTATCAAACCAACAAAGATTCCTTATTCAGAAGCACCATCTTAAAATCAGAAAGCCTAAGAAAGAAAATTATGAAGGATTATGATGCGTAGACATACAAAATACAGAGATTTATATACCTGAAGAGTGAAATTGATGTGATCTTGGATAGGAGAAAGCTGAGCCTGAGCAGCTGCATTAACTTCTTCAAGCTTTCTTCTTAGCCTCTCCGATACGATTTGCTCCTCCGCCGCAGCTATGTGATCCATCGTCTCTCTCTCTCTCTGTCTCCTCCTTCTCTGATGTTCGTAATTTTGATTTGAGGGCTTAGGGTTTAGCTGCTGCAAACAAAACGGGTTTCCCAATGTTGGGTCGGGTTTGGTTTCCGGGGTTTCTCTAAACCGGTCTGCTATTTCACCACAACCAACTTCATTAACCGATATAAACAGGATGCTAAATTAAATCCGTCATTGACCGGTTCGAATTGCTCGAGTATGGTCCGTATTGGTTCCTTAATGATCTCAGGAAAAGAGAAATTAAGCACGAACAAGTGTATAACTTGGTTCTTGGGCTAAGAACCTTAAGCTAATTTCCCAGGAAGTTAAACTTTTTTGCATTAGAATCAAATTGTATTACCAATGTAGAACTAATTAAAGAGATGCCACACAGAGTTGGTATTAAGCAGTAAAAATAACAGAAACAGTCATAAGCCAACTTGGTGGTTACAGAGATATCATCATCACTAGACTGACGTTTTGGGTTTTTATCTTCGTTAGTCTTGAGACAAGAGAGATATTAGCAGTGGTGGACTAAATCATCGAAAGGGTGAATAAGAAGACTTGAGATTAGAAGCAGGAGATGTTGGAGTCTTTACAGCAGCCCATATATCAGCACCATTGGTTTGAGCAACACCTGATGTATACTCCATTGGGACAAGACATAATCCTCTGCTTCTTAGGCTGTACTCTTCCACCTCCTCCTAGTTACAGAGACCAATAATAATCAGTTTGGTCCAGATCACAAATTTTGAATAGTAATCCGAGTAAAATGGATTCTGCTCACCTGTGTAGTAGTGGGAGTTGCTTGCAGATATGGAGCGCTTAGAAGCTGTACAAACAATAATAATTAAGCAAAGTCATTGGTTGGATCAGAAGAGACGAATAAAAAACATGTATTGATTCGAAACTTGGAGCAGACCTTGACTTGTTCTTGAAGAAACTGAATGTATTGCATCGCCTCTAGAAGAACTGATGCAGTGTCGGTCTGCAGAGATACAGAACAGAGTTGAACATGATTAGCTAGAGAAGAGGGGAAGCATGTAAGAGAGATCATTTCTCTAGCTTGAAAAGGAAATTTCCGACCAAATCTAACCTTTCCGTAAGGGGAAACTAGCTGTTGAAGAGCTGATATTCGTTCTCCCAACTTGTCTTTCCTCTCCTGTTTTAAACACAAAACAACAAAGTTGCAAGTTCATTAGCAACCAGGATTGGCAGTGAGCTTCATAGCCACAATGAATTCTGAATGAGACTATCATAAGACCTTGGAAGAGAAAGAGAGATCAGACTTGTGTCGTTTAATGTTGCTTTCTTCAAGAGAGCAGACATTGCGCTTGTTCTCCATCATCATCCCTGCCGAGTCTCTAGAATAGTCCATTCCTTGTCATCAAACAAAACAAAAACATAAGAAACTTGCAAAAGGGATGAAAGCTAATAATCTCATGCAAGTTGCAGAAAAAAACATAAAACTACAACTCAACAACTTGCTTTTTTTTTTTTTGCAGCGTCACAAGGACAAATCTATACGTCTTGAGGTATTCTCTCAGACAGAAACAAATCGGTGATTTTGTTAATTTCAAAATTAAAAGTGAACTACAAAGAGATTGGACTAACCAATTCATTGGAAGATAAGACTTTTGATTAGAAAATTAGTAGCCAGAGCAATGGTCAAAGAAAGTAGATAATAGTCATACATTAGCCCTCAAGATAACATCAGCTTAAAGTATTATTATTTAAAGTAAAGTAGCACAATCATAGATGATTAAATATGATATCATACTTTGCTTCCATACGGAGACAATACACTGTATATGCATATGATATTATTACTCAAGCTACATTGAAAATACAATAATTAGTTCATTTAATGAGTAGAACTAATTTATCCAAGGTGTTATTTTTTGGGTCGAGCTAATTCCATTAGAACTGATATAGACAAGATTCTAAGCTAAACTAACTTCAATTGAAAACCCCACAAGAAGATGAGAACAAAAGAAAAATTAATTTTTAATCTACTTATGCTATATATATATATATATATATATATATATATATATGATAAAGATTAGCCTTTAGATACTTAAAGTTGACATTAAGGCAAAGAAATACCAAAAATGGAGAACAAAACAGAGTAAATGAAGAAAAAAATATACTATTAAAGAACTTACAGAGAGAAGAGACTCAGCATTTGCAAGAAACAGCACACTAACCAACAAGAACTTCACAAACTCTTTTTATGTCAACCCTTTTGGTTTTTAACCCAAAGCACAAAACACGATGAAACCCATAAACCAGGATTGTGGTCTCTCTCTTTCTTTCTATTGTCTTATGGTCTTGAAGAAGGTAATGAAGCCGGAAGCTCCTAAAGTGACGCGAATCCAGAGGTTTGCGTTTGGATTAAAACGTTGTCGTAGCTTAAAGAGTTGTGAGGTAGGGCAATCGCAGAGAGAGAAAAAAAGAGAGGAATTTTATGTACAGAAGAAAGCAAAGAGAAGAGGGGACTACGTTTCATATGTCTTTTTCTTTCTTTTGTTTTTCTTTTCGTCTTGTTCATTTAATTCTCATTAAATCTAGATTTTTTGTGAGACTTTTAAAAAAAAAAATTAGGAAAAAAACAAATATATATTTCTAAAATGTAATCCTACCGGATTCTTGTGGATAAAATGTAAAGATTTAAATATGAATCATGAAAATGTAAAATTTTTTATAGAGTTTCGGAATTTCATTAAGAAATGGAGTTTACGAATGTAAATGAACTTGACAGCTAATGTACAACCAATGAAGAGAGGTCCTTTTACCAGTCCCAGATAGAAGTCGCTTTCATTATTTTCATCATAAATATATAAGAAAAACTAATTATTTCGAAAAGGACATTTGATTGTTTTTTTATTTAGTTTTGTCAAAAAGATTTTGACCAATTCTGCTGCATCTGTCTCTTCTTTTTCAACTTTTTGCTTTTTTTTTTTTTTTTTTTTTTGTAATTTTTCTACGACAGAGGTTAATGCAGTGTCCTCTTTGGTTGATATCCGAGTACATTCACACAGACACTGTCAAGTGTCAACTATTATACAGTTTCATTTTTCTGCCTAACTTTTTTTTTTTTTTTTTGACAGTTTCATAACTTTTTGTTTATATATGTCAACATAATCTCTTCTCTTATGTTTTTCCTTAGTCACATATTGATGATACTTGTTAGATAATTAAGTACTAACCAAAGAAAAGAAAAAAAGATTGAACCTAACTAGAACTTCAACTGTACTAAACATGATATTGAGTTTTAGTTTGGTTTTGAACCTGATCGATCATTCAGAAAAATGAATTATTAAAAAGCAAAATATCAAACTCAATTAAAAAAAAATGATATTATTAAAGGGAAAAATATCAAACTCAAACTTAATTTAAAACTCTTACAACAAATCCAGCAAAAGGCTAACTTTCTGCCCAAATTAAATGTTAAACATTTGTCAACAATATGTTATATCATGAGATATAATTTGTCAACATTATGTTATACCATTAGTAGAATCTATAAACACACTTAACAACAATATCTTGATTACTGAGGATATAACAACAATACCATATTACCATTCATATCATGCTTCTTTTCATATGCTTGTTAATCTTTACTTGCTTCTTATGTTGTGTTATCACCTGTAAACTCTTCATAGCATTTAATATAAAGCCTTTTATTATAATAAAAAAAAAAAACAGATTAAGCACACCCCAAAAAATATATATATCTCTTGATTACATGCAAAATATTGAAAATTTGAAATGGTTGCAAACTTATAATTGTCCAATTAGTCAGCTTTTCCACATTGGACCCACGCGGTTTCGGTGTTTGTTTCTTTGTCACTATTTTTCTTGTGTTTTCGCGGCGACCAGATTTTATTTTTAGGTGTATTTCAATTTATGTTGCTTAAAAAAACAGTTTTTTTTTTTTTTTTTTTGGTGTGTGTGTAAGTGTGCTCGCAGAGCTGCTCGTGAAGACATAAGCACCATGCTTAATACTTACCAACGAGCTGCTTACGACAAGCACTTAAAAAAACAGTCTTACGTAATACGTACGCACCAAAATCGGCCTATCTCAATATATATTTTATTTCCTGTGTTTACTATGATTCTTTCTTTTGTTAAATTTGTTTTACCAGGTTACAAGTTACAAAAAGTTACAACCATTATTACTAAATTTTATCAAAAATTTTGATAAACCAAACCTGTTTGAGCCAATTGTACTAATCATGGAATCACCATTTTAACTATGGTTTAGGACTTGGGAAAAAATACGGATCATTCGAACCTTCAATTAGCAACAAATACGGATCCTTCAATTAGCCACAACACCAGAAGTTTCCAAAAATGCACCCCCAGTTATTTAAGACATTAATGTTTAACTTACATTCTAACATCACCATCATCCAAATTGAATGCTTCAATAAGTTGGTAGGTCTAACAATAAAAGGTTATGAAAAACCACACGCTTCATTCCATTTGCGTAAGCAGGAAACTACGAGTAATAATCTCAAAAGTTCCAATAACACAACTTATAACCAAATTATATTGCAAATATCTTTTAAAACAAGAAATGCATTATTATTATTATTATTTTGTTTATTTCCAGCATTTCAACTTCTTTGTAGTGTCTATGATGCTTTGCTTCGTTTCCAATCTCTGGCACTTGAGCAATCCCTCCAGTATAACCGCAGATTCTGGAATATCGTTCTCACTGATTACAGATTCAGAGCAAAGCCCAAATAGAACCACGTTTACGTCATCTTCCTCTTCTAGTTGCAGGCTGAACAAGTGATCGAAAACCTTGCAATAAAAAATGTAACAAAGGAGATCAATTCTAAACTCGTGACTGGAGCCCGGTTTTCATGTAACAGTTTCAGATCAGATCGTGAATATATGCAGAGATCTTACAAGGATTGAATCACTTTTGCTTTACCTTTTTCATTCTTGATACTACCATATCTTTGATGGATTGTGACCTCGAGACCAAGTTCACTACGAAAAGACCGTGCTGAGGGAGAGCACGCTTAACTGAAAGAAGAAATGTCTCTTCGATAAATTCAGATGCAGGGCACGTTAATCCGCCGCTGCAGACAAGAGATCAAACAAGTAAACCATTTGGGAAGATTCATATAAATGTTAGACTACTTGGCCTTGTGCTTACCTTGAATCTGCTGAATCCACATCTATAATTAGAATGTCGGGACAAGTTCCGCCTTTGCCGTCAATAGCCGTGGAATCCCCATTTGAGGTTTTCTCAGAAGAAGTTTCACAGTGTGTTATATCTCTAATAAATTTGATCCCATCAGCAATATGCACCTATTAAGAATGTGAAAAAGCTGAGTGATAGTACGAATAAGAGAATCAAACATAAACATGCTAAATATTAGTACTTTGGTTTTTGAGGAGACAGGATTTACCTTCAAGCGATCATTTTGTGTGAAACCAAAGTAATCCTTGCCAACATCAAGCATTACTGGGTCAAGCTCAACCGCCTATTCAATGAGATTCCATCATCATATAAGTGGCAAACGAAAATACTCAACTTGATTAATTCTTTTAAACTGAAATTACCTCAATATCAAAAACTGGAAAGCATCCATGGAGGAACATGGGTAGTAATCCTGCTCCAAGACCAATTATAACAGTCTTAACCTGAAAATTATCAGAACATTGCTAGATCAGTACTAGGCAAAGAAGAACAATTCAGATCACCATGAACTTAATCTAGAAACAAAGAGGCCACGACTTAATAATGCTCACCATTTGCCCACACGATTCAGCCTTCTTCAGGTAGGAAGATACCAATGTGAATCCAGAAATAATTCCAGCATGGTAAGAGCTAGCCAAATAATCATGAGAGACCCTCATAATAGGTCCACTTGATTCTGAGATGGATACAAGCAAAAAAAAGAAGATGAAATTAATTTTCACGTGCAATGTCTGTATCATAACACCTATAGAAGAAAATATTTACCTTGGTTTCGTTTTTTATTTCCCTTTCGTTTTGATTGGGAGACATTTTTAGTTTTTTCATTCTGAGATTGATCAAGGATCTCACCATCCTCTACAAGCAAAGCTTCAGACTGAATCAAGCCTTCGGTTCTTTTGAATACAAGCCGTCGAAATGCCAAATCACTAGAAGTAGATAAGCCTTCAGGATTACTAGGAGTGTTTTCATAAACCACATCTTCAACGACCACTTTCCCAGTCAAGGGAGAAGTAACCTACAAATCGAAATGGATAGTAAGAAACAAAAAATGATCCCCATAACTAACGTAGTTTTACCAACCAGCAGAATTTATTCAAAAAATCTGCTATAGTGGTAGATAAAATTCTAATTGCAGAGATCAATATCATATATTTGAAATGTAAGAAATGGAAGCGACAACAAATAACAGTTTTTTCAAGTGATAAATTGCATTCTAGTACACCTCGTAGACAGTATCACGCTTCTTGATCCCATCACTTGCCATCATATACCTGCAGCACCAATTCAATTCAACTAATAATTAACAATTGACAATGGGGGGAATAGTATGAGCTAGGATTATAAAACAATTAAGAACGTTGAAGAAAAATATCAACTGTTGCATCAAAATCATGGAGAATATGGATAAATAAGAACGATAAACATACGGAATGCGAGCTTCTTCATCATCATTTCTAGGAGCTAGTTGTGTCACCATGGGAGATAAATCATTCTGAAATGAAAAAAAGTTTACAAGATAAAATTAATCAATAAGACACAACATATTGCATTAGACAACTAAAAATGCAGATTGTACCTGGATATCCTCCATGGTGGCGCCACTATGGCTAATGTCGAGAAAAACCTTACATAAAGAAAATGGAGATTTATTTAGATTCTCATACCGAGAATAGATCAAGGAGATAACATGGTGAATATAATGAGCTTTGCCATATAAATCTTACCATTATGAGACGAGCGGCCTTAGAACTCTCGACAACCTGCCACTGTCCTTCCTCTGAACAGAACAGCCACTCATGAGCACGAGTCTGAAATTTAACACTCCTTTTAATAGTTCAAACAAGATTAAACTAAATATCCACAACACTTTTCGTGAACTTAAATATTAAGATATTTATGATGTTCACAAAGCTTACCTTGGGGACAAGAAAAACACCACAATGATACACAAATGGCTCAGTCTGCTTCTGAGCATCAAGAAGCACAGCCCTATAACTGAAATTGCTTCCTTGGCCCCCCAAAGTAAATTTTATACGGCGACCTCCAGTAAGTTCTGCCAAATCTCCTTTAATACCAAGTTTCAAATCTTCATGAGAATACAATAAGTCTGAGCCATTATTGCAGTCTTTACGTATCTGGTTCTCACTCTCGAGGGCTTGACGCATACCAGAACCCTAAAATATAATCCAGAATCATATACTACGTCGAAGTATAACGCATTAAAAGTTTTCAAGAGCTAGGAAAATCGATATATTAACTGAACAGTGGTTTCAATTAACAGTAGAAAAATCGATATTTTAACAGTAAACCAAATGTCATATACTTGGGATGAACAGAATTACCTGACAATCATTGCGACCAAGAGATAAAAGATCGAAAGAAGAGTTAATCTCGTGCAAGGCAATGGAATTTTCTTTTTCAGCCACCACCATATACGTCTTAAGGTTCGAGCGTTTTTGAGCGATCGAATGAACAGTCATCTTCCAACCAAAACGAAATCTTGAAAAAAGCAATGCTGCAAAAACACTAAGAATCTCAACTAAACAGACAATATAAAGAAGAAAACCGATAACTCTGAAATAGTTCACTTAATTGCTGGAAGTACCTAACACATGAGACTCCGCCAGCGTTAAACAGATAAACTTCCCCCCAGGTTTCAGAACCCGCTTGGCCTGAGTGAAAAACAGAGTAACTGATGATCTAATTGAATCCAATTCAAGCATCAAAAGCACATAACTTTTATTGTTTGATCCTACTCTCATCCAACTATAATGCAAATTAAACAAAAGAAGCTCAGTAGAACCTCTGATAAGTATTGATTTCCCAGCTTCGTACCAACTTCTGGCTCCATTAAAGCATCAAGAGCACCTTTGTCGAGAACAGTATCAAATGATTCATCAGCCAACTGCGTAAAAGAAAAGTGAAGCTTGTGTGAATGAGAGAGAACAACACGATAGGCTAAGTTTAAAAAAAAAAAAAAAAAAAAAAAAAAAAAAAAAAAAAAAGAACCAAAACCTGCATCTTTGTTATATCCATAACTCGCCAACGCAATTCAGGGCGAGTTCGAATGTTCCGGCGAAGCATATCGGTGATAACAACCTTGGAGAAGTCAACATTGGTGATGTCACGAAACCCAGCATCGTACAAATGCTCAGAAAGGCGGGAGTTTCCACATCCAGGAACCAGAATCTGAAGTGAGCTTGACGGAGAAGAAGAAGAAGAAGATGAATCTTGGAGAAGAGGTAAAAGCGAGTCACGGAGCTGAGGCCACTCAGCATACCACTCGAATGAATCGTCGTTGCCTCTGAGAGTGAAGAACTTATCCCAATTCTCTTTGCTGGTGAAATCTTCAAGGGTTTGTAAGAAATCATCTGAAGAAGCTGCTTTGCTTCCTTTCTTCTTCCCCATATCTGCTATGGAATCCACCAAAACCCTAATCTCCCGTCTTAAGGATTTAGTCCCTGACCTACACGGTGACGAAGCTTGGAGGGTGGAGGCTGAAGCCGGAGTACGGTTTAAGTTTGGTTCAATAATCAATTAGCCGAAACTAGTTAAATTAAATCAAACCGAACCGGAAAGCTAATCAAAAATACTTCACGAATCAATGTCAGCGTGTGGTGGGCTTCAATTGGGCCAGAGTTTATTCAATAGAAAGATTTAGGCCTCATATTTAACTTTGATACACGTGAGTTAAGGCATGCATGTGGAATGAGGTAGGTGTGGCAAATAGCCTCCTAAATATGGTAAATTTTGAAGTAAATCGAACTGAATTCTATGTCAGTCACTTTATAACTTGATAATAAATATTTGGTCCACCCTATTAATAAATTGTTGTAGAGAAAATTTGACATCCAGCTATTAAATTAGACACCGAATTAAATTTGAGTGATTTTAGTTTTGCAATATGGGTTTCATGATTACATAAGCAATGACATCAACCGCTACAATTGATAGCAGTGTCCCTCCTCGGAAGATGACAAGAATGTGAAGTGGTCTATCACGTCAAGTCTCTTATGACTCTCAGATATAAACAACATCAACATTGACGTATGAATGAGCCAAAGACTCATCAAGATGAGGAAGTGTATCAGAATTCTCAATCAAATTTTTTTTTTTTTTTTTTTGAAAAGATTAACATTAGAATATAAAGAATTTGAGTAAAGTATATATTACTAATTGGAAGTCAACAAATTCCCATCTACTTATATGAAAGTAGAAGATTGGTTTGAGAGCATGGAAGCGGCAACTACAACATATTAGTGGTGTGTATATATATGGTTGATTAGTTTGTTTACACAACTTGGATATTCAAAACATAGTTTTAAAAACAACATCATATGTTATTTCATTTTTTACTAGAATTTGTAGTCTACTTGTTCGTACTAATGTTATAATTATCCCACCATTCGGATTTTAACCCTCATATGGATGTTGTTGACACAAATAATGTTACAATGTCTTTTTTTTTTTGCTTTTTTTTAAATAATATTTTTGAAAGTATATCTGTACGTCCAGCTCATTAAATCCTTGTTAAGTTGCATATTAATTTGGACGGACGGACATTGGGCTATTGGTGTGAGAGTCACTGCATTGATAGAGCAAACCTAATATGACATGACATTTGCTATACCATCACAAACCTAACTCTGCCCACATCCAAAAGATATATAAGTCACCGTTTATAGCTAATTTGAGGGCAACAAATTATATAGTATACCACATCGCTGTCTCATACAAACAGATATTTGAAACTATAGAAGAGAAAATGAATTCCTTTGTTCAATTAATCCTTAAATTCTTAATCTTAATTATGTGTTCGATAATTCTCTTTTTTGTCGACCGAAAAACTAAAATAAATTAATAAAACTATTATCCCTTCTATTAAAGAGGAATATAATTCGGGGCCGGGATTGAAACCTTTATTCAAAATAGTATTCGCCACTAGAACCAAACCAAATCACTAACTCACCAATTTTTTTTTTTTTTTTTTTTTTTTTTTTACCTCAGCCCACCAAACATTTTTAATCATTAGAACCTCTATAAATTAATACTCTATAAATTAATAACCTCTATAAATTAATAAATTTTCCCGGTCCCGAGTTGGATCGGTGTAAAAAATGACACAATTCGATAAAATAATAAGATAATAATTTATTTTAGACCCCTATGTAAATATATGGTCTCATTAATAACATAAATTAATAATCATATAACATTAAAATATAATTAAGATAATTTAGTAAAATATGACTCTAGTGTTATTTGTTTATTCCTAAACATGCATTCTTGTTGGAGCTCATCTCTAATCTTTCTTATTGCATCAAAAACTTCTGGAATTTTAGATAAGGTAAAAGGAATTTTAGATAAAATAAATTTATAATAATGTGAAATTGTCAAAAAAAAAATCTTCTTTAAATAGATTTTTATAAAATTTGTGAAAATTGGAAAATCTCTCTATAAATTAATAATTATTAATTTATCGATAAATTAATACCCTCTCTAAATTAATAAAATATTTTTGTCCCAATAGTATTAATTTATAGAGGTTTTACGGTATTTGGTAAAGAGAAATATAGAAGCAAATCTGCGATATAAATACTATTCTGTGCGTTACTTATATTTCGATATATTCCATAAATACTATACTCTCTCCCCATAAGGCCATAATAGAGTTTGTATCAAATTTGTTTCAACGAAAAAACAAAAAACCTCGAAAACAAAAAGAAGAGAGAAAAGAAAATGGGAGAAGAAGCGAAAGCACAAGTGTTAGTGTTCTCATTTCCGATACAAGGACACATAAACCCTCTCCTCCAATTCTCAAAACGTTTAATCTCCAAAAACGTCTCCGTCACATTCCTCACAACATCCTCCACCCACAACACCATCCTCCGCCGTGCCATCGCCGGCGGAGCCACCGCTCTTCCGCTCTCTTTCGTCCCCATCGACGATGGGTTCGAGGAAGGCCACCCATCCACCGACACATCTCCCGACTACTTCGCAAAGCTCGAACAAAACGTCTCTCGAAGCCTCTCTCAGCTTATCTCCTCGATGGAGCCCAAACCAAACGCCGTCATTTACGACTCGTGTGTTCCTTGGGTTCTCGACGTTTGCCGGAAACATCCCGGCGTTGCTGCGGCGTCGTTTTTCACTCAAAACTCCACCGTGAACGCGATCTATATTCATTTCTTGCGTGGAGAGTTTAAAGAGTTTCAAGACGATGTCGTTTTGCCTGCGATGCCTCCGTTGAAGGGTAATGACCTTCCCGTGTTTCTCTACGACAATAGTCTTTGCCGGCCGTTGTTTGAGCTCATTAGTAGCCAGTTCGTCAATGTTGATGACATTGACTTCTTCTTGGTTAACTCTTTCGACGAGCTCGAAATTGAGGTAATTCTTAATTCTAGAGTTTTATTGTCTCTTTTTATGTTAATTTATCTGCAAAATGAAATCCAGTTAAAACTGTTTACATTATAATGGTGGATACTATCCTATTCCTACCGAATCACTGAATCAATTAGTATGTGACCCATATGGCCATATCAAAATTAAAACCAAGCAAAACAATATTTGTGTGGCAATGGTAGATTCCAGTTGTGATTAGGTATTTTGAGAAATAATTTAGCATAGGTTCAATGTAAAAACAGATTAATGTTAAATAGCTGAAAGAAGTATTTTTAAAAATACGTCATTATTTCAAACGACAAAAAGAACATCATTCTTTTTTGTTGGAGCCAAAGATATTCGGCGAACTTCCCTAGGTGCAGAGTATTTGTAGTAAATAGTGATTATAAATATATCTATGCAACTGGATGACGGCTTAACGTGGCAAATATATAGCCAGAAAACGACCATCGTCTGAAACATACGTGTCGCGATATATACCTTTTGATTATTATAAGTTTTAGTATACAAGGGGGCTAGACATGTGATGTGTCCCTATCAAAATTTTGCACAACAATGTTTTTTAGTTGGCTGTGCTGTTGTGAGCCTGTGACTGGTATGCAATAAAGTGGAAGAACAATTTCTGCTGGCCTCAATCCTTTTATATGTCATCAAAGGATTATTATTTTCTTACCTGAAATTTTTACGTTGCAAAATGATACATGTTTCTTTGTATTTTGAAAGCAAAAGGTCGACGTGAGGCATACTGGTGAATGGTGATAAAATTCTTTATCAAAGCGAACCAAATTAACATCTATATGCAATAATTATGCAATAGAAGTTATACTTGTAGACTAGTGAAGTAAATGCATGCGTGCAATTAATTTGATTGATTCTGAAATTAATCAACCTAATATATAGCTATATATATATATACAATAAACTTATCAATGTTTCTTTATTGCGTGTATTCATGGAAATGCTATTTTTCTCTTCAGGTGCTACAATGGATGAAGAACCAATGGCCGGTCAAGAACATAGGACCAATGATTCCATCAATGTACTTAGACAAACGATTAGCAGGCGACAAAGACTACGGAATCAACCTCTTCAATGCCCAAGTGAACGAATGCATGGACTGGCTTGACTCAAAACCTCCTGGTTCAGTGATCTACGTCTCATTCGGAAGCTTAGCTGTCTTAAAAGACGATCAAATGATCGAAGTTGCGGCCGGTCTAAAACAAACCGGCCATAACTTCTTATGGGTGGTTAGAGAAACAGAAACAAAGAAGCTCCCAAGCAATTACATAGAGGACATTGGTGACAAAGGGTTGATAGTGAGTTGGAGTCCTCAGTTACAAGTTCTTGCGCACAAATCAATCGGTTGTTTCATGACGCATTGCGGTTGGAATTCGACTTTAGAGGCATTGAGCCTAGGAGTGGCTTTGATTGGAATGCCGGCTTATAGCGATCAGCCGACTAATGCTAAGTTTATAGAAGACGTGTGGAAGGTTGGGGTTAGGGTCAAGGCAGATAATGATGGGTTCGTAACCAAGGAAGAGATTGTGAGATGTGTTGGAGAAGTTATGGATGAGATGTCGGAGAAAGGGAAAGAGATTAGAAAGAATGCTGAGAGATTGATGAACTTTGCAAGAGAAGCTTTGTCTGAAGGTGGAAATTCTGATAAGAATATTGATGAGTTTGTTGCTAAAATTATGAGGTAATTAACTTGATTGTATCAATCTGTGATGCTTAATAATGTGTGTTTCTGGGAGTTTTTAGACAACTAAGAAGTTTAGAATGTTATTGTGTTCGTTTGTTTCGGAGTTGATTATGGTATGAATTAATTACGTGATCTAAAATGGTGGAGACCGGAGAAATTTGGGATTGAAGAATTAATAGAGAAACCATGAAGTTTTTATTTTGTTGGCCCGATAGTGGTTTCCTATTTAATCTATTTATATATGTATATGACTATATGCCAATATGCCATTGGAATTATCTATTAATAAAATATTTTGTTAAAACATACTTTTGTAAATTATGGGTGTGAATCCATGGATAATCGATTCTTTATATATTGATCTCAGCATGTGATGAAAGCTAATTGCAGGAGGCTTTGTCAGAATCATGCAACACGACTCCAGTCATTTTTATTTTGCCGATGCATATATGCATCTGCTCTACATGTTTGAAGACGTAAAATTTTCCCAAAACTCCATAACGACTAATACATGATAAGGAGGTTTGGGTTTGAGGGATCTGGTCTCTTGGAACCAAGTGCTCAACTTGAAACTCATATGGCTCTTGTTTTCATCAAGTGGATCTTTGTGGGTTGCCTCGACAAAAGAGCATCATCTTCGAGGTAAATGTTTCTGGCTTGTGGAGGCTCAGCCCACTTCTAGTTGGGTTTGGTGTCTGATTCTCTGCTTAGGCCCCTTGGCTAAAGTTCTGTTGGGTTGCAACATTAATGATGGCAAATCTGCTAGTTTCTGGTTGGATGGTTGGTCACCTTTTGGTGTGCATCTAGACTATATTGGAGAGTCAGGTTCGAGATCTCTTGGCATTCCTCTTGATTTTATTATGGCTGAAGCAAGTACTGATTCTGGTTGGATTCTCCCTTCTCATCGTTCAAGAAATCCGAATATTATGAATCTGAGATCATATCTTCTATCTACCAGACCTCCCTTGGCTTCTAGAGGTTGTGATACTTTCTTTTGGGGCATTGATGGTCAAAGAAAGAGCTTTGTTTCCACAAAAACCACTTAAAATCACTTCAGGCCTAATGCGCCTAAGAAGACATGGGCTAAAGCGGTCTGGTACAAGAATGGCGTTCCTAAGCATGCACTCCTTCAACTTCTGGACTGCAAAATTGGATAGGTTACTGACTCGATACCGACTCCACAGTTGGGGATTGATCTCTTCTCCTCTCTGTTGTCTCTGTGATTTTGTCAGTGAAACTCGCGATCATCTCTTTCTCCATTGTCAGTTTTCTAATGCGGTATGGTTCCTTGTTCTATCTTGCTTTGGAATCTCGAGTTTCTCTTTCCATAACTGGCAGGGACTCATTTCTTGACTCCTCACTAAAACTGGTGGGATTTCGTCCACTCTGAAAAAGATTGCTATCCAAGCTACTATTTACCAGTTGTGGCGAGAGAGAAATCTATGCCTTCACAACTCCATCACCTCTTCTCTGATCTGTGTTTTCCGGGCTATCGATAGAGCCACCCGAGATACGCTTCTTGCTCGCAGATTTCGCAAAGGATGTGGAAGACTTCTTTCTCAATGATTCACTCATTGTTGAATGCTCTTAACTCATTGTTGCATATTTAGTTTCATCCAGGCTTTTTAATTTTTTTTTGGTCTTAGAAGCTTCTTGCCCCTAAAGCTCTTGTATTTAAAACTGTTCCTTTTTGGTAATATAAATTCACATTCTTATCAAAAAAAAAAAAAAAAAAAAAAAAGAACTTGGGTTGTTGTTGTTTAATCAATTTGAGAAAATGATATTTAATTATGCTCAGAAGGCAAAAGCATAATCTAGTAATTATATAATTAAATTGATGAGTCATGAGTCTAAATAATATGAATACAAAAAGTAATATGTATAGCACAACGATCATTAAAATAAAATACATCAAAATTCATTGGCGTATATGGGCAAGTACTCTTCTAATATTAATGACAACATTAATAAAAATCTAAGCTTTTTATACAAAATCTTCAGATGATGAAAAAAATACAACATAATCTTCACATTTTAAAAACAATTAAATCTTGAATATCTTTTAATCTTATTTTAAAAAATTTAGTTAATTTTAAACACAAACGATAAACACCATAAAGCTAAGAATTAAATGACTTCTCAACTTTCCTGCCTTCCGACGTTTTAAGCTTTGATTTCAAGATTTGAAGTGATCTTATAATATCTCAAAAATTAAATGTTTTAAATTGTTTATTAAAGGATCTAAAAAAGATTGAGCAGGGCCCTGCTAGTAGTAGTAGCCTATAAAATGAGATGATTAGAAGAGAGACCTTCTACAAGTGAAAAAATAAAAGAAAAGGATAACTCTTGTTAGAACGAAACCCTAAATTTCCGATCACTGCTTCCTATAAATCTCAAAGTCGTTTTAGGGTTTTCTTCAGCCGACCATGTATTATTCGGATGATGACATAATCGATATATCATCAGGGGAGGAGAATGATTACAGCGATGATGGTGGAGAAGAGTTAGGATTGGCCGAGGAAGACGAGATTAAGCCATCTCAGAAATGTTACGTAGTTCTCAAAGAAGAAGACATCCGCAAGCAGCAAAGAGACGATATCGAACAAGTTTCCACGGCTTTCTCTATAAGCCAAGCCGAAGCCATCGTTCTCCTTCTTCACTATCATTGGTGTGTTGATAAGGTTGAAGATAAATGGTTTACGGACGAAGAGAGAGTCCGTGAAATCGTGGGAATATTGAAGGAGCCTGTCATTGATGCTAATGGCAGACATTTGGATATCAAATGTGGAATTTGCTTTGAACCATACACTCGTGAGGAAATCGCAACGGTTTCTTGTGGTCATCCTTATTGCATAACTTGTTGGACTGGTTATATCAGTACAAAAATCAACGATGGTCCGGAATGTTTGAGGTTTAAATGTCCTGAGCCTTCTTGTCCTGCTGCTGTTGGTCAAGATATGATCGATAAGGTTAGTAAGGACGAAGATAAGGACAAGTATTATAGATACTTTCTTAGGTCTTATGTTGAAGACGGCGGTAAGAAGATTAAATGGTGTCCATCATCGGGATGTGAATACGCTATTGACTTTATTGGAAGAGAAAGTGATAGTAGTTATGATGTTTCTTGCCTGTGTTCGTATAGCTTTTGCTGGAATTGCACTGAAGACGCGCACCGTCCTGTGGACTGTGACATGGTGTCAAAATGGATATTCAAGAACCAGGATGAGTCGGAGAACACGAATTGGATACTTGGGAATTCGAAGCCTTGTCCTAAATGCAAGCGTCCGATTGAGAAGAACATGGGATGTATGCACATGACATGTACGGCTCCGTGTAGGTATGAGTTTTGTTGGCTTTGTCTTGGTCCATATATCGGTCACAAGGATTGCCACAAGTTTGGTGGTGGTGATAAGGATGAAAAAAGGAGAGTTATGGCGAAAAACTATATCGATAGATATGCACATTATTATGAAAGATGGTCAAGCAATCAAACGTCGAGGCTAAAGGCTATGAAGGATCTAGAGAACTTGCAATCGGGACAGCTTAAGGTGCTTAGTGACAAACAGTGCATACCAGAGACTCAACTACAATTTACCGTAGAGGCATGGCTTCAGGTTAGTAGAATAAAGTTTTTAAAATAACTAATTCTCTCATTGGCAACAACACATTGCAAAACCGTAAAAATATATAATATGAAAAAATAAAATGAATGTGGAATGTGATTACGGAACAGAACTAAATTCTACATATAGTAGAATAAACGAAAAAGACTTTATCAGTAATCTTGTGTAATTGATGAATGGAATACACGATTGTCACTAAAAAGTTTGATTTGTACTAATTTTAATGGCAAAATCATTTCACTATACGAGTTACCATTGGGATATAGACTCTAAGTTAGACTTTTGTTAATTACAACATTGTTGTTAATAGTTACTGACATGTGATTTATTTTACTATTGGAGATCGTCGAATGTAGGAGGGTTTTGAAATGGACATATGCATATGGCTACTACCTACCTGATCATGAAAAGGCCAAGCGACAATTTTTTGAGTATTTGCAAGGAGAGGCTGAGTCAGCTTTGGAGAGGCTTCATAATTGTGCAGAGGTAAAGTTGAAACAGTTTATCGATATCACTGAGAACCCCACCGAAAATTTCACTGAGTACCGGATCAAATTAGTTAGTTTGACTAATGCAACCAAAACCTACTTCGAAAATCTGGTGAAAGCTTTGGAGAATGGTCTTGCTGAGGTGGAATATGATATTGGAGAGCAAAGTATATGATAGTGTTTACTTTAAACCTTACTTTTTATTTTTTTTAATAGTAAACCTTAATTTTTCTTCAATAGGAAAGGAATTTCGCTTTGCTACTACAGTACTTGACTTTGGAATTTTTATTACTTGCTACATCCTAGTTTTTGGTGAACCACAGTCAGTACGTCTTGTCTGAAAAATTATCCAGGTCAAGGTGCAAGTTGAAGAAATAAAATTATACTTTTCTATGATCGAGTAATCTTGATCCGAATGCCAAACTCATCCAGAGTCTAAGTATATGATCACACTGTAGAAACTTGACGTTTGGTAAAAAAGTAGAGTTTTCTTACAACTAATTAAACATTGAAGCCTCGAGTAACAAAACAATTAATCAACTATGATTGAAAGAAAGAACTTAAACATCCATTAAAATCGATTTAAATATTATTATTATTATTATTTTTCCTAGAAAAAATATATTATGTTATAAAATAAATTATTATATATATATAGATATAGTGGGATGTATATGTATGTATATATTTTGTAAGAAGGAAACGTGAGGAGAAGAGAGATGATAATTGCTTCTTATTATTAATGTTCTTTTTATGATGCCTACCCTTTTTGCTAATGACATAAGCCCCTTATATAGAGGAGGTAAGTCGGTGGTTTTATGTCGGTAAAGAATAAAAAATTAAAACTGATGGATAATCATCTATTATTATATATTATTTCTAACACTCCCCCTTGATTATCCATCACTAATTATCTATTATGTACTGTCTCGTTAAAAACCTTATCATGGAAAAACTCAATGGGATAAAAACCATGAAAAAGGGAAAAAAAGTACAGTAACGTAATCTCCCCCTGGAAAAGATAATAGGTATAGTCTTTTCCTTTATAGATCTCGTAGATGACGCATTCCGATGTTGTGAATATGTTTTATGAATGTTGTAGTAGGAAGCGCCTTTGTAAAGAGATCTGCTGCGTTGTCGCTTGATCGAACATATTGAATATTAACTTCTTGATTTTTCTCGAGTTCTTGAGTGTAAGAGAAAAACCTCGGGGGAATATGCTTCGTTCTGTCGCTTTTGATGAAACCTTCTTTAATTTGGGCAACACATGCAGCATTATCTTCATAAATGGTTGTCGGCTCTTTACTTGTTGCTACTCCACTTACTTCTTCTATGTGGTGGATCATAGATCTGAGCCAGACACATTCTCTGCAGGCTTCATGGAGGGCAATGGTTTCTGCATGGTTTGAAGACGTAGCGACAAACGTCTGTTTCTGTGAACGCCATGAGATTGCAGTTCCTCCAATTGTGAAAACATATCCGGTTTGGGATCGAGCCTTATGTGGATCTGACAAATATCCTGCATCTGCAAAACCAACTAAACCAAACTCGGATTTTCTAGGGTAAAATAATCCTAAGTCAGTTGTGCATTGAAGATAACGGAAAATGTGCTTGATACCATTCCAATGTCTGCGCGTAGGAGATGAACTGTATCTTGCAAGTAAATTTGTAGCAAATGCTATATCCGGTCGAGTACAATTTGCGAGATACATAAGTCCACCAATAGCGCTCATATAAGGTACTTCGGGACCAAGTATTTCTTCGTTATCTTCACATGGTCTGAATGGATCTTTCTCAACATTCAGAGATCTATTGACCATTGGAGTACTCAAAGGAGTCGCTTTATCCATGTAAAAGCGTTTTAGGATTCTTTGAATATAGTTTGATTGATGCACAAATATTCCATCTTGGAAATGCTCTATCTGGAGCCCAAGACAAAATTTTGTCTTTCCAAGATCTTTCATCTCGAACTCTTCTTTCATATGAGTTCTTGCATCATCAATCTCCTTTCGAGTACCAATTATGTTTAGGTCATCAACGTATACAGCAATGATCACAAATCCCGATGGGGATTTCTTAATAAAAACGCAAGGGCATATTTCATTATTTACATATCCTTTCTTCAATAGGTATTCGCTTAAACGATTGTACCACATGCGTCCGGATTGTTTTAATCCGTAAAGTGATCGCTGTAATTTGACTGAACATATTTCTCTAGATTTTGAACTTAATGCTTCAGGCATTTTTAATCTTTCAGGGATTTTCATATATATATCATTTTCTAATGATCCATATAGATATGCTGTCACAACATCCATTAGATACATTTCAAGATTTTTAGATGCCGTTAGGCTCATCAAAAATCTAAATGTGATTGTATCCATAACCGGAGAATATGTCTCTTCATAATCAATTCCCGGTCTCTGAGAAAAACCTTGGGCAACAAGTCGGGCTTTGTGTCTTGTTACCTCATTTTTCTCATTTCTTTTACGCACAAAAACCCATTTATGTCCAACGGGTTTCACATCTGCAGGTGTGATGACAACATGTCCAAAAACATTTCTTTTATTGAGGGAGTTTAACTCAGTTTGCATGGCCATTTTCCATTTCTCCCAATCAGATCTTTTCTGGCATTCAGATATGGACCTAGGATCTGGATCATCAATTTCACAATCAATTTCTTTCGATACAGAAAATGAGAAAATTCCATCATCATCTTCTAATTCATTCCTAACCCACAATTTTCTATTGTGGGCATAGTTAATGGAAATTTCATGTTTTTCTGTATCATTTTCGTCTTCAGGACTTTTTTCTATATTTGGTTCTTCAGGAACCTTCTCATTTACTTCTCCCAATTTATTTTTCTTTCGGGGATTTTTATCTTTTGATCCCAACGGTCTCCCCCTTTTCAGTTGAACCTTAGGTTCATTTGCTATTTTTCCATCAGTTTGTTCTTCAGGAACATTAATTCTTGATGGAACATTTGCAGCAGGTATATATGATTTTGTCACCCTTTTTGTATCAGTGAACGCATCTGGTAGCTGATTTGCCATATTCTGTAAATGTACAATTTTCTGAACTTCTAGTTCACGTTGTTTCGTAGGGGGGACAAGGTACAACAAAGAAGGTGTGCACCATGTAAGATCTTTTGGAACTTCTTTAATTCCTCCCCCTAACGCTGGAAATTCATCTTCATTAAAATGGCAATCAGCAAAACGTGCCGTAAACATATCACCAGTTTGCGGTTCAAGATACCGAATTATACTTGGTGACGTATACCCAATATATATGCCAAATCTCCTTTGCGGCCCCATTTTCGTTATTTGTGGTGGGGTTATAGGAACATAAACCGCACATCCAAAAACACGGAGATGGGATATATCTGGCTCCCGGCCAGATGTTAATTGTAATGGGGAGTATTTATGATATGCACTTGGGCGTATTTGAATTAGTGCAGCAGCATGCAATATTGCATGATCCCATACTGAAATTGGGAGCTTTGTTCTCATTATTAACGGTCTAGCAATAAATTGTAGCCGTTTGATTAAAGACTCAGCCAAGCCATTCTGTGTATGAACATGCGGGACCGGATGTTCAACTTCAATTCCTAATGACATACAAAAGTCATTAAAGGCTTGTGAAGTGAATTCACCAGCGTTATCGAGCCTTACTTTCTTTATTGTGTAATCAGGGAATTGTGCTCTTAACCTGATTATCTGGGCAATGAATCTTGCGAATGCTGTATTTCGTGTAGTCAATAGACATACATGTGACCATCTACTGGATGCGTCAATTAATACCACAAAATATCGAAATGGCCCGCATTGTGGATGAATGGGTCCACATATATCACCATGAATTCTTTCTAAGAATTCTGGAGATTCATTCCCAATTTTGGCTGGTGATGGCCGAGTTATTAGTTTTCCTTGAGAACAAGCATTACATGAAAACTCTTTCGATTGAAAAATCTTCTGGTTTTTCAACGGATGTCCTTTTGAGTTTTTCACAATTTTTCGCATCATGACTGAACCAGGATGTCCAAATCTTTCATGCCAAACTTTAAATGTATCAGGATATTCCGTGGCATATGATGCTACCATGTGAATCTTTGTGCAATATAAGCCAGATGATAACATTGGCAGCTCTTCCAATATATGTTTTCTTTCTTTTGTAATGCAAAGATATTCAATGCCATTTTTATTCATAGTTTCTATGTGATATCCATTTCTGCGTATATCTCTGAAACTTATCAAGTTTCTATGAGACTTAGGGGAATATAATGCATCATCTATATCAAATTTTGTTCCCTTTGGCATTGAGAAACTTGCTCTTCCAGAGCCTATGATAATCTTTGCATTGCCAGAAATAGTATTCACACTTCCGGCGGAATCTTTTATTGTAAGGGAGGAGAAATACTTTTTATCCTTAAGTATTGTGTGCGTTGTAGCACTGTCTGCCAGACATATATCTCCATCCTTGCTCTCAAATTTTGACATTTCTGAATTTAAAAATTTTCATAAAAAAAATGCGTTAACATAACAAAACCAAAGATTTATATCACAATAAAAAACTATTTAACAACAGAAAACATTACAACACAAACATAAACAAACATCAGGTTTTTTCGATTTTATTTTCTTCTACAAAACATAACTTAATTATACATCATATCATAATCTCTTCTTCAGGAAGATCTTAGTCATTTTGTTTCTCGTTGATATCTTCAGGATCAACCATAAAATCTGCTACATCGAGATGCGTATCATTGATCATGCCATCGAACGAAGGCTCGGGTTCGCCAAAGATGAAGTTGGTTTCACCTTGTTTTTCTTTCGCCTTTTGCGATTTTTGATACAGATCGGCCAAATGTTTTGGCGTACGACAGGTACGCGACCAGTGTCCTTTCATGCCGCATTTGTAGCAAGCATCCTCATGATGCTTATTTATTACACGACCAACTTCGTTTCCTTTGAACCTTTTATTATTTCTCCCGGTGTTAGAGTCATTAGGACGAAACTTTCTTACTTGTCCGCGTCCACGTCCTCGTCCATATCCACCTCTTCCACGACCACGATCATTACCTCGACCGCGCCCACGTCCATAATTATTGTAATTGGATGACGCAACATTCGCTTCAGGGAATGAAGCTGATCCAGTAGGACGTGTTTGATGGTTTAACATCACAAGTTCATTATTTTGTTCCGCCACCAGTAGAACTTGCATTAGCTCTGAATACTTCTGGTATCCATTTGCTCGGTATTGTTGCTGCAGGATTACATTTCCAGGATGAAATGTTTGGAGAGTTTTTTCAATCATATCATAATCACTTATCTTTTCTCCACATAGGATTATCCTGGAAGTGATTCCGAACAAAGCGGAATTATACTCACTGACACTTTTGTAATCCTGAAACCGGAGATTTAACCACTCATGTTTAGCTTTTGGTAAGATCACATATTTCTGGTGATCAAACCTATCTTTGAGTGATTGCCAAAGATCTGCAGGATCTTCTTTTGTCATATACTCATCTTTTAAACCATCATGGATATGGTGGAATAAAAATATCATGGCGTTAGCCTTCTTTTCCTCCGAAGTCGATTTCGACTTATCGATGGTATCAAGGAGCCCTCTTCTTTTTAAATGCATTTTTGCTGCAACTGTCCATCTCATATAATTGTTTCCAGATATATCAAGGGCAGCGATCTCGAGTTTTGCTAAATTTGACATGATAACTGTAACAGTAATATATAAATTTATTAATTCCATGAATATTTAACAAGATCATAATTATAATTTTATACGCATATAAATAATTAAAATTTTTATTAATACTTGATATTACATTTTAAAATCCATAAATATGGATAAGACAAGGTATTACAAAGAAAAATATTGTGTAAAATAGTAAAGCGATAATTATGATAAATTCATCATGAGTAAATTCCCCGATGAAAAGACCTTAAATAGAGCCAAAAATTGTAAACAAACTTAAAATTAAAAGAAAGCGAAACATATTTTCAAAAATAAAAAAAAATCTTCTTCTTCTTCTTCTTTTATTTCGGGGAGAGATTTTGAAAAGAGAGATAAAATTTTTGATGAATAAATGAATGAAGATGAGTGTTTTTATAGATTGAAATTTACTGTTCACTAGCCGTTGGAATTTTAAATTTTTTTTTTTTTTTTTTTTTTTTTTTTTTTTTTAAATCCGACCGTTTGAAAAATAAATTAAATCATAAAATCATTCTAAAATTATTCGACCGTTGTAAATAAAATTAATCCTAAAATCAATTTAAAAAAAAATCGGTTATTAGAATCTAATCATTAATGTGAAAAATAATAATCAATTGATTTGATAATTATATTTATAGAATCATTAACAACATTAAATAAATCGTGGTGATATAGTCATCCACATTATGAAAAATAAAATAAATGATGGCGGCAGAGCCGTCCATAATTATGGTGCATAAAAGCATCCACAATAAATTTATACCGAGGCGAAAAACCGCCTACAGTAAAAATTAAATAAATAGTGGTGTTTTAAACATCCACTTTAAAAATATATGTCTTATGGACATATAGTTCTATTGGAACTTTTTAAATGTCTTCTAGACATTTTTATTTTATATGGTTCTTCTAGAACCATTTAATATATATATGTCTTCAGGACATTTAAAAATGATCTAAGGAGACATAGTCATCCATCCTATCAAGTAGGAGGTATAACCTTTCATTTCTTAAATATTATAAATAAATAAATTTAAATGAATTTAATCATAATTTTAAATATTACCTCAAGTATTGGTTTGGACAGAAATTCGCCTAGATATAGAGATTCCTCGTGCTGATAACGTGTTATAAAATAAATTATTATATATATATATAGATATAGTGGGATGTATATGTATGTATATATTTTGTAAGAAGGAAACGTGACGAGAAGAGAGATGATAATTGCTTCTTATTATTAATGTTCTTTTTATGATGCCTACCCTTTTTGCTAATGACATAAGCCCCTTATATAGAGGAGGTAAGTCGGTGGTTTTATGTCGGTAAAGAATAAAAAATTAAAACTGATGGATAATCATCTATTATTATATATTATTTCTAACCTATTATACATTCTCTCTTTTGAAGTGTCCATCATTTTTATCTTCTTTTTGCACTAGTCCATAATTTTTTTGAAGTCCTTTAAAATTATCTAGTAACATGAAAAAATATGCTCCACTAAAAGAAAAGAGTGATCACCCGACCTACCCACCTAATCTGCTTCCCTCGTGGCTTCATCTTATCCACGTTTACAACATGCTTAGTAAAAACTCTTCTTTAACCATTAATACATGTTTATCATCATTATGAAACTTAATTAAAGATTGCTCTGTAAACACATCTCCTAGAAATGATCAATTCTAACGAACGTAAATACTCTCACATGTTTATAATAAAAAAACTCCCACATTGCATATAAAATTATTCAGAAAATAAAATCATCAAGTATATACTGAAAAATTCCTTCAAATTTTAGAATCGACCGTGTTAAAAAGTAAAAAAAAAAAAAAGAGAGAAAATTTTAATAACTTTTATCCAACATTGTAAATAACAATATATACATATAGTATATAATAGTGTACCCACTTCACTAACATCGGAGACAGAGAATTATAACATATCATCATCCACTTACTGTTATTTTTTATTTTTTTTTGGCTTCGAACAAATGGGTGAAGGAAAGGGTCACGTACTGTTTTTTCCATATCCATTACAAGGCCACATTAACCCAATGATCCAACTCGGCAAACGCTTATCCAAAAAGGGACTCACCGTCACACTTATCATCGCCTCCAAAGACCACCGTGAACCTTACACCGACGACGAGTACTCCATCACCGTCCAGACCATCCACGACGGTTTCTTTCCACACGAACACCCTCACGCCAAGTTCCAAGAAACTCACCGTTTCAACAAGTCTACTGCTCGTAGTCTCACCGATTTCATCTCTAGGTATACATGAATTTCCAATACGTATATCCCTACTTTAGTTATTTATGGTCTTGTAGAGGTAATTTTACCAGTTTTTTTTTTTTTTTTCCAAATCCTCAAATTCAGTGAGAGAAATTTTTTTTATCCAAGACTTCTTCTTTCTCCTAAATGTCGAAATTTTGAAAGTCTTATCCCAAATGTTCTGTCATAGAATGTTTGTCAAATAAGAAATTATGATTGACTCTTTTTAAATTTTAACCAAAGTATTCAGCTGTGCAAGTTTAGGTTCTAAAGTATGTGATTTGGGCCTTTGAAAAATTAAATGGGCACAATAAAAGCAGGTACAATGATAGAGTTTCATCTTTCAAAAAATTATTAAAAGAAAAGTTTCTCAAATGAGAAACTTTCTCACCTTTTTTAAAAAAAAATTCTGATGATATAATAATATTTATTATTATTATTATTATTTTATTTTGTAAATGAGAGATTTTTGTGAGAGATCTCAATTACACATAATGTAGGGCACCATTTATTTTGTGTTCTTCTAATGCTTTCATAGAAAAAAACTTTTTTCAGAAAAAAAGTACTCAGCTCTCGCTAATCAATTATCAAAGATTTAACGCCTTAAAAAAAAAAAAATTACCACTTTGTCACCATTTAAATTTTAATTCTCCCATTTATTAACCATTTAAAAAGTTAAAACATTCATTAGTTTTTTTTTTTTTTTAAATGGTTTTATAAATAGATTTCAGTAGCTCCCGGTGCAGCAAGTAGTCAGCGTTTTTGTGATATTAATATGCAAATATGTTATTCACCTGTAGTGTTATAAATGCAGAGAGAAGTTATCGGATAATCCTCCCAAAGCTTTGATCTATGATCCATTTGTGCCCTTTGCATTGGACGTAGCCAAGGACTTGGGTCTATACGTAGTGGCCTATTTTACTCAGCCATGGTTGGCTAGTCTTATTTACTACCACATCAACGAAGGCACCTACGATGTTCCCATTGATAGACACGACAACCCAATACTCGCTTCTTTTCCAGCTTTCCCATTGTTAAGCCCAAATGATCTGCCTTCGTTCGCTTGTGAAAAAGGATCGTACCCTCTTCTCTTCGAATGTGTGGTTAGCCAATTCTCTAATTTTCGGCGAGCTGATTGCATTCTATGCAACACTTTTGATCAACTTGAACCTAAGGTAAGGTTAACTAAGTTCTTTGTTTGGTCTATAAATGCGTTCTGAGAAGTTAAAAGTTTTGTAAACGTTTTTTTTTTTTTTTTTTTTTTTTTTACAATAGGTCTTGAAATGGATGAATGATCAGTGGCCGGTGAAGAACATTGGACCAGTGGTTCCATCGAAGTTCTTGGATAACCGGTTGCCAGAAGACAAAGATTACGACCTCGGGGACTTCAAAACAGAGCCGGACGAGTCTGTTTTGAGGTGGTTGGGGAATAAGCCGGCGAAATCAGTGGTCTATGTGGCGTTTGGTACGTTGGTGGCTTTGAGTGAGAAGCAGATGAAGGAAACCGCAATGGCGATTAGACAAACCGGATATCACTTCTTGTGGTCTGTTAGAGAATCCGAGAGAAGCAAATTACCGTCTGGATTTATCGAGGAGGCGTTGGAGAAAGACTGTGGACTTGTGGCTAAGTGGGTTCCTCAGCTGGAGGTTTTAGCACATGAATCAGTCGGGTGTTTTGTGACACATTGTGGATGGAACTCAACATTGGAGGCACTGTGCTTAGGGGTTCCATTGGTGGGAATGCCTCAATGGACGGATCAGCCCACAAACGCTAAGTTTATAGAGGATGTGTGGAAGATTGGGGTTAGAGTGAAGACTGATGGAGAAGGGTTTACGAGTAAGGAAGAGATTGCAAGATGTGTTGTAGAGGTCATGGAAGGAGAGAATGGAAAAGAGATTAGGAAGAATGTCGAGAAGCTTAAGGTGTTGGCTCGTGAAGCTATCTCTGAAGGAGGTAGTTCTGACAAGAACATTGATGACTTTGTTGCTCTTTTGAGTTAATAATTTGAAGTTTGTTAGTTTATGACCTAATAACGACTTCTTTGTCGGTTAAATTCTCTGAGTTATCATGATGGCTTCATTGGACGTTGTTCCCTGCAAACAAATCTGTTTATGAACTGTGTGTTAAAAATTCAAGAGACCTTTGACTTTGAGATATAACAAGTTTAAAGAGCTTTCTTGCTAGTTACAAGGATATGATACATTGTGGCTTGGAATAAATGTTGCGGATCAAATTAACAAAATCGTTTGCGAATTAAACCGCTTTATTTACTATTCATAAGTAATAATACGTATAGAAAAAAAAAAAAAAAAAGAAATCCGCCGCATACCGCTTTTACAAAAACATAAACTCAATCTATGACGGTTTGTTGTCCATCCCAAAAATTAGATGTTTTACTCTGCGAATAGTTAGTCCACTCCAATTGCAACATCCATCCAAAGCTTGTATCTCAAAATGCTCAGTTCTAGTATAACAGGGAAGTCTATAATCTATATATAGATCCATGAAATACTTTTGCGGTATATTGTAACGAGATGTGTAAATACTTTCGAGGAAATAATTTTTTTTTTTTTTTGCTTGTTTAGAAATTATATAATATGTTTATAGAGATGTGTACCCAAAGTATATAAAATATTATGGTCAAATTTCCTCAAAAACCAGTTTTTGTTTTTTTTTTTGGTTTAAAATTTGCCAAGAAATGGAAACATAAATTTTGATGAAACTATTCCACCCACAACTGGTAATTTCATGGAGAAAAATTTGTAATAAGATGTGGGATCGAGAGAAACAATCAATTTCCTACTTATTGCGCCAGAGAATCTGATTAGTTGTATTTCATCTGATATTAAACAAAAACCTACTATTGGTGTTGTTTTACTTAATACAATAATATTATTATTAGTTAAGATATTATTAAATTTGTATTATTTTAGTTAATACAGAAAAAAAAATATGAATTTGGAAAATTAAAACTAACAAGTTATTGAATATATTAAAATATAATTTGATATATTTTAAAAATATGAAAAAAATCTATAAGTTTTTCAGCAATAGAGGGAAAACAAAAAGGTAAGATTATCAAATTACACAATATTAAAATATTATTATTACATTAATGAAAACTTATGAGTATCAGTAATGAAGATGCTTTAAATAGTCAATACATTTCCGTTTTCTCATATGAAAACACTTACCTTAACAACTTCAGGGTATTCCCTATCGGTTATGACTTCTAAACTTTCCTTTCTTCAGACGTTGTAGTAAGCTTTAGATTTTGTTTTTTTTTTTTTTTTTTTTTTTTTTTAATTTATTGTTTATAAGCTTTGATATTTTCCTTTCCCTATAAGAAAAAGCTTTGAATTTTTTATTTTTAATTTATTTTATTTTTTCTTTTTCAGATTTAAAAAGATCTTTTAAGAAATAATACAAATAAAGTTGTAAATTATTAAAGAAAATATTGAGCTGGGTCTTTCTACTATATATATATAGCCATAGGAGACGAACAGAAGAAGAGACAACTTCTACAAGAAAAAGGAAAAAAAAAAAAAAAAGAGAGCTCTGTTAGAGTACTCAAGGCCTAATTATATTCTGTGGAGTTAGAGTCGTCTGCTACGTATAAAATCTCAAAAGTCTTTTTTTAGGGTTTTCTTCAGCCGGCCATGGATTATTCAGATGATGACATATATAATCGATATATCATCAGAGGAGGAGAATGATTTTAGCGATGATGGTGGGGAAGATTTTGGACGGGCCGAGGAAGACGAGATAAATTATGATGACTATGATTACGGATTCGCCGAGCTTATCACGAAACCATCTCAGAAAAGTTACGTAGTTCTCAAGGAAGAAGATATTCGCAAGCATCAAAGAGACGATATCGAACGAGTTTCAACGTTTCTTTCTCTAAGCCGAGTCGAAGCGATCACTCTGCTTCTTCACTATCATTGGAATATTAGTAAACTCGAAGATGAATGGTTTACGGATGAGGAGAGAATCCGTAAAACCGTTGGTATATTGAAGGAGCCTGTCGTTAATGTTCACGGCAGAGAAGTGAATATCGAGTGTGGAATTTGCTTTGAATCATACAGTAGAGAGAAACTTGCAAGTATCTCTTGTGGTCATCCTTATTGCTATACTTGCTGGACTGGTTATATCACTACAAAAATCAACGACGGTCCGGGATGTTTAAGGATTAAATGTCCTGAGCCTTCTTGTTCCGCTGTTGTTGGTAAAGATATGATCAATAAGGGAATTAAGAAAAAAACTAGTATGATAGATATTTTCTTAGGTCTTATGTGGAAGATGGGAAGAAGATGAAATGGTGTCCATCACCAGGATGCGAATACGCGATTAGTATTGTTGAGAGTGGAAGTAGTTGTTACGATGTTTCTTGTTTGTGTTCGCATAGCTTTTGCTGGAACTGCTGCGAAGACGCTCACCGTCCTGTGGATTGTGACACGGTGTCAAAATGGATATTGAAGAACCATGATGAGTCCGAGAACACCAATTGGATTATTGCTATGACAAAGCCTTGTCCTAAATGCAAGCGTCCGATCGAGAAGAACCAAGGATGTTCACATATGAGATGCGCACCGCCGTGTAGATTTTACTTTTGCTGGCATTGTCTTGGTGATTTGACAATGCACAAGGGTTGCAACCGGTTTAAAGAGGATAAGGCTGATGAAGTGAAAAAAGAAAGTGCTAAAAATGCGATCAATAGATACACGCATTATTATGAAAGATGGGCGATCAATCAATCTTCAAGGCTAAAGGCTATGGCGGATCTGGAGAAGTTGCAATCAGGGCAGCTTAAGAAGCTTAGTGACAAACAGAGCACACCAGAATCTCAGCTCCAGTTCACCGTAGATGCATGGCTTCAGGTTATTTATTTATTTATTTATTTATTTATTTATTTATTTATTTTTTTTTTTTAATTTTATTATTATACATGCAAGACCGTTGAAAAAGTATATGGAATGTAACAACGGAACATAATGGAATAAAAATAATAATAATAGAATAAACGATAGAAGCTTTATATGAAATTGGAAAACTATCTTAATGAACGATTTCACAATTAAACTTATCTCATTCCACCATTATGCAAATTACCGAGGAGACTCTAAGTTAGACTTTTGTTAATTACTATCAATGTTAGTGACATACTGACATATAATATATATATATATATATTTTTAATGTTGTAGATCATCGAATGTAGGAGGGTCTTGAAATGGACATATGCATATGGATACTACCTACCTGATCATGAAAAAGCCAAGCGACAATTTTTCGAGTATTTGCAAGGTCAGTTTTGGTACGGAAACACTTAGTTTGTGTGTAATCTTAGTTGTAGCTAAATTAACTTTTGTTGTGTTGTTCAGAGGAGGCTGAAACTGGTTTGGAGAGGCTACATCATTGTGCAGAGGCGGAGATGAATCAGTTTATCTGTAAAACTGATGACTCACCCAAAAAATTCTATGAGTTCCGGATGAAATTAACTGATCTGACTAAGGTAACCAAAACTTACTTCGAAAATCTGGTGAAAGCTTTGGAGAATGGTCTTGCTGATGTGGCATTGAATGAGGCCAAGTCAACAACAAAGTGTACCCAAAAACGAAAGTTTGTGTCAACCCGCGTAAAAAAGTCAACCGCTACAAGCAGCATCAAGAGGCAACAGAGATAATTTCAGTGATTTAAGGACCGTATGGTTTTTTTTTTTTTTTTTTTTTTTTTATTTCCTTGTTTTTTTAACCTTCTTAACTCTAATTTTTATTTATTTATAAAAGGAATTGCACGTTGCTACTTTGACTTTTGAATTTTTGATTGCATGCACTCTCCGAGTACACTTTGGTGAGCCATAATTTGTACGCATTGTCTGAAAATTCTCTAGATCAAGAGCAAATGGAAATATACTTACATTATCTTAGACCATTCAAATATCTCATCGACTAACAAAACAAATGATCACTACTTGAATTGTGAGAATTTAAAACATCTATAAAAAAAAACATTTAAATATTCTCTCTTCAAAATGTTAAAATTCTCTCATGTAATGGATGAATGATCAGTGTGACCAGTGAAGAACATTGGACCGGTAGTTCCGTTGACGTTCTTGGATAACCGGTTGCCAGAAAAACAAAGATTACGACCTTAGGGACCCCAAAACAGAGCTGGACTAGTCTGTTTTGAGTTAGTTGGGGAATAAGCCGGCGAAATCAGTGGTTTATGTGGCGTTCGGCATTGAGCTAAAAACAGATAAAGGAAACCGTAATGGCGATTAGACAAACCGGATATCACTTCTTGTGGTCCGTTAGAGAATCCGAGAGAAGCAAAACTACACCGTCTGGATTTATCGAGGCTTTGGAGAAAGACCGTGGACTTATGGTAGTGGCTAAGACGTTTCCTCAGCTAGAGGTTTTAGCACATGAATCAATAGGGTGTTTCGTGACACATTGTGGATTGAACTCAACATGGGAGGCAGGAAATGCCTCAGTGGACGGATCAGTCCACAAATGCTAAGTTTATCGAGGATGTGTGGAAGATTGGGGTTAGAGTGAAGACCGATGGCCAAGATTTTACTAGTAAGGTAGAGATTGTAAGATGCGTCGTTGAGGTCATGGAAGAGGAGAGAGATAGAGGGAAATGGATGAGGAAGAACGTTGGGAAGCTTAAGGTGTTAGCTCGTGAAGCTATTTCCGACAAGAAAACTGATGAGTTTGTTGGTCTCTTGACTTAACAGTTTGAAACTGAGATGATCTTAGTGTCGTCAGATACTCAGATCGTTAGTTGATTACCTAGTAACGGCTTCTTTATCGGATAGATTCAGAGTTATCTTGTTGGTTTCATTGGTTCCCCTGCAAACAAATCCATATATGAACTTTGTGTTAAAAAAACAAGAGACCTTTGATTTTGAGACATAACAATTAAAAAAAAAAGAGCTTTCTTGCTAATTTATATGAATATGATACATTGTATCCCCCAAAATGCTCAGTTCTGTGCATTAGAGAAGTATATATAGCTCGATGAAGTACTTTCCCCGGTATACATTATACATTGTTACACGATAAGACAGTGAAAAATCGGAGAGGGCCGTTTCTTTTTCCTTTCTTTGTACCGATTTTTTTTTTTTTTAAACATGAGAAGATTACTCTTGAATTGCTGTGTTCTCCGTGTTTCTGAGTCAAACCTCTCCCGGTCTTTTGTACTATTTCCTGAAAAATCATCCATTTGGTTGAGAAACAAACTCATCCTACATCTGACAGCTTGGCTCTACTCCGTTATTGATAAAAATATTTACATGATTTGTAGAATGATTCGGCTAGTCATGTAAAAACATAAATGATAAAGAGTTGTTAAGAAAAAGCTTTTTACCAAGGAAACTTGAATGTATCTTTCCACCATCCCTGCTTTGAACAGTGTACAAAGATCTTGTCCAATCGAAATATGATCTCCGAAAATGTCGGTCTAACAAAAGTTTCCGTATCCCAGCATTCCTCAATCAGTCTGTTTAAATAACAGTCGAAACAATAAGCTGAAAGAGGTTGGGTAAAGGATCAAGCAAATGATGTTACTGTACCTTAAGTGTAACAAATTTATGTTATAAACTTGATAAAGAGATTAGTACACTTACTCTCTCAACTCTTGGGGACAACTTTTGGCCTTGGCCTTAAACGAAGGTCTTCTTCCTTCCAAACACATTAGCTTCACTGCCTCTTCTGGGGGCTTAGGATGGAAAGGTTGTACTCCTTCAATCATCTGAAGTTGTTTTAAGATAAAACACAATCATAAATTGATGCCATGAGTTTTGTTAGAGAAGTTTATTGGCCTCAGATGCTAGAAAAAACATAACAGCTACAATGGTTTAGAGAGCATATAGAACAGTGAGTTGATTTAACCCGGACTAGATACAGCCATCAAGAAATGCAGAGGAGCATTATTAGCAAACATTTTGACCATTAGAGTAACTAATAGGTACCTCATAAAAGACGACACCAAAAAGTATGAATCCATAAGGTACCTACCTCATATAATACGACACCAAAAGAGTATGAATCCACACTCCTATCAAATATTTCATCTTTGTAAACCTCAGGTGCCATACAGTAATCTGCAAACAATATACAGAACTATCAATTTAAACTACTGGCTCATCAAAATCAATATTTATGAATAATTCAAAACTAGAAACATTTTCTATACTTAATACTTGTATCAAAGTTTCTCAGAAATCTAGATGTTTGATGTACATCATATCATATGATTCATATGCCCACAATTCTGTGCTAGAACTCTGTTTAGAGTCGCAAATGTGAGACCGTGGGTTGGGATTTAAAACTTATATGATGAGATATGAACACTTATTTTGGGTAGCCAGAAGGAATTTAAGCATTTTGAACTTACTTGAAAGATCTATATGGGCCCCGTGATTAAGGATTCTTGATTTATCAGATGTTAACTTCGCAAAACTTATCAACCCAAATCCCGCCACCTTCAGATGTCCTCCACTGTCGAGCATAATATTTCTGGCACCTTACAAGAAGTTGCAGAAATTAGATAACGAGGGTCCAAAAATATCTTCACGAAAAAGTTAACGTGCAAATGCTTCTTTATTTAGTTATCTTACTTGGGTTTTAGATCACAGTGAATTACTGGTTCTGGTTTACACTCGTGAAGATAATTCATTCCCCTGAGAAGAGCAAAACGATTTGTTCAGAAGATTAAAAAAAAAACGCATTTGTAATTTGAATACAATCTTGCAAAGGAAAAATGCACATGCCTGGCTATATCGAGGGCAAATCTTAGAACTTTGGCTAGAGAAAGACGACCTTTCTTTTGAAGATAGCTCCCAAGGTCACCCTGAAAGTTACCACCAAGCCGAAAAAATGATTTCCAAGAATCCAAAAATTGCTTAATGAGGGAAAATCGTGTAAGGTGTAAAAAGAGGGAAAGGTTTACTTTAGGATGATACTCGGACACAATCATCATGGGGACATTTTGAGTAACAGCTCCAACAAATTGCACAACATTTGGATGACGAACCTTCTCGAATAAAGTAAGTTCGTGTTTGAAGGCATTTCTGTGGGTAAACAATAAAATTCAGATGATAATATTGCAGAACAAACGTAATATATGAAGATCAAACAGGGATTAACACAGAGGGAATAAAGTGCATTCCAAAAAATATTACCGAAAATGCACAATACCAACATAGAAGAGTATATAAGAACTATGATTGAATAATCTTACAGCTCATATCATCCTCACTATGAACTTAACAAATGCTTTCAACGGTATAAAAGCTTAGACAGATACTCATTGAAGAGAAGAGTAAACGTACATGGTTTCATGATCCTTGTAGAGATCCTTATCAAGTATCTTTACAGATACCTTAGTCCCGTTCCATTTAGCCACTTGATATATTCCCTGGCAAGTAGTAGTAGTAATGTAGTACTTTGTTAAAAACAATTAAATCTTAAACTAAGACATTAATAGGGGAAAGTGAATCAGAGAGAGAGAGAGAGAGCTCTTGCCTTTGAGATACCATCAGCTTTCCGAACTTGAAGTTCTTGTGGATTTAACTCGTATTCAGGAACTTCACGAGGATTCGTCACAGCCATCGGTGTCCTTTTGGTTTTCTAAAACCAAGAAGAAAATGCAACTAAACACACTGAAGATATGAAAAAAGAACAGAGCTTTATCAATCAAAGGGCAGCATACATACCGGAACTTTAGCTCCTCGAGATCTCAAAATATTGAAAACATCTATGTTACCATAGTACTTAGCATCAGCAGCTGCCTATCCACACAACACTACCAAATTTCAAAACCAAAAGCACAAATAAAACCAAAAGAGACAACAAATTTAACGCAATTGTGACATTACCGTGCTTCCCCAACGATCACGGGCATCGATGTTAGCCTTCCTAGTAAGGAGAAACTTCACAACATCAACATGACCTTCACAAGCAGCGATATGGAGAGCAGTACGACCATCAAGATCGATGCTATTAACATCAATTCCTTCATCAAGCAGATCCTGAACACCTTCAACATCACCTCTACAAGCAACGAAGAGAAGCTGCATAGTGGCGTCGAGGTTATCCGGCACAGCAAGTTGCGGACGGTCAGAACCATCGGGACTCCGGCGAATCGGATCGAGAGATGATTGTCGGCCGAAACTGAATCGCATATTGTTCCGGCGAGGATCGTGTGAAGATTGACGCGTGAACTGTCGGCTAAGCGTCCGACGAAGCGATCCAGTAGAGAATTGTCTCGAGATTCCTCGTTTTAGCTGTCCCGCGATATGCGCCATCTCTACCGGATTTTTTCCGATTTCAATATCTCTTTTCTTCTTCTTCTTCTCTTTCGTCTTCTTCTGAGAAAAAAAAAAATATAAAATTCAAAACTGATAAATCACATTTTCTTTCTTGAGAAAATTCTTCGCTCTGGGGATTATGTGAGATCCGTCTCAAGCGCGTTGCTTATCGAGACAAATTAATTTTCAAATAATTTTCTCTTATTTTTTAATTTTTTTTTTTAATTTTTACGAGAGAAGATATTATTGGCGACGTCTGTGTCAGATTGACTTTGTTTGACTTTTGCTTTCAATCATTGTTTGGCATGTCCCGCGTAAAATTGGGCTGTTCCTAATCGTCGTCCACTTATTTCGGTTTCTTTACCGGAAATAAATTATTTTCTTTACGAAATTGCGGAATTAACCTTAAACTTCACATAATTAACTATTAGCTCCTACAAAATTAGGAAACTAAAATTGACTCTTCGTCGCTGACGTGTCGGCCTTATCTAGTCGAAGCTTGTTGGGTTTTCTTGAAGCCATTAATTACACTAGACGCCCTGAACGTTCTCATATCACGTTTGCGTTTGCGTTTGAGTGTGGTTTTGCTCCAATTTCATTTCATTTGCCATTTCGTCGTCTTCAAATCCTCCCAGTAGCAAACTTTCAGCTTCCTCTCTTCAATGGCGACCATTTCTGTTAGTTCTTCCCCATCTATTCGCTGCTTGAGATCGGCATGTCCTGATTCTTCTCCTGCTCTCGTATCCTCGTCGCGTGTATCGTTCCCGGCGAAGATTTCGTATCTGTCCGCTAAATCTTCAAATCGCGACGATGAAATGGGTAAGAGAATGGAGGGATTCGTTAGTAGGAGCGTCGACGGGAAGATCTCTGACGCATCTTTCTCCGAAGCTTCCTCTGCTACTCCGAATTCCAAGTACTGTAAATATTTTTGAATATTTGTTTTAATTTCCTAATTATCCGTTCCTATGTGATATGTAATTTTAAGCATCACTATTTTGATTTGTGAAAAATTCAACATTCTCATGTAATTATGTTTGGATGTTAAAACAGGGTGAGGAAGCACACAATCTCAGTGTTTGTTGGAGATGAAAGTGGAATGATTAATAGGATTGCAGGAGTATTTGCGAGGAGAGGATACAATATTGAGAGTCTTGCTGTTGGTCTGAACATAGACAAGGCTCTATTCACCATTGTTGTCTGTGGAACTGAAAGGGTACTTCAGCAGGTCATGGAGCAACTTCAGAAGCTCGTTAATGTTCTAAAGGTTGTTCATTTTTCTATATCGCACTTATCAGTTTCTGCATCATACTAGTATCATCAATTTGAAGATTTTGGTAGACTTCTTAGGACTATGCAAAATTCAGATTTGTGCTTCGCATCTGAAATAATTTGTGTTGAAGATTACATTTTTTGGTTTCCTATTCCACTCCCTGGATTGACTTGGACTTCCTAATTAGGTTGAAGATATTTCAAGCGAACCGCAAGTGGAGCGTGAACTGATGCTTGTAAAAGTGAATGCAAATCCAGAATCCAGGCCACAGGTAGTCTTCCTTCCCTATGTGAAATTGGAGATTATTGTACTTGCTGGTTGCTTTTGATCTAGTGCAGAGGTGGTGTTTATTTTATTTCGAATTTTGACTAGCTTATGTTTAATGAATTTACAGATCATGTGGCTAGTTGACACATTCAGAGCAAGAATTGTCGATATCGCGGAACATGCATTGACTATTGAGGTACATCGCTTATGTTTTGTTTTGTTCTCAATATTTGGTTTGCGCTGTAGCCTATGGGCCTCGGACTTCTGTTTTTATCCCCTTACTAATCATTGGAAGACATTAGATATCTTGTTTAGGGTATCATTTGAAAGTTTCTATCCAGTGGTTGGATTTTCATTGCCTTCTAAAATTGATGATGATCGACATGCCGACTCTGTTGTGGGACACAGATTCAATTTATGTGTGTATTAAGGTTTATTTGAAAATTTTGGTGCATCTCTTTCAACATATCTGACAGTCTACTAAATTGATGTAACGAGAAAGTTCTTGAACAGGTTGCTACCCTTGATTACACTACTATGCTTTTAATCTGCATCCTGAATTGTATTGTCTATGCTGATTTCTGTGGTAGTGTTCAGTGTTGTTTATGAAAGTTAGAGAAGCAGGATCATGAACATATTGATCTTTCTACCTTGATAATGAGGAAGTGAAAAATAAAAGAATCTGGTTTCTACAGTTTACATATTTTCTTTAGTAATCACTTTTAAGCTTTCTTGTAGGTAACTGGAGATCCTGGAAAAATGATTGCTGTAGAAAGAAATTTGAGAAAGTTTCAGATCAGAGAGATTGCCAGGACAGGAAAGGTAGTGGACTTTTGGAATAACTAATTGTATGGCTATTGAATATTCTTTAGTTTGTGCTTTCTAATTTAGGGAAAATGAAATAACAACTTTCAATAACAGATAGCTTTGAGAAGAGAAAAGATGGGTGCAACTGCTCCGTTTTGGCGATTTTCAGCAGCATCCTATCCAGATCTCAAGGAGCAAGCGCCTGTTAGTGTTCTTCGAGGTAGCAAAAAAGGAGGCGTGGTCCCTCAAACTGAATCTACAGCAGGGGTGTGTGCTTCTCTCCGTCTTAGATTTCTTAACTTCAGCTTGAAGTTTTTCACTTTCCTTTCAGAGATCTTGGCTGCATAAATTAATAGGTTGGGCGATTTTATGAAGTTAAATAGAACTATAGAGGCCACCCTCCACTGTTTTCTTTCTGTTTATGTGGTGGCTGCCTGGGATCAATTGGCACTGCATTGGGAATTGCACAATATTTGATGGTCTACAGGTGTTAATATGCTTGCATATAGCTGTGAACCTTTTCACTGAGGAAACTTTTTTGATGCATGCAATTTTATGCCGTTTTTTGTTTATTGTCCTAACTATGCTGAAGGTTCTCCAAAGTTTGCTTAAAAGTTGTCTTTGCTTTAAAATTGCAGGGAGATGTTTACCCTGTTGAGCCACCTTCTGACCACATGGTACAGCGTGTTCTCGACGCTCACTGGGGACTTCTCACTGAGGAAGATGTAAGAGAGTTCTTTGCTAGCTATATATAACTTCTATTGATGCCACCATATGATGTGTGCCATGATTTTGAAAAATAGAAATATGAAAATCCAGGTATCAGAACATGGTTTGCATTTCAAGAGTTCCACTTATCTTTCCATTCAGGCTGTCTGGAACTCTTGAGTTTCAATAATCTATTCTGTTAATATCGTAGGGGCCAATCATTTTCCTATATTTAAAGTTAGACATGGTTAGGTGTGATTGCTTTAGTTATATAAATCATAGTTATGGAGGTAGTATATGTTTATTTACACATAGCAGACATTGAAGGAGTTACCGTTTTCTCTAAGCTATTTTGTTTTATTTATCAAAGTTATTCTTTTCTGTTTTTTCAGACGAGTGGACTACGGTCGCATACTCTATCTTTGCTTGTAAATGATACTCCAGGAGTTCTTAATATTGTGACTGGTGTTTTCGCTCGAAGGGGATACAATATTCAGGCATAGTCCTTATCTCTCTCATACATGCGTACACACAGTGTGCTTGGGGTTTACTGAATGATCTTTTTTTTTTAGAGCTTGGCTGTAGGACATGCTGAAACCGAGGGCATTTCACGCATTACAACAGTTGTTCCTGCAACAGATGAATCGATCAGCAAATTGGTGCAGCAACTTTATAAACTCGTAGATGTGCATGAGGTGGGAATACAAAAAACAACTGTCTTCCTTATATATTTAACAGTTTGAATTATTCTGATGGCTCCATCGTTCCTTTGTTATCTTTGCCCTTTTCCCTTAGCTTAAAATGTAGATCTTAGGAAGAGCTTCTGTATACTCTCTCTGGACTTTCCTTTATCATTTCCTGTTCTTGTGTGTTTACTAGAATGGGACCCTCTAATTCAGGAGTCTAAAACTGTACAAGCTTGATGAACATACTTGTGGGCATGATGTAACATAACTTTCCAAGCATTTATTAACTTTGTGAGGATTTCCGCAGGTCCATGATCTTACTCATTTGCCATTTGCTGAAAGAGAACTGATGCTGATTAAGATTGCCGTGAACGCAGCTGCGAGAAGAGATGTCCTGGACATAGCTAGTATTTTCAGGGCAATAGCTGTTGACGTATCCGATCACACAATTACTTTGCAGGTAAAGTATATTTCTCATAAATTGGATTTCTATTTTAGGTATAATTGCATATCAGATGAGAAATCCGTTCAACTGGAGATCTTTAGAGTTTCACGTTTTTTTATAGGTCTTCAACTTGTTTGACATAATCGGACTTATGAAGCAGATTTTTGATTTCCCACCTTAATTCTCTTTTTCCTTTAGTGTTTTGTATTTGGTGCTGAAATTTGTTGGTTGTGGATATAGCTTACTGGGGATCTAGACAAGATGGTTGCACTGCAAAGGTTGTTGGAGCCCTACGGTATATGCGAGGTTTGTTTCGCAATCTACTCTCATCTCTTTAGTGAATGCTATAATAAACCATTCTTTTCGTGCTGCTCTCATTGTTCGGATAAAGTCCAAGTATTTTAGTTGTAGTCTTGTAGACTTAAACAGATGAGTGAAATCTAAGTCGCTGGTATAATCAATAACCAAAGCTGGACCCATTTTCTACGTCTTCTAGTTGTGTGCTTAGAACAAGAATCAGTTTGACAAGCATTGCTACTTATAACTTACACATCTTGTTGATGAGTCTAATGAACAATCGCAATCACAGGTGGCAAGAACCGGGCGTGTAGCATTGGCTCGTGAATCGGGAGTGGACTCCAAGTATCTTCGTGGATACTCCTTTCCTTTAACAGGTTAGTTAAACCCGTTGCAGACTGCAGAGTAAGATACAAAGCTGCATCCATGGATCAAGTAAAAAAAACTTTTGAAGGTAAAAGTTTCATTACACATTTTATAAACCAACCCAAAGATGCGGCCAGAGAGACTTTGTAGATATATATGTTTGTGGCTTTGTTTGTAGCAGATTTTGGAATTTTGTGGCTTCATTTCAACTCCTTTCTTTTTGAGAACAAAGTTTCGTCTTCTTTTCCCAATAGCTAGTCTCCCATGATAATTAAATCGTACTTTAGTTCTCATAAAGTTACTGGGATCGCTAAAAAGACTGACTTTGCAAGCACAAATTGACTTTGTAAAATGTTTTATAGAGAGTCAAAAGTCAAACTAAGTAAGCGTTGACTGAGGCGGACGTGTACCTAATAATGTTTGTCCCTGCTTTATCTTCTAGCAGTTCGATTCGCCTACAATAGTAACTGTACTTTTCTCTTCATTTTATAATGTGGTTTTTCTATCTTTATAGTGTCTGGAACTTCGAAAACACGATTATTTGATAAAAACATTGTCAATTTCTATCTAATTTTCTTCTACTTTGTTGATTTTTTCCTTGAAAAAAAAATGGTTGAAATAGACTTTATTCATGCCTTCTTTTTGTGACAACTTTACTCATGTCTTTTAAAATTCACATCCACATGACCACATCACATTCGATGATGATTTATTAACAGAAAGTAGGCATATCATACCCATATAACAATTGAGCCAAAAGTAAATGTGGTACCTCCTAATTTGTCTCATAATTATGCATCCGAATTCTATCACCCATATTTGCCGGTTTCTCTTAACAGAGACTTCCATTTTGTTTGACAAAAAAAAAAAAAAAAAAAAAAAAATCCTTCCACTTTGTTCGGGTATATACAGTTTATTTTTAAATAGTACTACTTTGGTTTGAAAAGTATACTATTTGTAGAAATTTTAGAAAATATTATTCAAGTTTGATTCTTGAAAACTAAGGCAAGCTGAAAATTTGTCACCCTTTCGGTGCACCTGGACGGGGACAACAATGTCCTCAAATTCACTGGTTTCGAAATCATGATAAAGGTATTTCAATAATATAAATATAAATGCCCAAATAAACCTAAAGTTCAATAAATGTCACTTCTCTAAGTATATCTGACGAATTTACGTGATTAGGGAAGCGTTGGATCACGTTGAATTTACGTGACGAATTTACGTGATTCTATTTTAAATCAGGGAAGCGTTGGATCAATGGACGACATGTGACATCAAACCTTGTTAGATTTGAAAACAGACACTTTTTGAAGAAAAAGTTTGTTCTTTTCGATATGCATATGTAAAAGAAAAAGTTTGATATATAATGCAATTATAAATAAAGCACAATCAGTAATTAGCCGACCATGTGCTTTTTATCGTTAACTCGTTTATTTTATTTGTCCGAAGTGACTACAAAAGTTTCAGGCACTATGAATTTATTTATTATTGTAACGACGTAAGAAATACTCTAATTTATAATTTATGAGTATTTTTTTAGGAGTGACAAAAAAAAAAAAAAAAAAAAAAATTCTTGGTCTTCGATGATGGTCCCATAATTAAAAAAAGACATATATAACCCTTAAAACAATTCTATTTTCTGTTTCTCAAATATTCTGTACGACAACCGTTCTCAATTCAACTTACAGTATTTCCCTGTAATTTTAATTATATTTGACCGCTATACAAATTTGAAAATAGAACAAACATTAAATAATTCTTTAAACTCTCAAAAAATAAGTGTGGATATTAACACATCCCGACTATAAAAATAAAAATAAATAATCGATATAAAAATTTGAAGAAAGAATCATTGAACAAAAGTTGCTATCTCTATTTCTTTTTATAAAACGTGTTCGCATTTTTAATTATATCATATTACTAAGCTAAGAAAATCAGGTCAAAGTACTTACTTAAGAATTACCTCTATATAAAAGATTATTTGGGTAGAAATGTTAAAAAGAGTAAGAAATGAAAGTTTTATAGCCGTTCTCAGTTTTTATTGTAGGAGACAAATCTTTAATTACAGCATTATACAAAAAGAGAGAAATCGTTAGTTAACTAACAAAGTGACTAAATGATACTGACTTGACTTTTTTACAAAGCATGTAGAGTAAATATGACAATTTCTATTCTATCCTCTTTTAGTTTTACCTTCTTTAGACTTAAACTCGGATTAGGTGACATGGCACCATCAATAGAAGAGTCAAATCTAATAGAGTCACTAGAGACCTCCAATCCAACCATTTCTTTATTAGATTAGTTCCGATTTAAAATAATTTAATCAACAATGAAAATATTTATTTATTACACAGTTCCAAACTGTAGCAGAAAATATTTTACACCTTACAAAAAAAACTTTATCTTTTGAAGAGTGTGAGGTGAAATTAAAGCGTGTTAAATAAAAGAAGGCACTAACAAAAAAAAGAGTCTGTGGCTGCTGAAATTCTTCAAATGATGCTGATGTTCTGCTTCTGAACATTCTCTCTCTTCTTCTTCTTCTTCTTTTTTTTCTCTATATTCGCAGCTTCTTCATCTTCCGCTTAAAGCAACAACAAACTTCATACACGTGGTGAGAGAGCACTGAAAAAGGCTGAAGCTTTTTTCAAACCCTTGTTGAGATTCGAGCTCTTTTAGGTTTTCTGCAAATGTTTTTTCTTGGTTTCTGGAGGTACTGAGTCAGCTCCAATCTGAATATTTTCTATTCCGATCTTCATCAATTCCAAGTTTCCTCACAGCTTGGGGACGATTTGAAATGAAATCTGATCTCTACTATTCTCCAATTGGTTCCTTGTAAAGTTGGTTTTTTTCCCTTGATATCAGCTTATCTTTTTTTTTTTTTTGTTTTCTCAAGATTTATGTGGAATTTAGAATAGGGGTTTTGTTAGATTTGGGGATAGATAAATAATCTGGGGTTATTAGGGTATTTTTTGTTGATAACGACGATAAATTGAAGTAAATAGATATGACTATAATGGAGGAGAAACAGGACAGTCCTGTGGGAGAGAAGCAACAGAGTTTTAAGGGTATTATAAACCAAACACAAGAGATTCAAACGAAATCAATGGAGAAACAACAGAGTTTTCGAATTGTGGAGAATCAACCGAGAAAGGCGAGGGCTTTAGAGAAACAAGTGAGTTTCCAAGGTGTGAATGTAGAGAATTATCAGCAAAGCAGACTCGGAAGATCATTGGATAAGCAACAGAGTTTTCGAGCTGTGACTGTAGAGAATCATAAACGTGGTGTTATGGAGAAGCTACCGAGTTTTGGTAGAGCAACAATGGAGAGGCAGAAGAGTTTCCGTGGTGGGTTTTTAGAGAAGCAGAAGAGTTTTCGTGTGGTGATGGAGAGGCAATTGAGTTTTATAGGTGAGAGGAGGAAGAAGAATGAGTCACCAGGGAAAAGAGGAGATTCGCCTCTTCATATCGCAGCTCGAACCGGGAACTTAAGTAAGGTTAAAGACCTGATTCGAGGTTGCTGCGATGGTGCTAGTGGTGGCCAAGAGTTGAAAGAGTTGTTGTCAAAGCAGAATCTTGAAGGAGAGACTCCTCTGTATACTGCAGCAGAGAATGGGCATTCATTTGTTGTTGAAGAGATGTTGAAGCATATGGACCTTGAAACTGCTTCCATTGCTGCTAGAAACGGGTTTGATCCGTTCCATGTCGCAGCCAAACAAGGCCATCTCGGTATAAAGATTTGTACTTTCTTCAAATTTTCTCCAATTTCAATGAGAGTATAGAACTATCCATGGACTGTTCTCTTACTTGGCTGTTCTTAATCTTTTGCAGAGGTGCTGAAGAAACTGTTGGAGACATTCCCAAATTTGGCAATGACAACAGATTTATCATGTACAACTGCGTTACACACAGCTGCAACACAAGGACATATTGATGTGGTGAATCTTCTTTTGGAGACGGATTCTAATTTGGCTAAGATAGCTAAGAACAATGGTAAAACTGCGCTTCACTCTGCAGCAAGAATGGGTCATGTTGAAGTTGTTAAATCTCTGATAGGTAATGATCCAAGCATTGGGTTTAGAACCGATAAAAAAGGGCAAACTGCTCTTCACATGGCTGTAAAAGGTCAAAATGATGTGATTGTTGTTGAGTTGGTGAATCCTGATGTTGCGGTTTTGAGTGTTGAGGATAATAAAGGAAATACACCATTGCACATTGCCACAAACAAGGGCCGTGTTAAGGTAATGGCTCTTTACTTTTCAACTATCCAAACTTGGCATTTGTAAAGTGTAATAGAAAGGATTCTTCATCATGGAATGATTGATATTAGTTCTCATATAAACTGGTAATTGACTTCTCTGCAGATAGTGCGGTGTTTGGTATCTTTTGAAGGCATTAACCTGAACGCTATAAACAAAGCTGGAGATACGCCACTTGATATCGCTGAGAAGATAGGAAATGCAGAGCTCGTGTCTATTCTGAAGGAAGCAGGAGCTGCTACAGCTAAAGATCTCGGGAAGCCTCAAAACCCAGCTAAGCAACTGAAGCAAACGGTCAGCGACATCAAACACGAAGTACAATCTCAGCTTCAGCAATCCAGACAAACAGGTGTGAGAGTCCAGAAGATAGCAAAAAGACTCAAGAAGCTTCACATTAGTGGTCTAAACAACGCTATAAACTCAGCAACTGTCGTGGCTGTGCTTATTGCCACGGTGGCTTTCGCAGCAATCTTCACAGTACCCGGTCAATACGAAGAGGATCCGTCGAAAGGACCATCTTTAGGACAAGCTCATATAGCAAACAAAGCACCATTTCTGGTCTTCTTCGTCTTTGATAGCTTGGCACTGTTTATATCCTTAGCTGTTGTTGTGGTGCAGACTTCAGTTGTTGTGATTGAGCAGAAGGCGAAGAAGAAGCTTGTGTTTGTGATCAACAAGCTCATGTGGTGTGCTTGTTTGTTCATATCCATCGCCTTTGTTTCTCTCTCTTATATTGTTGTTGGCAAAGAGGAGATTTGGTTGGCTATATGTGCGACTATTATCGGCGGCACGATTATGTTGACCACGATTGGTGCGATGTGCTATTGTGTGGTCATGCATAGGATGGAGGAATCTAAATTGAGGAGCATAAGGAAAGAGAGAAGCAAGTCTCAGTCTTTCTCTATGTCGCGTATGCCATCTGATTCAGATATTCTTAATGGTGAATACAATAAGAGAATGTATGCACTCTGAAACCGATTTGTAGAGAATTCAGCCAATGAGATCTCCTCAGAATGTAAGAATAACCAATATATACTTGTATTTTGCACCTGTAAACCATTGCTCTATTCGAGCTTCTCGACTAGAATAACAGATCTGTAATGAGTTCATTAATGCGTAATGTCTACTTTACGAGAGAGAGAAGTTCACTGTACCCTGAAAAACAGTCACAAAGCAATCTACACTTTTCTGATATCCCATGAATCAAAAAATGAAAATGAAGTAACTATAACCCGATGAAACCTGAATCTTAGTACTGGGTCTGGATGCATTTCTTTTTTTTTTGATGGCTTCACAGTTCTTCTGTTCCTAAGATCTAGCTATAGTTGAGATGTCATCAACCCCGTCTAGTGGAGTCATCTTTTCTGTGTCTCGTGCTTCCACCACGGTTACTCTCTGTCTGGTAACGAACGGAACCCTCTAGATTCTTTGTCGTGAGGCTAGTTGGTTTGGAATAAGAGAGACTAAGTGATTTGGCTGCTGAGAAGCAGTAGCGGACTTTGATAGAGTGGCTTGTTGTTCTGGTTGAGCAGCTTCCCTGGACGATTATCATCAGGGTCACTTCTTTGTCACAACTGTCTTCAGACAATGAGTTTTGCTGGATGCCATCAATGGATTCATCTGAGGTGCGAAAGTCTTCATGATGAACCTTCACCTGTAGTGAAGCATCTGCTTTTATAATTCCAGCTCCAGGAGAAACCTAGAGAAAGGGTATTAATCATTAAATCTTGTGAAGCAAAAGTTGACGAAAACAGCGGTTTGATTGGCGTAAAAAGGAGAATAATAACCTCGAGCCAGCGAGGGAGACCAAAGGTGCCTCCATCATCTCTACCAATAGTCTGACCCTTACAGACAATGTTGAAGATGGCTCTATTCGAGTTTGAAATGTTTCTGATTGTAAAGATGTATGTGTCCTGACTCTGAAGAAGAATGCTGTTGGTGCTCACTGATGTTTCTGGAACCGATTTTAGTTCCTCGAACATGGATCTGAGTTTCTCATTGGACCTTATTATCTTCCCCATCTCCTGTCTTCGCACAGATTTATCGGTGTGAGCAATGTTAGCATGAAGTTTACAGCGCACGGGTTTGTGATCACTCTCAGTCACATCCATGCAAGCTTCATACCTGTAAAGACAACGCATAAGGTGGTCGGAAAGATGGAAGGTGAAAGGAAAGAGAGAAAAGCTCATGAGGTCGCGCGATGGAACATTACATTACAGTCGACATAACTACAGGACACTGCAAATTACACTCAGAAAATTGGCTTGATTGGTTGTCTCTATATATAACTCGGTCACACCATGCGGGTATTCGCTTTTTCTCCCCTGAATCATACCCTGGAGATACGAGCAGCATAGAAATTAATTAAACTTTTCTCTTCCTACAAGCTTGTCTAGTTAGTGAGAAGTTTGCAGAGAGTTTCAAATCAATCTTTTACCTCCAAGGCCTGGCTTATTCTTTTCAAATTTATATGTCGGCGGGAAGGTGATTAACGCCTCACGCATTCCTTGGAACACTTTTCCATCATTCATCTCTTGCCTAAGTTGGTCTTTCTCTCTGAGCCAATCAAAAGACCGATGTGAAATGAAGTCCCTCGCTTCGTCGTAGGTTATACCAAACAACCTATAATTGAAATCACCAAAAAATGCGACCATATCTGCTGCGGCTAAGTCAGACTTCTCCTCTTCAGTGTTAATGTTTGTATTCTAGGAAAAAAAACAAAAAAAAAACAATTACATTAGTAAGGAACCGAGATGGTGAACCAAAAATTGTAATTGGCTGTAATGCTAATCTTACAGGGTTATTCTTTAGCGCTTGAGCGGATGTTGAAGCACCGGCTGCAAGAGAGAGGGGCCATGGCAAGCCAGAAGAATAAAGCAGCCAAAATAAGTATGTGGAGAAGCCAAGTGAGCAAGACAAAAACAGGTATGGTACTATACCAGCTGCAGCAGTATATACACTTTGTCCTTTGGAGAATACCATTGACCGATATATGTGATTGAAATCCGCGTTTCTTCGAGTAACCGCCTCCAAGTGAGCAGCCAAATGACAGTTCACAAAGCACATAATCCGGTCATAAACTCTGATTCTCAAACCCACACCTCCCTGTTTTTGACAATGTAAGAACACTAATTATTTGACAGAACCAAGTGAAAGATAGCTTAAAACCACACCTCCCTGTTTTTGAACGTTCACAGGCTAATTGATTTGTATTAGACAGAAACCAAGTGAAAGATTAGCTTTAAAGATAGACCTTGTTGCCAATGGCACGGCCAAAGCCACATGGAACAGCTGCGACATCGAGATCTCCAACATGTGTTCTAATGGCCTTCCTCACCCTAAGCAGAAAGTTATAAGAAATGAGGTGACAAAAGACAGGTGAAAGACGGTTGTCTGGTATACCTGCAATCATTAGAGAAACACAAACATGTAACATGCCCGAAATTATTTTCGCCTACCAAAGACATATCAGCAGTCCTGCCAACTGCCTTGACCCCATCCGTTCGAAAGTACTTCTCTCATCCAGTGCATTTCCAATTGCATCAAGCCACCATTGCCCCACAGCACTTCCTTCAACCCCTACCTACAACCAAAACACAAATATGAGCTGACATATAATATGTAGACAGCTGCATAGTCCCACTATATAGCATATGAATCCACATGCAAGATTTTTAGTGGAAAAAGTTTTTTCATAATAACCAGTAGTCCTAGGTACTAGTGGACAGGTTTTGCCTCCCGTGGTAAAGGGCTAAATGACAAAGACATGTTAGACTCAGATCCTTATTTGAAGATGGAACCAAGGATTGATCAACCAACAAGGGCCTTAATCCGTCCACATGTCTTTGCCAACTGAAAGCATTGTTAGACTCAGATTGATAAAGATTCAAAATCTACTAGTTCCACAATCGTTAGAGTAAGACTAGTCTCTTATAAACTCAGAATGAAAGTGAATGCAGATCAGTAGGGATCATCCAATAGTGGAGAGAGCCTCATTCCTCGTAAAGTGCATTGGACAGAAGCAAATAGTTCTAAGAAAAAGGAGTTACCGTTTCCTTAGCAGTAGACATGGCAAGAAAACCCGCCCCCATATCGACCTCTTGCAACCCAATAGCGACAATTCCAACATCCGAAACAGAAGAACCGAGCCAAGACATAAGCGCTCCGCGTGAAGCCCGTCCTTCACCAACATTCCAGGTACCAATCAAGATTTTAACACTGTCTTGTCGAGCATAAGTGATTTCCTTTTGAGCCAATTCTGTTCGGATTAAGCTGTCTAAAGGTCCTGGAGATGTCACATACCATCCTCTAACACCACCATGAGTAGCTAAGCTAAAAATGAAACCACCACCAGCTGCTAGCTTTATCACAGGTTCATTATGTGAAACCCAGCTTGCAATTAGCTTTCCACCAAGATCCAAGACCTGGATGTAACCACTTGCATAACCCACATATATTCGATCACCAAATGTGCAAAAGCACAGAACAGCCTGCTGATGATGATTCACCTCCCGCAAGCGGTTTCCATTTCCATCCCACTGAGCAATTACACCATTCATGCTTCCAGTCCAAATTGATCCATCTGCCGCTATCGCAATAGCTTCTACTTTTCTAGTGTCTTCTGCAAAAGCTCCTGCACTTCTTGTAGCAGCTCGACGAACAGCTCCTGCAGCTCCCATTATGGCATGGCGCGATCTTTGCAGAAAGCCTTGTGATTTTTCCTTCTTTGGTGTTGAGAAGAACTTGACTTTAGTTTCTTCTACTTGTTGACCTTGCCCTTGTGGCATGTCCACACGACTTTCGACTTGCCCATCAATATTAAAAACTTTCACAAGCTCTTTATTCTGAGCATCCCTGCACAGATAGATCTCTCTCTTGAATGATCAAATATCCACAATGGCATATTCATAATCTATTGAATACAAATACGTAAAAGCGTACCAAAGTGAGAATGAGAGATGCTGCACAGCCCACACTTTAGCTCTTACTGTATCAACTAACAAAAACTTGACATCTGATGAAGATATGCTGCATGTACCATTGACAGTAACTTGGCTCCTCAGGTCAATGCCAGACCTCTCCACTAACAATGCAGCCATATGCTTCTCCGCTGGTTTAAGCACAAGAGACTTCTCTAAAGAATCAAAAGTCCATATTTTTATCACACCTCCATCAGAACATGACCACATATCACCTACATCATAAACAAGAAGAGACCAATAAAGATTTGAGAATCCAAATACAAAGCATCAAGAACTAGATTAATCTTTGGAATCAGAGAACAACACTAACCATATGAGCTTATGACAATATAATTCACAGGACCACGATGAGCTTGCCATGAGAGTCGTTCTTTAAAAGGCTTTGAATCATCCGCACTAGTAGTATTCGGCTGATCCGTTGTCCAGGCCCTAATTTTGCCATCCTTGTGACCGCTCCACACAAGCCTATTGCCATGGTCAATCATCAAACACAAGGCAGGTGAGGTGGTTACAGATTCATGAAATGGAGCTGTATCTTCATCTCCTCGCCGTGCCTGTCCGCCGATGCCGATGCCACAACCGGCACCATATGCTTCCTCCAAGTTCCAGAACCTCACACCATTCTCTTGTCCCGCCCATAGTTGACTTTCTGTACAAGCAATGTTTCTTAAAAACTTTCCCGTTTGTGTCTCTCTCAACGGATGTGGCCGGACCTCAAGACAAGGTGGCCGTCCGGGGTTCACCGCTGCACGCACCGGCACCTTGAAAACGTCGATGCCGCCTCCTGCTCCAATGAATTCCGGAAGAGACTCGATATCGTCCTCTCCTCTTAGACCATTGTTTCCACCATGCTGTGTTGCTGGTTTTGATGGAGGCATGGCAAAACCGTAATCCTCCCCATTGCCTCGGTCGCCACTGGTTCTGCCACCAACGATGACTACTCCTTCGGGGGAGAAGTCTCCGTCAGAGGAATCGAAATAAACAACTTCTGAATCCGATGTTACGGATCTTGAGCCTTCATCAAGGCTATATTTGCGGATTGGATGATGCGGCTTCTGTTCGTATTGCTCAACGTAGGAATGTGTTTTATGAGGAGGCAGCGGATGAGCGGGGACGAGCGATGCCAATGCCAATGCCTCCCGCTCATCTGCTTCAATAATAACCGAATCCATGGAAGAAGAAGAAGATCAAAAGAAGTCACCAAATGAAGAAATTCGGAGATTGGAAGGAAACCAACCATGAAGAGGAAATGAGAAAATGAGAGATGATGGTGAGAGATTGAGAGAGAGCGAGAGAGAAATGGAGAAGAGAGCACGTTGCCATAAGAGAGAAACATGGCGATAGTGTTGCTTCTCAGACTCATATTATTTTTCATTCTTCTATAAATAGCAAATTTGAAAAGAAAAGAAAAACATTTATTTTCACATTCAACAAAATTGATTACTTCTTTCAGTTCATACATTTTCTTCAGACTTAACGAAGAAACTACTTTACATAACATTACACAGGCTTCTATGGTTAATTGACACTTACATCGACTAAAGGAATTTGTTCTTGCGAATTAACGATACCATTCAAACAAGGTGGTTTTGCAGCTCCATAGTAGAAGAAAGCCATGATCTTTGAAAGCTCATCTGCTGTTCTAATGCCTGAAAAAATATGTTAAAACTGTTTTAAGTACAACAACAACAACAACAACAAGGTTAGAGATTCCGGTTAAGAATGGTTTCAGGTTTTGAGACGTTACCTTTCTCACGGTATAGTATCTTTCCGGCTTTAGTGAAGATGATCTCTGGGAACACAGATACTTGAAGAGCAGAGACCAAATCTGTCTCTACCACAGCATCAACAGCAACACACTGGAAGTAATAATAATCACCAAAGAGGATTAAAGCACAGACCAAAACATATAGCAAGATTCAAGAACGGTAATTAGAAATGGTAAAGAGATATCCAAAACTTACTCTTGGTGAAGGAAGTCCACAGTTCCATATTACGTTAATCGCCTTCTCTAATTCTTCCCTGAATTTCTCGTTCTCCTTTGGCCTGAAATAAGTAGATACTCATATCAGATTTCAACAACAAAGCGAGAACTACTATAGTCATCAGCACCTCGACTTAAGCCACTAAAGGTTGAAACTTCTAAACACTAAAGTGAGTTAATATACATAAACCAAAAAGAAACTGTTACAACCACCAACCTTTTGTAGCGGTTGTGAACAAGAACCATGAGAGGACTAATATCTTTGAACACTGTCTCCTCCCATTCTGCAGTTGTGAGATCTTTGATCGGGCGTATGTAGTTATCATCTTGCCAAACAATCTCCTTTTCATTGTCATCTCCTTCATTATCATCGTCATCATCATCATCTTTCTTTTCGTTCTTAATCGTTATCTTATTAAAGAACTGGTTGAAGCTAAACCCCCAACCATCAGCATCTTCAGGCCAATTAGGATCTTCCTCATTCACAACAAGTGGGTAATCAGCAAGAAGCTTTTGCATCTTCCTTCTCTTCTCAACCATGTCAACCTCTTCCTCTTCTTCGATATCGGGATGCTTATCAATCACCTCTCTTATCTTCTTCCTCCATTCCCGTCTCTCTTCTGGATCATCGAAACTTGCTTCATCGCGGCTGGAGGTATCTTTTTTCACTCCATCATCCTCATCTTCACTGTCACTTTCTTCTTCTTCTTTTCTCCATTTCTTCTTCCCAAGTTTATCAACCAACCCAAAAGCTTTCACATCTCTTCTTGACCTCATAACATTCCACTTCTACCACATACCTCAGTTAGTTTCAAACTGAGCCAATTCACAACTCATGTAATCACAATTAGAGAATTAGGTAATCGGAAAAACTAACCGAGGAAGCAATTTTCACGGAACCAAAACACTCATATCTCAACGAAGTAAACTCAAAACGATCTCTTTTGCAATGGGAAAGTCTGAATCCATTTTCTTGAACAGGGCAAGTGAACTGTGACGAATATGGGAGAATCATTCCTCTGAAAACAAAATTCAAATCAACACAAACGAAAAAAATTGAATAAATCGAACACCCAACAAGTTAAATTCCAAAATTGAATCGTCTAGAAAAAGGATAAGGGAAGGAGATTCAGCAGCTAGCTCGCGAGAGGAGTCGAGGATTGGATTGAATAGAGACAAAAGAAAAGTTAAGAAACAAAAATAAAACAGATTTGAATCAATATTCAACAAACCTGGAGTTGTGGCGGAAACAATCTGAAGCTTGAATTTGTCAGAGCTTCGTCTTCTCCAGCAAAATTAAACTAAAACCCTATAGAAACCCTGGTTTTGTTAATTGGGATAGAATCGGAGACCAAAAAAGCGTCAGACAAGAAGTGACACGTCATCCTGAACAAAAAGTTATCAAATAAGAAAGTGACATGTCACGCACAAATAGTTTTTTTGTTTTGTTGTTTTGAAGGAATTATATAACAGTTCTCTACTCTATTTTCCTTTTTGAAAACAAAAGGTAATAGAAGAACACTATAAATTTGGAAAAAACAAAATGAAATACATACAAAAGATAGTGAGATTAGGAATATGTAGGAGTAAAGAAGAAATCAAAATGTATATAAATAACATCGTTTCCTCTCATTCACCCTCTAGAGCAATCGATTCCTTGCTACAAAAGCAACATTTTTCCTTAAGTCAGAGTTTAAACAACTTGGCCTAAGTTCGCGTAGAGATGTGTCATTTCAATGCTCAATCACAGCCGATCCGAAGACTACTTGTTAACGTTCCAAGGAGAAGGAGCAGGAGGAGGATATCACTGGTCTCCTCCACACAGAGGGTGACATCGGAAAATCTGGCTCCACCTCCGGCTCAAACTCCTGCGGCTCCTGCTCCTACACCTACTCCTACTTCAGCTCCAGCTCCACTTTCATGGCTTGATCCCCAGCTTCCTTTATGTAGGTTTTAGATTTCCTTTTCCTTTTTTCTAATGTCGATGAGTTTTTGGACTAGGTTAAGATATATATTAGATTGTGTGGATTTTTGATCACTCACTATTGTTCGTTAGCTTCTTTGAAAAAATTTGAGTGGATGATAACAATGATCTAGTGGTAGGCGAGATCCTTTTGCACTGGAAAGTATTTTCTCCATGCCTTTTATTTCATATAAACTTCACTCCAAGATACAAATAGTATTCACTGTATGAAACCAGACTCCGATTTGTTGCTTAACAAATTGTTTTGAGTCAATACTATTAAGCAGAGTTGATCGAAATAAGCCAATCAAACAAACCAAGTACTGTAGATTCTCTTTTTTTCTTGCTTCTCAACCTTTGGTTCGAATACTCGACCAGCTTCTTCCATAGATCTCCCACAGTCCAACCTTTAGATAAAACCAATTCCGTTACCTGTTCCAAAACACCATATTAATCAGTACAGAATATTGCTCTGTTTTTTTTTTTTTTAAATAAATTTGATGTAGTGATGAGAGACTAAACCTGACTTAGATTATGGAGTGCTTCAAATCCAAAAGTGTAATAAGACATGAAAGGTCTTCTTGCCTGAGAAGAATGTAATGTTGTGAGCCAAAAAAAACAGCTATTGATTGATAATCAAGCAAGCAAGTAAGAGAAGGGTTCAAGATTTAACCTGTGAAACAGCAAGCCATTGAAGAAGAGACTTGAGCTCAGGATCTCCACCATAAGCACCGCATCCCCAATTCCCTGTTGCAATACCAACTCCATCTTCATGATCTATGCACTGCCGGTTGTTTTGATTCTTGCAGACGTGAAGGAAACCAGAGAGAGCCTTATTGGTCTTTTGTTATTGTATCTATTTTTGATAGCGATGGCGAGAGATGATGATCAAGTGCTGAGAGAGAAGAGATCGTTAGATATTTTGTGTAGCAACGGCGAGAACTGGTAGAACTTTAAGTTATGAGGAAAAGGGAGAAACGTCCGGTGAAGTGGAGAGAACGAGGAGAGTAAATAATTACGGTCTAAGATCAATGATGAGCAAACGACAGAAGATTGATGAGTGTGAGAGTCAAAACCCTAATCTTGATGCTTCTTCTGCAAGTTTGTGCCCTGTAGAGTCCAACAAAGACGTTAATAGAAGAAGAAGGCCCGGTCCAGAGAGGGGGATGACGCCGGAATGGCTGGTAAACCTGATGAGAAAAGTGAACGGTACGGACGTGAAGCTGATAAAGGAGAGGGTTCTTACTACGACTGATCTCGACAAAGTGAAGGCACGTCTCTTGATTCCCTGGAACGGCATAACGGATATGGACTTTTTGAACGAGGGAGAGTTGAAAATCGTAGATGAACATCACAAAAAGATTCGTAAGGAAGGAGTGGATTTTACATTGGTGGATTCTACGTGTAAACATTGGAAGCTTAACCTCAGGAGATGGGATATGGACACCACTTCCAATTACGCCTTGTGTAAGGGATGGAAAAACGTCGTTGCCCATAACGAGCTAAAGGAAAAACAAAAGCTTTGGATATGGTCATTCCACTCCCAAGACCGGCTCTATATTGCTTTCGTTCCTCCGGATCCGGCTCCAGCTCCGACTCTAGCTCTGCCTCCAGTTCCAGATCCAGCTCCGGTTGTTACTAGAGATTCCAGCCAAAGCAGCTCTGTTATGTGACTAATCTCTGTTTATTGTCTACTTGCCGTGCCATGCAAGTTCTGTCTTTTCCCAGGTGTTTTTTTTGTTGGATTTTTTGTCCTTTAGTATTACTTATGAGTGTTAAAGATTGTGCTGATTTTCAGTTAAATGTTTGTATCCGATGATGTTTAATTTTGGCAGGTTCCATTTCTAACTGCCTTAGTTACATACTAAATAATCCTATCGCGGAACTGGTATAAGTAAGTGCTTTAAGTAGACAAACAAATTACATAATTAAGGAAATATTATTCACACAAATTCAGTGAAGTATTAGACTTCAGATGTCAGAAACAGACAGACAAGGATCTCATAGAATTCAGGAAACGAATATACAAACTTTGACTCAAATGGTCCTCTTAAGTAGAGAGTGAGGTTATGAGCCACGAGAAGAAGCCAAGCCGTGTTCTTCTGCTGAGCCTCTCTGAAGAATACTCAACTACTTTATTCCATAGGTCTCCTACAGTCATTTCTTGCAAAGCGACCCTTTCGATCACCTGATTGAGATTTTGCAGGGCTTGGAGGCCAAAGGTGTAGTATGACATGAAAGGTCTTCCCGACTAGAGAAAGTAAAATCGAGAACGTTTTTTGCAATTAAACGGAATGATAATTGTGTGTGTTTTGTAAGAGAAATTGAAGAACACAGAGAAGTGTACCTGTGAAATGGCAAGCCATTGAAGCATGATCTTTAGTTCTGGATCTCCTCCAAACACACCGCATCCCCAATTCCCTGTAGCTACACTATTCTTCTTCTCTTCATGATCGATACACCATCCCTGAGAGCTTTCTATAACTCGGTTCGCTGAATCTGATTGAAGAGGATCATGCAGCTTTGCAAAACCAAATTTAGTCTAGGTAAAGTCAGGAAAACAAAACCCTTAACAAGTAAGCTCTTACTAAATCCATGTATGGAGCAAAGCTGATGTTCTTACAGAAGATGATGCCTCAGAGTGAGTAAAGTTAGTGTCCGCCTCAAGTGGGATCTTAAGAGACTCATCAGTTTTATATTTACATTGATGCAGGTATCCACTAAATGCCTTGTTAACCTCTCTATCAAAACCAAAAGAACAATTCATAAACTATATAAAAAGAAAGAATGAGAAATAGTGTGAAAGACAAGATTTGATTACCGAAGGAGGGCATTAGGTTTGTACTGACTCTCTCCAGGGTCAGGAATGGCATCTATAGCTATGACTCTCGTTTTTCGCCTCCTGAAAATGTCTAAATCCTTCTTGTCTGTGTAATCGCCAGCGTATTGGAACGAAGGTCCATACCTGAATGGCACCACCATGTGTTTGATTTCTGGAAAGCTATAATAATAAGCTTAACATCTAAGTCAATTCACCAGTACTTACCCTGTGTAATTTAAATATCTTTCAACGCCAACAATCTCAATTGCTTCATTTGCATCCATACGAGGCAAGAAGAGCATGCCAGCAATAAGTTCCGGGTTTATCATGAACCTTATCTCTTCCTACATAGGAAGACGTTTTGACATGGTCCAAAGATTATCATAACTGACTCAATGGACTCATGAAGAGTTTTTATTAAGAGATGGAAGTACAAGTCAGACCTGTAGAGTATCATAACTCAGAGTAAGGCCTCCAAAATACTCATCTGCAAAATCCACTTCAAGAGCTTCACCTGGTTGATCTTCTATAGCTCCCGAGGTGTGAACCTACTCTAATTAAAAAAAAGGATCAAGAGGCAAATAAACTAAAGCATACTCATGAACCGTCTCAAAGAAATGGATTCAACAGCGAAGACGCTTAGTTAAGAGTGTTTGTATGTTACCTCAATGGAACAAAGTGGGGTGAGGGACTTAGCCCATGAATCAGCCTCGGGATAAGAAACAAAGTGAGGATGGTTTTCCAGTGGAAGAATTTTCCTCTCAAATGAAACAAAGCCGGTGGGCATAGATTGACATATTCTTTCAAAGTAATGGTTAAGGCATCTAATTTTGTTTTCGGACTTCGTGCAGTGACTCCTATACGAATACCTTTAAACACACACAAGAAGGATTTATAACTATGGGAATATGGTTGTAACTTGAAACTAGTAAGGATAAGAAGGAAGTAACATACGAAAACAGTTCATCAAAGTTGATTTTTTGGAGATGCTTTAAGCGTCTGTCAACTTCAGGGAACAAACAAAAGAAGCAACATGCAAGAAGAGCTGCAATCAACTCCTGCATAAGGCAACAAATATACTGAGGGGTGGAAATAGTAAGAGAGGAATGAAGCATGTTTGCAAAAATCAAAGGAAGTGTACCTCTAAAGAGAACTAGAAAGTTACTATATCAACTTTCATTCAATGCAACAGAACACATGTTTTTGTTTGTTTGTTTGGGAAAAGAGAGTATACCTGGCTAAGAAACACAGTGCCAGCTTCTTGAGGGCCCAATAGACGAAGCCCGGATGTAACTCCATCAAGAGCATGGTCTGCATTCTGATAGTGCGTTTCTAACATGGAAGGTAATTGAAGAAGCAATCTGCACAATGAAGGAACCACCTCACCAAAAAACTTAGCTGACTCTTCTCTGGAAATTTTCTGTAGCACAACAAAACAGGTTATTTGTGAGTACTTTATGAGATTGAGTGCCTATCATTTTCTCTCTACCAAATGTTCACCTTAAGAGACAATGAATCAAGAAACACAAAAAAAAAAACCAAGAAATTAGATGAAAAAAACAGAGGAATTGTTACCTCGTCAAAGAAAAGAGCATAGCCTTGTAACGCATAAGGTGCGAGATCAGATGCATTCAAGGAGAGGGATTTCCGCATATTCGTGATATGCAAGGCAAGAGCCTCTCCCGAGGAAACCATTGACTTGCTCGGTCCTCTAGACATTGCTTGAAGCTCTTCATCAAGAGAAGGTGGCCAAACTAGCGATGAAGACTGAGCCACAAGAGGCAAATACTGAAGGATTGACCTAAGATCTGTCCTCTTCTCCATCCTTATTACCGTTCCTAATTTCCTGAAAGAGATTTTAAAGGCAGGAGATCAAAGTCTGCAAATGATTTAGGAGTTGAAATTCGACATTTGATGTTATGTTCTATCAATATTACTTGGTCCGTTGACTATATCTTGCAGAATACGAAAAAACGACCCATATTATCTCTTTTTAACAGATGGTACCAAAGTCAAAAAGAAACACGTTTTCTTTGAATGACCGAGTCCAATTCATTTACTCTGACAAAAAATGTTGGAGACCACACCTTTGCCGGGCTCTGTAATTTCAACTGAATACAAAAGGATCTTGTTTCATCTAAATAAAGACTGGTTCAAACATTTGACCAAAACTGTATATCAGCATGACTAACGCACCTAAAAGAATAATACAACTTATTCATGTTCGTAAGAAGAAAATAATCACTTTTTTACATATCTATATGAGCAATATAGATAAATACAGCAAGAGTATGCAACAAACAAGTTGATCAAAGAATTTTCAGAGTCAGGGCGGCTGGATAGCCGTGTTGGTGGTAGCTAGACATGGAAGTAGCCAAGAAAAGAAGCCTCGATTGGTTTGCTTGTAGAGCCTTTGAGCAGAATATTCCAGCATCATGTTCCACAGATCTCCAACAGTCCATTTATGGGAAAGAATCCACTTGGTCACCTGTCCTAGTAAGAGTTTGTATCAGTTGCAAAATCAATTTGAGTTCAAACACGACCTGAACAGTATAATACTCCATAATCCATATACTCTTTTTGCTTACTACACACCCAATTCTTAAAAAATTATCAGTTTCGAAATCAGAGGAGAAAAATACGAAACTGAAAGAGAGGCTACCTGATCTAGGTTCTGGAGTGCCTCCGCTCCAAAGGTGTAGTATGATATAAATGGTCTGTGAGTCTGGAAAGTAGCCATGATCGAGTCAAGAAAGAAGCGTTAAATGAAAACCGCTATATATCTCATCACTTGAATTTCATTCTAGAAAATTTTAGTCAAAAGTGAAATGGAGTGTTTCTTACAGTCAAAAGACTCGAAACACTCTTAAGTATGTGGTTCCAGAGAGAAATGATCTTTTTGTTTTTATTTGTATTGCCTATTGGTACTCAGCTTAAACCATCCAGAAAGATTATAATTTCATTCATTTTAGCGGATGATGCAAAAAGGCACCTGGGAAGCAGCAAGCCATTGGACTGTAGCCTTTAGCTCTGGATCTCCTCCAAAAACACCGCATCCCCAATTCCCGGTCGCGACACCATCATCTTCATGATCCATGCAATCGACTCCTTCCACATTAAAATCTCTGACAAGATTGTTAGCAGCCTTTTCTCTAATCATCTCGACATCATTTAGTGGAACTTCGTGTGACTGCATCAGTAGACAGTAGGGGAAAAAAAAAAGAAATTGGAAATTTTATTTTCAAAAGCTTAATTCAAATTGGCTACTAATTAAAAGAGGTATTAAAGGTTTGTAGGAAGATTCTAACCGCAGTAGTTTCTGCACCCAGAAGACCAAAATCTCTGTCGTTTCTGGCAAGCTGATTTTCATTATCTCCTTTATCTATGAATATATTCTGGTGCTGCCAAGACTTGCTACAGTTTAAAAAGCCACATAAAGCCTTATTAATTTCCCTGGAAAAAGCAGAATGGGAGAGAGAAGCAGAAATCAGATTTGAAGTAATAAAGAGAATAAAAGAGTATAGAAAGAACTTATTAGCAAGACTCCAAATTGTTGTACTGACACAAAATGTGGATTATCTGAAGAACCTACAAATCCCCAAAAGAAGGTTTCACATACCGCAAAATGCATGTTTCTTTAAAGTGTCTCATCTTCGGAGCACATAATGCATCTATTGCGACAATTTTGGTTCTTCGCCTTTTGAAAGGATCCATTGCCTTTTTGTCAATGTAATCACCAGCAAACCGAAACGAGGATGCATACCTACAACAGAAAAAAAAAAGATTCATAGAAAATCAAGGTATTATGTATGATACCAACTATCGACGATATCTAAGTCAGTAATACATCACTATTACCCTAATGTATGATGCATACCTACAATGTAAGCAATAATTTAGATGCACACTTGTTTTATTATTTTTCAACGTGCCTCAATCAGGATTTCCACAAACTGAAGCGAGCCTATTGGTCCATAGAAGTATCAAAATACAGAGACTAATCAGCCAATGTTAAGTAAACACAGATTAATGCTACAAAACAACCAAATCTCACCCTGTGTAACATGAAAATCTTTCTGCGCCAACTATTTCTATAGCCTCATTGTCATCCATGCGAGGCAAGAAAAGCATGCCAGCGATTAATTCAGGGTTAATCATGAAGCGTATCTCTTCCTGCACAAGAATCCAATTAGAAGTCAATGAAAATCATAAACCATTGATTTACAATATATCTTTTGACCAAAAATGAACTCAAGAATCAGGAAAAGGAATCATGTATGCTTCTGAAATCTATAATATGTAATATGAATCTCAAACCTGTACGCACCCCCTACTAAGGGAACCACCTCCGAGATACTTGTTCGCAAAGTCCACTTCCAGAGCATTGCCAGGTTGATCTTCAATCAACCCAGAAGAGTGAACCTGTAACAGTAAAAGCTGTCAGCAAATATAATGAACAAGCATTTGCAGATTTAGTGGTACAAGGTACAGAAATCCACAACCCAATTCCCGTCACCTTAAAAGCGCAAAGTGAAACGTCAGACTTGCTCCAGAAATCAACATCAGGAGCAGTGGTAAAAGAATTGTGGTATTCAGCTGGAAGAATCTTGCGTTCAAATGAAACGTTCCCAATAGGCATGCCGGAGCACAGCCTTTCAAAGTAATGCATAATACACCTTATCTTGTTTTCTTGACTTTCACTATAACTTTCATAAAGGCTCCTGAAAAGCAAGTGAAATCTGATGCCGGACTGCGTGTACACAAAGTCTAAGACTCTAAATGAAACTTACTCAATGCAAATCAGAGAAGATACCACAAGTGAATTTTAGATCAAAAGATAAAATTTGACTCAACACATGCTAGCCAATGAATCATAGAAATGTGTTAATTCTCACAACGAGCTTGTCCAAGTCTAACAAGTGAGCTATCAATGGAGACTGAAGCACATATGAAATCTCTAGAGAATTTGCTTTCTTTAGACTCTAGAGCGTGATTGTCACATTAAAATTCCTTCTATTTCATAATACTTGCTTGATCACCTTATCACTTGAGCCAAATGACTGACATTTGAACATTAGGTATTTCTTCCAGACCGGACTAATGTAATCCAAATACTTTAAGAAAAGTTTAGAAGACAAAGCGAGAGGTCACATACGCAAACAAATGATCAAAGTTGATGTCTGGAAGGTGTTTTGCACCTCTATTAGCAACAGGAAACAAACAAAAGAAAGAGCAGGCAAGAATAGCTCCAATCAACTCCTGCAAAATCAAAGGTACAATGGACATGTAAGAATATCAATAATCCATACTATATCTATCTTTAACAACACCAGGTCATTACTTTTCCAAATAAAATATGCTATAGCCAACAACTTAAAAAAAAAATCTGACAAAGAAGCAATGGAACTACAAAATCTTTCTACCAATATCTAGCAAATTGACAACCTCGTCTACAAAACAAGCCTAGTCAAATTCAGGAATACAATAAAAGCACCATAAGACTGATATGTAGGAAATAGCACTTTGCATCAATACCTGACTGAGAAAAACGACGCCAGCTTGTTGGGAATCTAACAAACGGAGACCAGTTTTGATTCCACTAACGATATTATCAGCATTTTTGAAATGCAATTCTAATAGAGATGGAAACTGAAGAAGTAACTTCGCCAATGCCGGGACAATCTCATCGAACCATCTCTTTGATTCTTCTTTCTCATCAATCAGCTGCAATTATAAGAGGAAATCAAAAATCTTTAATCCATTTACTCAATTCAGCACCAGAATTTGATTCTCAAGTACACTCAAATCCAAAAGTGATTGAAACCAGCAGAAGTTTAAGGAGGATGATGATTATTACTTCATCAAAGAAAAAGGTGTAGCCATGAGAAGCAAAAGGCGCGAGAGTTGACAAAGATAAGGATCGTCTCATATCGGAGATAGCTTGCCATAAGACCTCTCCCGAGTCAACTCGGCTGTGAGATGGTCCTTCAGACATTGCTTTCAGCGCCTCCACCACGCGAGGTGGCCAATACAGCGACGACGAACGAATCACAAGCGGAAGGTATGGAAGAATCGAGTTGAGATCTTCTCGATTCTCCATTTTTGGATTCCTAATCTCACAGTTCTTCTCACTTGCTCTTGAAACAGGTCTGCGAATCGCTTCTGCGACAAGATTTTGCCGCCGTCGGAGAAACTCAAGTCAAAAGTGAGAAGGCGAAAGAAACGAATCAAGTTTGCTTGAACCGGGAAGTTGAACTTTAACCGAATAGAAAATGTACCGGTTTGGCTCGGTTTGAAACTATTAAATCTCGTTGGTCCAAGATCAAAATGCCTTATTTGTATTGTTGGTATATAGGAACAAGCCAAACAAGGGTTAGTCCGGAGGAACCAGAATGCGAGAGTCTTCTTTGGACAATGCAATCAATTTGAATACTTGGTTATAAAAAAAAAAAATATTAGCTTTAAAGGAAATTGTAAGATTTTTAATTGATGTCATCCACCATAAACCACGCAAAATCTTAGATTCTACCCATATATTCTGACGATTTTTTTACTGATTGTCCCTTGTGATCGATCTTTTAAAAAAAAATCATTTTAAATGGTTCAGTTAGTATACAATACAAGTAGAGGTATCTCAATACCGAATGTATTTGGTTCATTCGTTAGTTGTTTTACGACTTATGTTCTTTTCGTTTATCTTTGCACGACTTAGTCCACTCTCGCCTTAATACAGACGACGACGACCTTATCGACCCAGAACGGTAAAGAGAGCGACTGAAATAAATTAAAAAGGTGTGGAACATAACATTAATTTCTAACTTGCTGAAAGAAAAAAAAACAAAAAAACAATAATTTCTAACGTGTGGAATGGCTCACTGTGGAACCCACAGAGTAGACTTTGACTTATCAACGCTGATATAAGTCAAGTCATTAAATTGATCGCTAAATGGCATTATAGATCGCTAAATGATATTGCAACTTGCTACATTTTCAACATTATTATTTTCTTCCCACACTATTTCCTGGAAAAGAATACCCAAAATCCACACTTTACCAATAGCCAATTTCACAAGGTAGGATTATCAATTTTGCTATTTTCCAAATTTTAAAAAAAAAAACAGAATTTAATACTCCCTCCGTTCCAAATTAATAGAAGTTTTGAGTCATTTTTCTTGTTCTATTTTATTAGATGTTTTGTTAGTTTTTATGCAAACTTTACATTTTGATTGGCTAAATAAATTTTAAATAAAACATTAAATGATAATTTTGTAAAGAAAAGTAGGTTTCTTAATATGTGTGCTTTTAGGCAAAACATCTATTAATTTGGAACAGAGGGAGTATAATAGAATAAAAAACAGAAGAAAATTATATTTAATCAACTTTTCTCCAAAATCATTGATAAAATAAAATAAAAAAGGTATGGGCTTCTTATTATCATTTTTTATCTTCTTTAATTCGATAGCAAAAGTTTCCTAATTTGATATCATATGTAAGAACTCAATAATGTATCATTAATATTAATATTTATATTATAAAATAAAATATACAAATGATTTGCAATTTTCAGTTCTCATTTATGATGTTTCTACTACATATGATTCATGATGGGCTTGGATCCCTTAAACAAGGCACTCCTAAGTCATAAACCATATAAATTACAAAAATACAAAATGTTAGTTTTAAAACGTTAAGGCACTCTGTTATTTCTCTGTTTGTCTTTCCTTTCTATTATTACTCTCCTGTGTTTGGTTTCTTTTAAATGACGACAACAAATAAAAAAAAAAAAAAAATTTTTAACATTAATATAATTTTCAGAAAGAAAAAAAAAAAACCGTAGAACACGTAAATGATTTTTCTATAGATTAGTGTCACTTCCTGACCATAAATATCAGTGAAGACCACGACAACATCCACAAGAAGAAACTTTCTCTAATTAAAATGGCCGTTCCCACGGGAAACGCCGGTCTCTTTCTCCGGCCTCTCATCCTCGCCGTTCTCTCCCTTCTTCTTCTCTCTTCATTCGTCTCCTCCGTTGAATGGCTCGATATCGATCCCTCAGATCTCAAAGCTCTTCAGGTCATCGAAACAGAGCTCGGAGTCAACGGTCAACGTAATTTGTCCTCTGGTGTCAACCCATGTGGTCACCGAGGAGTTTTCTGCGAGAGAAGGCGCTCAGCCGCCACCGGAGAATACGTACTCCGTGTCACGAGGCTCGTCTACCGATCCAGGAGCTTGACAGGGTCCATCTCGCCGGTGATCGGAAAATTGTCGGAGCTCAAGGAACTTACTTTGTCTAATAACCAGTTAGTCAACAGTGTTCCGGTGGATATCTTGAGGTGTAAGCAACTTGAAGTTCTTGATCTTCGAAACAATAGATTTTCCGGTCAACTTCCGGGAAACTTTTCTAGTTTGATCCGTCTTCGAATTCTTGATTTTTCTTCGAACAAGTTCTCCGGGAACTTGAACTTCTTGAAGAGTTTACGCAATCTGGAGAATCTCTCTGTTGCAAACAATCTCTTCTCTGGCAAAATCCCGGAACCAAAGGTGTCGTTCCACAATCTCCGGTTCTTTGATTTCTCTGGAAACCGGTATTTGGATGGTCCGGTGCCGGTTATGAGCAAAATCAAGCTTCAGACTTCTCCACACCAGACGAGACACATTCATGCTGAAGCTCCATCTTCAAATTCCCCGAAGAAACCCAACAACAGCACTACAACAAAAGCTCCAAAGGAAGCTCCAAAACAAGAGAAGAAGAAGAAGAAAAAGAAGAGCAAGAAGAAGAAAGTAGCAGCATGGATCTTAGGGTTCGCCGTTGGAGCCATAGGTGGAACAATCTCTGGGTTTGTCTTCTCGGTGATGTTCAAATTGATTGTTGCGGCAATAAGAGGCTCAAGACAACCAGCAGGCCCTTCCATATTCAGTCCATTGATCAAGAAAGCTGAAGATTTAGCTTTCTTGGAGGACGAAGCAGCGGTGGCTTCTTTGGAGATCATTGGAAAAGGAGGTTGTGGAGAAGTTTTCAAAGCGGAACTACCTGGAAGCAACGGGAAGATCATCGCCGTGAAGAAAGTGATCCAACCGCCTAAAGATGCAAACGAACTTACAGATGAAGATTCCAAGTTTCTGAACAAGAAAATGAAGCAAATTAGATCAGAGATCAACACAGTCGGCCAAATCCGGCACCGGAATCTTCTGCCGTTGTTAGCACACGTGTCGAGACCCGAGTGCCATTACCTTGTTTACGAGTTCATGAAGAACGGAAGTTTGCAAGATATACTGTCTGATGTGTCCGCTGGAAACAGAGAGCTAATGTGGCCAGCGAGGCACAAGATTGCTTTAGGTATAGCCGCAGGGCTTGAGTACCTTCACATGGATCATAGCCCAAAAATCATTCACAGAGACTTGAAGCCAGCAAATATTCTTCTTGATGATGACATGGAAGCCCGAATTGCAGATTTCGGACTGGCAAAGTCAATGCCCGATGCGGTCACACATATTACAACCTCAAATCTTGCAGGTACTGTAGGATACATAGCACCAGAGTATCATCAAACTCTCAAGTTCACAGATAAATGTGATATCTATAGTTTTGGAGTGATTCTTGGGGTTCTGGTGATTGGGAAGCTTCCTTCAGACGAGTTTTTTCAGCATACCGACGAGCTGAGTCTGATTAAGTGGATGAGGAACGTAATAACATCGGAGAATCCAAGCATTGCGATTGATCCGAAGTTGATGGAACAAGGATTCGATGAACAAATGCTTCTGGTTCTAAAAATCGCTTGTTACTGTACTCTGGATGATCCGAAACAGAGGCCGAACAGCAAAGATGTCAGGACTATGTTGTCCCAGATCAAGCACTAGTGTTTCTATAGGTATTGTTTGCTTCTATAAGTGTATTCTAAATTTCCTGTTGCATGCGAAATAACTATGAACACTATAGTGTTCGCTTGGCAGAAACTTGTAATGAAGACTGTATAATTTAAATGGAATTTTAATTATGTTGAGCGGTTATGCTCTTTTTCTTTTTTGGATTTTGATACTCTGTTTCTTCGCTTTTTAATGGGGCCTTCTATGAAAGAAGACAAAAAAAAAAAAAATTATGTTTTATTGCTCTAAACATAAATCATCAGTCTAATACTATAATCTTAGCTATATACTAATATACATAAGGGATAAGAGCACTTTAATTAACAACCTTGGAATGACAATGCCTTACGTGTTTCGTTACTGTCTTCTCTATAAGCAGCCGCTGAGAATCTCCCTCAAATAATCTAGCTGTTCATGGCTGCCTTCAAGGTCTTCCCACTAAAAGAAAATAAAAACAAAACAAAGTCAACACAAGTTGAGATATTTATAATCATGACTGAGATGGACAACCATTATCAATTAAGGAAGAGCATGTGAAATTTTGGCTTTTGAACAAAACAGATATTCTAAAAGTGGAGAACAATGTCTACTTGATTCCATAGCATCATCATCTTAGTAACTCAATTTTAAATTTGGAGTTTTTTAACGTTTTAAACCCACCTCTTGATGAGACAAGGATACCACCTTCCATCCAGCAGCAGTAACATATCGCCTCTTCAGCATTGTATGCCCTAACGGTAGTCCTACAAAGACGCAAAAGTCGAAATCATCATTGAGTTTGGGTTGGCTCCACCAGACACCAAGATAAATAAAGAAACAGAGTGACGGCACTTACCAGAATTTCTTGAAAAATGAGTTGGCCCGTCGATTTCTAAAGCAACTTTCTTCTCGACCAGAGCAATATCCACAGTGTAGCCATCCACATCATGTTCTTTAGCCCAATCAAGCCCTGTGCTAATTAAAAGGCGTCCAACTTCTTTCTGGAAAGATGAGCTTATTTTCTGATTGAACCTTTTGGTTTTTCCTGCACGGGTTATTTTTTCTTCGAGTCCATCACAAAGTGACAACTGAAGGTGGGGGCACTCAAGCTTCAAGCACTGATTCACAAGATACACCTGCGACGCAAACATGACATCTTCCCTATACTGTTCTGAAAGCCTTTGTTCCTCCAAGGTGGTTAAGATATTCCATATATTGGCAAAGAAAGGTCGCTCAACTTGCCCAAGAACAGCATAAGACCATGCTATGTTCCCCAGCTGGTCCCTGTTAAAGCTAAGTGCTGGAGATCCTGAAGCACCATCACTTACTTCAACATCTACTGCTTCATCTACTTCTTTCGTCAAGTAACACTTGAATTGGTCACTGCCTTTGAAAACACTATCCAAAGATTCAAGCAATGGATCAGCTGGCTCAGAAAGCGAGGCAAATGACCACAATAGTTGAGCAATCTCTTGGCCTTTAAAGGTGACGATAATAGTAGATGCCCTCTTTGACAACTCAGCAAAGAGTTCTGGAGCAGAATGGCGCATGGAAGCAAAAGCCCCGGCTATATTAGCAACATTCTGAGAATTGAAATCCCCCACTTTTGATGTGGCAACTTCTGCAACTCTATCCATCTCTGTCATATATAGCAATTCACCCCCGATTTTGGACAATGCCCATGAAATATTTGAGATGCCTTGAGCTGAACATTCTGGTAGACATGTCATTGCGAGAGCAACAAGCATTGACATCTCTCTTTGCCTAGCAAATGCAAGCCTACGAGTTCTCATCATCGAAACTTTCTCCATATTCTTAGCAATTCGGTGGAGTGCAGTAGCAATGTTAAGGGGAGACAACGGCGATGGACTTAAACCTTTAGCAACAGCCATGATTGTCTCAGCTGTTACTTCCAATACCTCTTCAGCAGTCTGTGCTTCTATTATAGCTTTGTTCAGGTTGATTTCCTTCATACGATCAGAAGGTCCTGAAAATTGGGATAGCCTCTGAACTAGTTGCTCCCTCGTCTTCTCCCTTTTTTCCTCAAACATTCCACCAGCCAACGAGCTAACTTTCTTCCGCAATTCACCCATCTTATCCTCCACTGATCGATCTTCAAAATCCAAATCTTCTTCCTCTGTATCAAAATCATCTTCAGGAAGACTTTTACTTTTGACCTTATCTTTGTTCCCAGTTACTTTCTTGCTTTTTTGCTTTTTCTTCTTCTTAAGAGGCATCACCTCCGCCATTCTAGAAGACAATCCTCTAGCCTCAATCGATTGAAGTGCAATTTTCCTTGCCCTTACACACCAATCCATCCCTTCAGTGTCATCAAGCACTTTCGATTTTTTCTGTTTTTTCCTCTTCTTTGGTGGTTGAATATCCAATGGATCAATCTCCCCAAGAAATTCTGCTTCCCAGTCAGCATCATCATCTTCTTCTTCTTCCAGTTCTTCCTCCGAGTTACCAATCATCACAGACGAGCTCTGAAACAAATGACAATACGTGAACATACAAATCAAGTTTTTTTTTGTGTAACCTTATCCAAAAACCTTCCACACCATAGACTAAATCAACAAAAAAGTGACTGGAACATCACAAGAACTAAGTTCCCCAAATTAATTGACAATTCCGAATATCTATGAAATGAAAATTATACCAAAATTTCAAAAAACTAACCACAGAAAGAGGAAGATGCTCGAGGGAGCCAGTACGGTGATGCAAGGAACTCCTCGGCGCGAGTGGAGCAAGAAATCGATTTTTCTTATCAGCGAGAGGCCAAAGCCCTGGAAATGGACCAAAGAGCCAGTAAGGCTATAGAGCTGGTGGATTGATTATGAAACAAAGAAGAGAAGGGGAAATGAAGTGTCGAACCTGATTGGAAAGAGGAGGAGGAGAGAGTAAGATGGAGATGACAGCGACTGTGGTTAACGATGCGGTGGCGTAACTCCGACGGATTGAGATAGAAGCACCGTCGTAGTGGAACTACACACTCCATCTTCTTCTATCGGAGGAATTTTGTTGGCTCCGTTGCTGTGATTTTAACGGAGAGTGGGTTTTAGCTAGAACCCTCTCATTTAGTTAGTGAGTTTGCTTTCGAATCAAAGATGACAACTATATTTTCCTAATGATCCCTCAAATTCAGCTTCTTTATGGATCATGCCCACTATTTTCCATATACTATTATGATCCCATCAAATATAGGTTTTGAATGGCAATCTGTTAATCTACATGTACATTGAACAAATTCCTCTGATTAAAACTGATAATTTTAATTATTTTTACCAACCAAGTTTGGATAACTCAGGTCAAATATAAGTAAGATGGAATGATCTAACCTTAAATGCACAAACCTACTTTTTTCCTATTAAAAATCTCAAATTTTAACATATATGCAGTTAAAGGTCAAATCTAACACTAATTTTGGAATTTCTGTTTCTAACAAAATTCTAAATGTTTACAAATCCAATCTCATTAACATATATAATGCTCATTACACCATGTATTCTGTTTCTAACAAATTCTAAACATTTACAAATCCAATCTCATTAACATATACTCCCTCTGTTTCATAATATAAGTCGTTTTAGAAGTTTTATTTTGTTTCAAAATATAAGACGTTCTCATATTTCTAGGTAACTTTTTACTTTATTGAATATTGTGTGACCAATAATGATTTACAGTTTTTCTTTTAATTGGTTGAATTGTTTTTTTTTCTATATATTAAGTAATAACTTTTAAAAGAAAAAGTAATTTCTTAATATGCGTGCTTTGATCCAAAACGACTTATATTTTGAAACGGAGGGAGTATAATTCTCACTACACCATGTATCATTTGGCAAAAAAAAAAAAAAAAAAGTAAATACACCATGAATCATACGAATCTCAACTCTGTTTACATACAGAGGAAAGAAACCCCAAACCAAAAAAAAAATCTCATTAGGGAAAAAAAAATGGAAAGAAAAAAAGCTTTCCTTTCTGTAATATATGCAAAAATCATGGCTTAATTAATAAAATAATAAAAGATTTGCAGCCGTTGGAACAAGACCTTCTGGACCAGGGAGCAGGTTTCTTTCGATGAATTTGTTCGTTATTCAGGCAATGTCTGGAACAGGAAGTGGAAATCAGATCGCTGGCGGAGAAGCGGCGGTGGATCGACGTCGGAGAGGCTAATGTTGCCGCCGTGGAAGGATTGTGAAACATCTTCCACTGAGAAAGGAATGCTGCAAGATACCGGAAACATTGAAGTTTCCGAAAGTAATTACAGATTGAGAAGAAATTTATTGCGTACCTTGAATCGACGTCTAGCAAGAAAGAAGGGTAAGTCATGTTGACTGAATCTTCCGCCATTAGTTTTCTCATCTGCTTGATCACCTATTATTGGATCATGAGCCCAGTTTTTAGTTTAAACTTGATCAAGAACATAGTGATATTGTTAGGTTTGTTCTGTGACGTTTTCTTGAAGAAGTTTTGGAGTTGGTTTGGTTGTTCTATTACTTACCTCAGGAGAGAGTCCTTGAGTTCCATATTTGTCGTCCCAAAACATAGTCCCAATTCGATATACTTGTGGAATGCTTAGTACCTGAGCAAAATAAGAAAATAACTTGAGAATTGTAACGTATCAGGAGAAGAGTTCTATGAAAAGTTGCAGTTGTTTTCCATAATCAACAATTTGTGCCAGAGTATGATCCTTCCACATGCTTTGCAGAAATTTTTTGGTTTAAGGTTTTTACCGGGCATATCTCTTTTGTGATCTCGTCCAATGGTTTCTGTGTCTTTTGATGCGAGACCTGTAGAGTTATAGTGTATATCAAATGCTGAATTTTCACCAACTATGTATTTTCATCAATAGATATGGTTCGAAGTTGTACCAGAAACTTCACGGCTTGCCTTATATGTTGAAGTTCATCCCATGGTGATCGTGCTGCCTGTAAGAGAAAAAAAAAAAAGAAGAAAGAGCAATGTAAGTTAATCTTTTTGTCATTATTTTGCTCTTCGTATAATTTGGTTACCTCGTCTTCTGCCTTCAGGCACCATTGCTCTAATTCATGCAAGCCCATTTTCAGATATTCTCCGTTGCTAAACGAACAACACTCTCGACGAAGCAACAAACTGCCAGAAGATAAAATTTGCAAGTCAAGCTACCTAGCAACTAAATGTAGCTACTTGTGTCCTATGGAGTATATTTTCTGTACCTGTTAAAGAGCTGCACATTGATGTACGAGAAAACCTGATGGAAGAGTTTTCTTGTGATCATAGATGGGACCTGGAGATCATTAACGTTCGGTCAAGAAACAGGAGAAGAAAATTTAAGCTTGCAATGAAAATCGTTGACAGTGCATTCTCTTACATGGTTCTCTGCCATAAAGGTCAAGGTATGTTCAAGCCTATTGATAATGTTCTGCCATTGTACATATGATGCATGTTGCTTGGAAATTGTAGTCAAATGGATGTTTTTAGTCACGTCTCGCAAGGTTCTAGCTCTCGTCGGTCTTGGTGCCTGTTACATCTCACATAACACAGTGTTAACATACATGATTAGCAAACTACTAAGATAAGTTCCGTAGTAACTTGATGAATGATGTACTGACATGGATACAGAGAGTTAGTAATGGGTTTATCTCTTTCTTTAAGTTATCTCGGATCATTCCATATGTTTTCTCAACGTATGCTGCTAAGTGTTGCTTGAATAGTAAAGCCGGGTATTTAGCTTCGATCATCTGTTGGTCATTTGATATTCCAACCATCCCGCTGTAGCCACTGGATGTTTCCAAGCCCACTGAAGATGATTGCATTCCCTACAATGTTGTTACCAACAATTAGTAAGACTCTTACAAATTGGATTAATAGGAGGTTCACTTTTACGAAGCTTACTTGGACCAATCGCCCAAATAGTGTAGCCTGGGATGTTCTGTTACGTCTTGAAGCCGCATTATTTGTATTGCTGAACTTGAGTGTAGATTGTAGAAGATATAAGAGGGTAGAGTTTGTTGTGAGCCAATAAGTTAGTTCCCTTGTGTCATCTTGGCTCTTCTGAACCAAAATTAGTATAACATGATTACAAAGTCCTGGTTTCAGAGGCTTCAGAATTTAACTACTTTTGTAGCCCTTGTCTTTAATTAATTACCTCAATGGACGATCGAATTTTATGAACAATTCTATCAAATATATTTGTTTTCTCTGCTTCGAATGATCTCCATTGACGTAGTGCTTTGTAAACTATCCAGGCTGCGACAGATCTGTCGTTTTCAAACCTTCTCTCGTCCGTGAGGCATTTTATCAGCACATCATGACTCTCCTGTGCAGTAATAGTCATTATAAATTATTCTGTTATGAAAAAAGATATTTAACTATCTTTTGCTTGCTTTTTGTTGGTTATCAAACAAATGGCTCTTTAGTACAAATGATACCTGTTGCCTATCAGTTAGAGACCCTTGTTTTGCTAACACAATGATTGGACTCCTTGGCTCCTGAAACAAATCACAAAAAGGGATGAGGAACTGTAGAGTACTATTTCTTAACTGGGTCTAGCAAGATACCGTACTTTTGTTGCCTGAATATCTTCTGTTTGATGTCCATTTTCAAGATCCTGCACAGTTATATTACATTAGTGCAAATTGTTACACATTTTTTCTTTTGACTAAAATAATATATGCTGACAGAAGTTTTGCACCTTTTCAGAAGCAAAAACTCTTTCAGGAGGCACTGTCGTTTCTACAGCAGCTATCTTTCTTCGAAGAGATTCATTTTCTGACTCTAGAACCGCAACTCTATCCTTCAAGCTGATAAGAGGTTTTTATTTCAGGTATGTGGTGATATCATTATCAGATACAATTTCAAATCAACATATTGTTCTCTTTAACTTATAATTCAGGTCGTCTGAAAAATTTTCAAATTCACACAGCTGTACCTAAGAGAAGAAAAGGAATGTACTAAGCTGAGAAAACTTCTCAGCTCACAGGACCGTACCTGTTTAAATCTTCAGACTCTTCGGCGCTTGTTGAAGCGGCCAAAGCCTGCTGGCGCAAGACCTGATTTTCGGATTCAAGGTTTGACAGGTTCGTATGCAATCTGTAGTTTACCAACAATACTCGTGAACCCTGACTGTAAAAAAGAAATATGATTTCAATGCTTTAAGGAATCAATGAAATCTATACCTTTCGATAATCTCTTGAAATTGGATGGCCTTTGATTTTGCATCTTCTGCTTCAGTTAGATTTGCCTTGCTATCTCTCTCAAGTGCAGAACATATTGCTTCAAACTCCTCGATTTTTCCCTTTAATTTTGCTACCTCAACCTGCGGTTTGAAGATATCAGGAAAAAATCTGCTAGTTAGTGGAACTTGTAGCTCAAATTTACCTTTAGTTCATTGTTTTGACTGTTGAGTAACTCCAGTTGAGTGTTATCTACAACTGGAACCTCTTTGATGACTGGTGGAGCTTGTTCAATCGCTAGTTTTGCTGCTTCTTTCTCTTGTATGATTGCAGCATGGGCTTCATCTAGCTTTTCTTGCAATTCAGTTAAAGTATTTTGTAGGTTTGCAATTTCTTGTGCTTTGGCTTCTTCGAGATCAAACTAATGACACAATTCAGCATGGACTTCAATTATGGAACTTTCATCCAAAGCAATTAGATAGCAGAACAAAGACCTCTTGTTTCTAACTGCATTGAAAATTACCTTTTGATGCTTCTCTAATTCAAGGCGCCAGGTTAGCTCTTCCACACGTTTCTCTAACTTATCCTTTGCTTCTTTGAGCGCCCCAGTTTCTCTTGCAGCCTTTATTGAGAACATTTTATTGTTAGTAACTTACATAGAAGCATTTTTCTAATTTCGAATTTCACTGCCTGCCTCGTACACAAAGTAGACTGATTCTTATGTGATTAATCACCTAAAGTACCCTCTTACCAATGGAACTTACCATTTTGAGTTTTTTGAGCTCTTTTCGAGCTACTTTAGCTCTCCACAGACATTGTAATGCTAATGTTGCTTTTCTGTGCTGCTTATAAGCTTCATAAGCTTGGTGTCTTCTCCATTCCCTCTGTTAGAAGATATTTCAGTAAGACTTATCATAAAAGTATATCAAAGTCATTTTCACCATACTGATTTCCCCTTCCACACTATTTGATCCTTAGACAAGTAATAGTAACCATATTACTTTGACGTATGATCCGTCAAGCATCTTTGAGCACATGCATAAGCTTCCTTAATAAAATCTTGATTCCTTATGGGTGAAGAATAATCCATATTTTGAAATTAGACTAGTTGCTACTTTTGATTATTTCTAACCTATCCTTGAGAGTAAACTAGTCTGAGATTATAGAAGACAAGTTCAGAAACTTCTGATGTTTTGATAGGGAAATAAGAAGTGTGATAAAGTAGTCAAAATCTATTACCTGAATGATAATTCCTGCTTTTGTTCTTCTTCTGTGTCTATGTTTGTTTCGAGCAGCCATTGCCCGTAAACCGGTCTGAATAACGGTTGCTGATGCCTGTAGCTTAGTGTAGCTTTTCCTTGCTCTGTGAGCACGAATGTTCTTTTGGATACAAATTGAAGCAGCTTCCCTTCGCATGTTTTGATACAACTTGCGTGCAAGTTGTGCTATATAAGCATTAAACATGACACACAGTTAATTTGAAGAACACTGTGTGTCCTGGCTGAATTTTGGATCAGTTTATGACACTATATATCAGATAGTATTGATGGCTCTATTGATAAGAATTTTATTTCATAGCTTTGTGTTGGGTAGGGTGTTACTATTGAGATATAGGGAGAAGAATAAAACCTCTCCAAAGTTTTTGCATGTAAATAGTAGCTCTTTTCTGCCCAAGGAACTCTTTTCTTGTCAAATAAGTCCTGATCTGCCTCTGAATGCGTTTAGTGGCACCAGCTAAGACCTCGGTTCTTCTTGCATCTAGTTCAGCCATCTGTCCGGCCCTTAGAAATATCTTTGTTTTCCCTATCTGAAGATGAGTAATCAGAATTCAGAATGCAAGTTTAGATTGAACTATTCGCAAATGGATTGCTTCAAATATTCATATTTGACATGCATGTACCCTGAGCTTGACATACCTGATAGCCTTTTAAACCCATCTTGTCGCAGATAGAAGCACATGCCGCCTTCTCGTCGGATCTGCCAATAATTAATGTAATTTTCTCAGCTAGGATAAAACTGATAATCTCTCTTCTTTCTTGATTTTGCTTATTTAGTACTTTTACCCCTCTGGAACGTCTGTTGCTAGCATTACAAAACGATCAAGGAATTCATCGAAAGCTCGTTTTGTTGGATAACCAGCACAACTGATTCTTATAGCTTCCAGGACACCCTGTTCACTTATCCAGATCCTGCTATTAGCAAAATCCCTATGGGAAAACATGAACTTGTTCAAATAGGAAACTTGAGGCTTTAGGCTTACTCCGCATCTTAGTTGGTTTAGGACATTGTCATTCTCAAAAATCCCAGGCTTTAGAACTGCATTTGGCTTCACACATCTAATATAATGGGGCTCTGTTGTGTTCAGCGTCTCCATTAGAGCTTGGAGTTGTTGCTGGGGGTAGGTTAGGTTTGGAATCATGATCTTGAACAATGTGCAAGTGATTTATTTACTAGTGGCTTACCTTGAAACGGGTCCCAATTGATGAAAATTTGGACTGCTTTGATGCGTCCTCTGGAAGTGGTGGAAACAAATTGGCGACAAAAGAGCACTTAGATGCATCTAACAAAGCTTGATGTTCTGCCACAACATAATCCTTGTTCTTGTCGAGAAATTGCTCTGCTGAATATGTAACCTGGAGACAGAGAAGCATGCTCAGTAACTAGCTAATATATTTACTTAAGTTTAGTGTCTAACATTGTGTTTGTCTCACATCTCCTGCATAGTGGTTGACAGTGAAGGCTGTTTGGGCAAGCTTAGGTTTGCTGAAACGCTTGTGTCCTTTATATGTTTGATACATCTTCTGTGCAAATGTCTCGTGAGTCGACTTGGGAAACATGCTGCAAAAATGAACCTTATGATTATGCTGAGAGGAGCCAGTTTTACTTGTTAATGTGGATTGATATTGTGAAACTGTTCTTCCCCTAAAACTTAGGATTACACTTACCATGCTTCATCAAGTAGGGCAATTATGCCTCCTGGTTTCTGCAAAAGAGAAGATACCATAGATAATTTTCTGTGCTTGTACATGCTGAGGAGCCTATGTCATCCAGAATTTATGATGTTAGTTGCATAGTTTATACCTTCTCAATAAGATCTAAGACATCCTGGTTATCAACAAATTCAACATAGCTCCAGTTTATTTCCTCCCTCGTGTATTCCTCTTGCTCCATCTTGAATACATGCTGCAGAGAAAAAATTGTTCCATTTAAAAGTTGTTTGCAATGTGAACTAGTTTCAGTGATTTTATTTCCCACCTGATTGAAATGTTGTTGCAACTTCTCATTTGTGAGATTGATGCATAGCTGCTCAAAACTATCAAACAAATAGCGGTATTAGATCTTAACTTCTATGTGTTTACATTCAGGTTTATAGTTTCTGGCAGATTTACCTATTGATCTTGAAGCTTTCAAAACCATAAATGTCGAGGACTCCAATCAAGCTTGTAGCATTCGGGTCTTGACCAATTGAACTGTTGATCTTATCCACAATCCTGCCATATTGAGTTGTGCACAGGTCATGGTTACAAATTGCTCAAAGTGAGAACTGTTCATATAGACAAAGTCCTAAAGGAAGACCATGTTAAAGTCTTTCATATGATGCGTATGCGGCTTCTATCTTACCTTTGCGCCATTATTGTGTAGGGAAGAGCAGCTTTTGCATAATGGTTGTCAAAATATCCAAAAATATTTCAGGGGTTGGATTTACTCACCAGTCAAACAGTCTGGAGTATACTGTCTTGGCTAAAGCATCACGGTTTAAGGCTGCTGATTCTGGGTCAAGAGGCTTTGTAATGTTACCATCCGGAGTGACAATTACACGCTTGCAGAGTGAATCTTCCATCATCTTCTCATTGCACCTGCATCAAGTGAATAATTGAAAATTTGTTATCATTGCCATTGTAACTGTGCAGAATTATTCGAGGTCTAATGGCAAGGATTGGTAGACGAAGATACATGAGTAATTCTGCTGCTGTTTGAAGATGATATCTTGATTTATCATCCCTGAGTTTTGAAGAATCTGATTCTTCTCCTTTGATAAAATTTACATTTCCAAGGTGGAGGATCGCAGCTACAACGCGGAATATGGCATCCTTAGGTTGACATTTCTAGTCAGTACTTGAAATTTTCTATAGTCATATGTATTTCTAAAATGATGAGTCATGAGACAAACCTGTGACTCTTGTCCAATGCCAACAATGTCCATGGCATTTCTTGTCTCCATATACTCTCTTGCATCATCTACATTAGATACCTCATAGCAGTTCGTCTGATTTAGATAGTGGAACGTCCTCGGATCCCCTAGCTTGAATCTCTTAACTTCCTGAAGATCAAACATAGTGTTACAACTACTGTATCGATAATTTTTCCAAGCTCAATTGCTTTCAGGATTGTTAATAAAGACTTACCTCAGGCGGTGCTGCACAGAGCATGTAGAAGCAGTGATAGTTCCTCTCAGGGTCTGAGACTTGGCAAACACGTGACCGTTCGAGAAGGTAAGTTCGGATTGCAGCTCCAGATATCTTCCCACGTTTGTCAAATTGGATCTCAACAAATTTTCCAAACCGACTGTTGAAGAATCACAAAGTAGTCAAAACAAAAGATGCCAGCAGAAAAAAAAAAGTATGTCCAAAGTAAGTGTTTAATAGACACCACCTTGAATTGTTGTTTTTCACAGTTTTGGCGTTTCCAAAAGCTTCCAACACTGGATTAGACTGGAAACAAAACAATTTTAGAATGGTGGAAGCATTTGTTCAACACAGATAAAACCAGAACAAAGTAACTCACTCACCTCTAAAACTTGTTGTTCAACGCTTCTCCCTTCAGTATCTGATCTGCCTCCCATGAATGCAAGGTATCTCATAAGCATTTTGGTCGTCTCTGTTTTGCCAGCTCCGCTCTCTCCACTAACCAAAATGGACTGGCTTGTTGCCTCATTAATCATCGCCCTGATGTATATGTAGGAAGCTTTTGGTAAGAGCTAAGTTCTTCACAGTTACTGCTTACATGGACTAACAACTTCTACCTGTAACTGGTGTCTGCTACAGCAAACAGATGTGGGCTTAGTTCTCCAAATGCAGCTCCTTTATATTGCTCCATCATATGGACACTATACAAATGAGGAAGTCTTTGGAATGGATTCACCGCAATCAAGATGTTTCCAGTGTAAGTCTGCTCTATCCAAGAATTTGCTATTAGATAATCTCAACATCGAACTTTCAAAAGATTGATCAATGAGTATGTTTTAGATATTTATCTTAAATTACTGACATATATCTCGTTTAATGCAAAACGGCAATCAAGATTGTAGAGGACCCCTGGCTCATGGAGGTAAGCGAGTTTAGTCATATCGTCAACTCCTGCAGGCGGCGCCTCTGTATCCTTTGGATAGATACTAGAAATACTAGCAACGACCTGTGAAAATCAAATCTGTGAATCCTATACTGCAGAGGTCCATAGCAGAATGATCATATTATATTTTCTATTTTGTATCAAATGAAAAGTAGTATCTCACTGTTTTCCCATTTGCAGTGACTATTGTGGCATTGGTGCCTTTGATTTCTATCACTTCTCCACTAATCCATGCGACTTCTGGATCCTCGACCCAGACATGTGACCCGAGTGTGATATTTACAGGAGTCCCCTAGCATTTATTCATCAAAGCAAGCTTTTCAGTAGTCACATTCAGAAGAAAAGATAGGATATGCAACACAAAGTTAATGAGAGGCTTACCATAATTTTAGCTTCTCAAAGCTCTTATACTGAGAATCTGTAGCAGTTGAAGAAGAGAGAGAGATCAAAAGAGAAGGTAATATTGAAAGAGAAGAGACGACTCTGAATCCAAGAAAATGCAGGAGATTCTTAGCTTAGAAAATGACCTTTCCCTCACTTCTCGGCTTCACCAAGTCTCTTACTGTTTTTGCAGATTTTAGAGCTTTAGATGCAGCAATGGTGGTGGCAAATCAACTTCGTTCAGAATTCAGATGTTCTCTCTTTAGTCATTTGCTTTCAAAACCATGCTTGCGCATTCGATCCGAAACTGTTTGGTGTAAGGTCACTCTTCATATTTTTCTCCTTTTCAATGCTTTATGCTGCTTACTTTAGAGCAGGAATGGGGTCCTCGTAGGTTAAACTAAACGTGAATATTCTGCTTTTAGAACATTAAAGTGTTCTGCTTTACAATTTGATATTGCAATTGCACCAACTTTTCTCTTGATCGATCTGCCATGGCCAGGTACTGTTGAGCTGTGAAAGTGAATGCCTTTCCTCTTTTTCGTTAAAAGACAATAATGACCTTTACGTTTGGTTCCATTTTTTGCAGAGCCAAAAGCCTCAAGGGACTTTGTCCTGGACCTCATGGTGCTTAAACTTGAAATCATCACCTTAAAAGTGTAAACTTGTCAAATCTTCTTGAAAGTTGCAGATTTTCCAAACTTTCACGTTATTCTATACTATTATTTTATTTTATTATTGTGTGTGTAACTGTGTAAGGTAATGGCCGGTGGAGAATCTCCGGTGGCGTCTGAGGCCGGTGTCCGACGTTGGGCCTTTTGGTTTAACTTTTCCAACTAGAATTTACTTTTTCCCTTTTTCTTTTCTTTTCTTTTCTTTTCTGTTGTGGTCGAAAAAATTTTATTTTTATATTATCTGTATTATTATCTGTCTAATTTTCCTAATTTCTCGATCCAAGAACATCATGATTACATGTGCAACCCTGTGTTTAACCCTTTTTCAAAAATTAAATTAAAAAACATCGTAAAATACATAGGAAGACAGCACAGTTTGATTTTAAAGCCACCCATTATAAGAGACCAACCAAGAAACCTCACATTTTGACTAATTTTTTTTTATCCAAAAAATAAAAAAGAAGCATAACAGCAAATTGACTCAATACAAAAACAACTAAAATGATTAGTAGTCTCTTCTTTGACAGAAAAATCTATAATTAGCAATGACAAGAAAAGAAGATGAAGAAAAAAAACACGTTTGTAGCTCTCCCTATTAATGCAATAATATCAAACACATTATAATGAACACAACATTTTATTAAAAGGGAAAGGCCAAAACCTTGAGGAATTTTAGAGAATCCCGTTTAACTCTACTACAAAAAAATTCCCCAATAAATATGGCCTATCCCGCACAAGATTTTGTTCCCGGAGTTTCCGAACCTGAATATTCTGAAGTCAGTGCGTCGCGGTTCGGGAGAGTCCTATGTTATAACCAAACCGAAACGAACATAAACGGATGGGAGAGCGGAGGAAGCATGTTTGAAGTTGCACTTCCTTTCTTTGTGACGCAACTTTTTGTCGCTAATGTTTGCTACCGCATACTCTACTATTTTACTCGGTTTCTATATCTTCCTCCTTTCGTCGCTCAAATTCTTGTGAGTAATCAATCTTGAATACATATTTAGCTAACCATTATTAATCTTGATTAGTTTTTTTTTCTTTTCATTTCCTATACTTGTGTATCACAACTACAAAGATATGTTTCTTTTTCTTCTTTGTTAGCTATATCATAAGAGTCTTCTTCATCTTCAAAGTCTTGATAAATTTTCTATCGTGTTTTTACTTTAATTAACTTCATTATTGTAATGAAAAAATCAGTTTTTTTTCAAAATGACAACAATCTAAGATTTATCCATTTGCAATATACACATTAAATTATGGGATCCTTAACCAAATAAATCTCGTACGTAGTTTTATTGTATGATCCTATAATTGATTATTTTGTTTCTTCCCTATATAACTTGCAGTGCGGATTACTGTTCAGCCCAAATGTCCTCAGCAATAATGAGTGGGTCCTTAAAAATATATTCCCTTATAGATTCACAATGCTTCTCGAGACATTCGCAAACTTAGCTCTCGTTTACAACATTTTCCTCCTCGGTCTCAGCTTGGACTTGAGAACGATAAGATTCAAAGACAAAAAACCAGTGATCATAGCCCTTGTTGGCATCCTTGTTGCTTTACTGGCCGGTGTTGGCCTTTACTACCTTCCTAGTAACGGAGACTCCGACAAGATCCTCGCAGGTAGTGTCTACTGGTCGGTCGCGTTTGGCTGTACAAATTTCCCTGATCTTGCGAGGATTCTTGCGGATCTCAAGCTCTTGCGTACGGATATGGGACGTATCGCCATGTGTGCAGCCATTATTACGGATGTGTTGACTTGGGCTCTCTTCATTTTGGGACTCACAGGTTTTACCAAAGGAGGTAATTAACTAATATGATTTGTTCCCTTGTGATTTTTGTCCTCTACAAGACTTACAACTCACACACACATTATTTACTAACGAATTTTTTTTTATCTACTTTAAACATAATAGGTGTACGGAACCAAATGATGCCATACGCATTAGTATCAACAATACTTTTTGCCGTTCTGTGCTACTACGTGATCAGTCCTGGAATCGCTTATGCCTTCAAGAACACCGTCACAGGAGGCCACGTCGGAGAAACTCACGTCTGGTTCATTCTCGCCGGAGTGATTTTCTGCGGCTTAATCACCGAGGCGTGTGGGGTCAAGTCAATCACCGGAGCTTTCTTGTTCGGTCTATCCATCCCTCACGACCACATCATTCGTGACATGATCGAACAGAAGCTCCACGATTTCCTCGCCGGGATACTAATGCCTCTTTTCTACATCATTTGCGGTTTAAGAGCCGATCTTGGTTACATGTTTAGGTTCTTGAGCGTTGGAACGATGGCGTTAGTGATTTCTTTGTCTTTTTTGGTGAAGATTGTGTCGACTGTTGTTTGCTCCATCTTCTTGCGTATGCCTTTGCGTGATGGTTTTGCTGTTGGTGCGCTTATGAACACTAAAGGAACTATGGCATTAGTCATACTCAATGCAGGACGAGACAACAAGTCATTGGACGTGATAATGTACACTCATATGACGTTTGCGTTCCTAGTGATGTCAGTTCTGGTGGAGCCAATATTAGCCTTCGCTTACAAACCAAAGAAGAAAGTCGTTTCTTATGAAAACCGAACCATTCAAAAACACGAAGGAGCATCAGAACTTTCTGTATTAACATGTGTCCATGCCCTTTCTAACGTCTCCGGCATAACCAATCTATTACAAATCTCTAACCCGACTAAGAAATCTCCTCTCAACGTCTTTGCTATCCACCTAGTCGAGCTAACCGATAGCACCATGGCTTCCTTGCTCATAATGAACGGGGAGTCCAAACCAAAAACTAGTTTTTCAGACCGAGTCAGAGCGGAATCCGAATGGATCGCTGAGATGTTCGAAGCTCTGGAAGTGCACAACAAGGGGATGTTAGTTCAGACCATCACCGCGGTGTCACCTTACGCGACAATGCACGAAGATATTTGTTTGATGGCTGAAGATAAACAAGTCAGCTTCATTTTATTGCCTTACCATAAGCATTTGACGTCAGATGGTCGGTTAAGCGAAGGAAACGCTGCGCATGCTGAAATTAACGAAAACGTTTTGCGCCACGCACCTTGTTCGGTCGGGGTTTTGCTTGACTGTGGTATGACGGTTGTCCGGTCTGGATCTTTATCGTTAAAAGGCGAAAACAAAAAGAAAGAAATCGCAATGCTATTCATAGGAGGTCCGGACGACCGAGAGGCTTTGGCTTACGCTTGGAGGATGGTGGGACAACAAATGGTTAAACTCACAGTTGTGAGATTCGTCCCAGGCCGGGAAGCTTTAGTGTTGGCCGGGAAAGCCGCGGTTGAGTACGAGAAGGAGAAACATATCGACGACGAGTCCATCTACGTGTTTAACTTCAAGACTATGAATGATTCATCTGTGACTTATATAGAGAAAGTGGTGAATGATGGTCAAGAGACAATCACAGCGCTTAGAGAATTGGAAGATACCAATTTTTACGATCTTTACATTGTGGGAAGAGGTTGTCATGTAGAATCACCTGTGACCGCAGGGTTGACGGATTGGATTAGTACTCCGGATTTAGGGACTATAGGCGATACATTAGCTCAATCGGACTTCATAATGCAAGCTTCGGTTCTTGTGATCCAACAGTACTCAGCCTCTCACAAACAAACCAGTAACAATCGAGAACATGTCAAAGGTGGAGCCAAGACCGCTCATGCAGCTATGCCTTTTATGAGGTCTCAAAAGGCGGAAGAGGATGATGATGATGATGAAAAAGGAAAACAGTATCATATCGGAATGCACAAATGACGAAAAGTTAATATTTGTTCCATAGTGTAATACAACTTTAGAGGAATTTACTATTTTTTCTCATCAAATTGTAAGTATTTTGTCATATAATCCAAAAAGTTTTTGTTCACTGAGTTACGATTCCTAGAAGGATGATTATGTTACCTAGTTTCTCCAATGGCAGATTCAATATGCTCAAGTAGAAACCGTTGCAGCTTCTTTCTTAAATCTTCGACTTTCTCGCTTGTTTCTGTTCTGTTTAAGATCAGATCATCGAGCCAACGGTTTACTGCTATAAGGCGGACAAGAATAGACTCTTTTCCACTTCCTTCTTCCTTCTTCACCAAGAAAGACCCTTTGCTCAGTGACATCTCCAAGTATTTCAAGAACCATTGGCTGGAAACACGGGCTAGCTCGTCTGCTAGACTCGCTGACTGGTTCAAACTGCTTTTACCTTCTAAGCAACTTTGGTCTAAGACAGAACGATGTTTCGTTGAAGGCGGTTTCACACCCTTGTAAGCTGGTTTTCTTGGACTTGTAGTCTCCTTGGGACTCGGTTTCTCGGATGAATTTTGTATAACAATGTAGTGATCAGCAGCAGCAGCATCCTCTTCATTTCTAGGCTCTTTGAATAAGTTGAACTGAGAAAAACCAGTCACTACTGCAGCTTGAACCCAAGATGCTGCATTTTTACTAGCTGCTAATCTACACGAGCCGCTGTTTTGATTTTGAGTAAGCAACAGATGGACCGCTTTGCCTGTGCTCTGTGTACTGTTGTAGATTTCCAAGAACCGGTGCACTACTTGTCCCGCAGATAATTTCTTTGAAGAATCACACAGCACGGCAAAGGCCCTGAAGGAACAAAGTCATATATTATGATGCTATTAATAATGACTTGAAGATAGTTAGGGATGGGATAGAGAAGACATACTGCAAACTGAGTAGAACAGACTCCATGACAGATGCTTCCTCAAGTGCGCTTACTGCTGCTGAAACTGCTACTTGCCTATGTGATGAAACATCCTGAAAGAAAAGGTTGATAAAAAACACATGACTACTAATTCTAAGAGAATAGAAATTGAGGATTGATCCAAATAATGTACCTTCCCGAGCAATTGAATGGATTTTGGTAGTCCACTCCATATGATTCTTTGATCAGACCATGTCCTGTGACTTGAAGGCAACTTAAAAAGTGGAACCGGAGGAGCCACTGTCTTTGACAACGACTTGATAACATCTTTAGGAGATTTGGCCATGGATATAGGTACATTTCTGTTTTTAAAAGCAGGGGTTTCGCAGCTAAGTTGCTTAGATATAGCTGATTTGATACCATCTTTTGGCGAATCGGCTACGGATCTAGGTGATGCATACTTAACCACATTTCTGTTTCTTAAAGCAGGGGTTTCGCAGTTAAGATACTTTAATGTTGACTCATTCTTTGGCAAATTCTTATCATTCAAGACCTGGAAAAAAAACATGGAAATCTCTTAAATCAAGAGTGTGAACTGTAAAAGCCAGTATACAAGAATCAACTTTTTAAAGTCTCCTAAGAACAAGTATGGTTAATTTCACTTCAGACCATTGTAGCCAACTTAAAGAACAAGTAACACAAGAGAAAAAGATAGAGATGTACCAATTTAGGTCTGAGACGACGTGGGGAAGAAAGAAGCAATGTCATGTCACGGCGGTGAGTCACCGGAGGAGTTTGATCCCAACAACTCCTTCTAGCAGAATCCAAGCTCAATCTCCTCGTCTCTACAAGATTCTTCTTCTTCTTCTTATTTGTCGTCGGCGAAACTGAGACCTGAGTAAAAGGAAGCAGCAAATCGCTAGAAACAAGGTCGCTAGGGTTTCCAACAAACATCCTCCGTTTCGGAACTGGTTTCAATCCACGGATTACAGGAACAGGACATCCTTTCTCGATGTGTAAACCACCGCAGATGTAAACAAACTGGCCTAGCTGGATTTCATCAGAACGTATTAGATCAGCGTCATCACCGGCGGAAACAGCGACGTAAGCTGCGTGGAGAGAGTCAGAGACTTTGACGAAGAAGGCTTCGTTACGCCATTGGTCGTCGGAGAGACAAGGAACGATCTCGATGACTTGAAGGAGTGGTGAGCGGTGCGAGGACAACAATGGCGGAGAAGAAACAGTGTTTCCGGTGGCGGTTTGGAGAAGGTTGGAGAGAACTCCGGGAGTGAGACAAGCCATGGTGGTGACTGATGATGAGACGACGGGGAAAAGCAAAGCATCTTTTGAGAGAAAGAGAGAGATGTCTCGGGGAATGTGGAGAGTTCGTCGTTTAGTAAAGGTTGGAAAAGGAGACAGTTTTTGTCAGAATGCTAAAAGTTCTCTCTGTCTTCGAGATTTGGGAGAAGCTTTTGTTGGTTGCAGATGTAAAGCACGAGCATTTTTGTTTTCTTTTATTTGTTTCTTTTGTAAAATCCCTATATGCAAATTTTGGATTTGGATTTGGATTTGAACATGCAAGTCAAGACTTTTTTTTTTTTTGGTTTCTAACTACAAATTTGCAATGAGACAAAAAGATATTCTCTTATTTTATTTTATTTTTTACACAGATATTTTTTATTTTTTGTAGTTAGATCAAAGGTCTTTTAAACTGAAACCGGACCAATCGGTTCGACCAAATATTGTCTTTCTTGCCAAATTGGAGTTTAATTAAAGATCGGAAATGTGAATCGTTAAAACCAAACAAAATTTCTTGGAACTAGTGGTGACTCGATTTGAATTTATTCGCTTACAAAATTGAAGTCACAAATATCTCTATTCGGTATTTCACTAATTTGTAGTATCTAATTTCTCCATTTTTAATAGAAACCCACAAGTTTCTTTTATTTTTTTTTCTTATCTAGTATTTGTTTCCCTCTACAAGCCTAGATTACAGTTCTTTTTTAGTTTTCTGTCCACTTGTGAAACGACTACTAATTCACGAAGAAAAAGATGAAATGACTACTTTTTTATATTTAACTATACTTTAACTCAAAAAAAAAAAGATTTTGTACATAACTTAAAAAGATACCTAAACACACAAAAATGTAGTAGAGATTTCAAAACTAGATGAGAAGGTTTACGTATAAAATTTTGGTTTAATTCTTTTTTCTTTTGCTTTTATTATGTCTTTTTTTTTAATATGTGTGTTTGTTCAATTGTAATAAAAGAAATCTAAAAATTAGTCCGACTGTACGACCACCAACCATCCAATAATAGGACTGAATCAGTGTTTGGTTCAGTTTTCAAAAAGAACCAAGATCACCAAGATAATGCATTATATTAATAGAATAGAATTCGTATTATTTGCAACGTTCATTCAAAAAATGAACGTAATTACTACCTAAAGTATATCAAAAGAAACGTTGCTTCCGAATATGTGGCATTTCGCTTAACGGCCGAGTTGCTAAAGAAGCAAAAGAAACGTATAACGGACAAGGGGTTTTTTCTCAACAATTTTAAAGCAAGAATTTTTTTTTTTTTTTGTTGGGGTGAAATGTGAAGTATTTATACCATTTTCAGACAGGTCTTACAGAGAATACTAAAAAGATAAAAACCGAAAATCTAAAACAGAAAGCTAAGAATACAACAAGAACAAAAAACGATCAAAAGAACAACAAAGAAAAACTTCATGCGAGAAACGAACAGAGAAAACCCAATAAAGAAACACCGATTCCGAGTAGGAAACCCAATGAAGAAGTTTACAGTTTTCAAAATCATTGTACTCTATAGACAGATTATATTTTCAACTAAAAGAAAAACCATCTTTGTGACGTGTTAATTTAGCGAGGATTTTACTCATAGACCGGAAAAGTCACCTTAGCATCATACCTTGCATCTACACTTTTTTTGCATTCTCATAAGTTTTACAAATGATTAGTTTCTAATTTATCCCCATCATCGTCCACGGTATTCATGATCTTCATATAAAAAATAAAAATAATAACATAAAGAAAATAATATGGGAGTTACTGATCATGTAATGTAATTGACATATAATTCTGAAAACCGGATTGCAAAAAAGTGTTAAACTTATGGTCATGGAGATGCTTGGAATAGAGAACACAAGTAAAGTGTGCAAATCAGCTACTTGTGTTTGTGTTGACACTCCAACTCGTCCATCAGGTCGCCGTCGAACCAACCTTCCATAAATTTGTGAGCTTGCTTTGATTATACATTTGTTATTGGTATCTCTTTTCAACCACTCTTTGTCCTCTCATTTTTTTACCCAAAAAGTACATAAGAAGTTCCAAATCTTAATATTATGCTAGAACAGCGTCCGAAATGGATTTAAATCAATCTCTGACCTGCTCTAGCTTAAACCCGAATAGACACAGTCTAAGGATATTTGATTTCAACTGAATGAACTATATTGAATTATTGACCCCAGCACTATTCTCATAATTTTTATCTTAAGTTTCTTAGTAGAAATATTTTCAGTTTGGCATTTTTCAATTAGAATATATAATAATCATATGAGTCACAATTGTAATCATTTATTTATTCATTTATAAAGTAAGTAATAGTCCAAACACTCACAGTCACCGACATCTTACGTTATAAATCAAAAGTGAAAATAGACCTACAACTACTCCTCCTAAGCCCTCTATATGCTGCCTCCTCTTTTTTTAAAAGGAGTAGAATGATCTATTTGTCTATGACCATCAACCATGGGAAGTGAAGTAATAAACCCGACCAAGCCATGGTTCGATCTAAGCATGTCGAGAAGAACTCGAAAACCATGGTCTAGTCTCATCAACGATATGCATCACAAAGACATATCCACCCAAATCTCACAACCGCACCCAGACAAAGAACAGGAACAAGAACAAGAACAAGAACCAGAGTTTGATCGTAAGAGTTTAAACAATCTGATGAGATGCGAGGAAGAATCGAATGAAGGAGCTGATGTTAACAACAAGAGCTCTCTAGGTCAACATTTCGGGGATGACGAGGGGATCAAGCAGACGATGCAATTAGTCGTGAAGAAAGAGAAGAATGGTGTGAAATTCAAAGGTATGATGGGTCGATATGTTAAGGTGTGGAGCGGTTTAATAAAGGCCAAACGTGACCGTAAAACGCCGGTCTTACAGTTTAAAACTTGATTTAGATTGCATATACGTACGTTTCATGTACGTGATCACATATACGTACGTTACACGTACGATTAGTTATTAGATATGTTCACGTATGCGCACGTGTTATTGATGTTCACGTATGTGTATTGGCATGTGGGTTTTGACTTTTGCGAATGTATTGAGCACTATATATAAGACTTGAATCTCATTGCATAATATAAGTTTTGAATCTCATTGCATAACAAGTCTTTAAATCTCATTGCATAACGCATAATAAATTTTTTTCTTCCTGGCTTAAGAATCTCTCTACATGAGTTTTGTTGTGTGTTTTTGATCTTTGTCAGATTTTCTTTATTATATTTTTCTTTGTCCGACTTAATTTCGAGATCTGTTGTATGATTATAGATTTTTAGATTTTTTTTTTTTTTTTTTTGCAAGATATTCCAACTATGTCATAGATCTGTCACAGAAATTCAATGTATAGCATTTATATTTTTGTACATCTTCTATACATATTACATCGCTCCCACGAATATTCTCGGTAGTTTGTTTGAGTGACACATGGTGACATGACATATATGGACAATTTAACTGACGATGTCTGACTGCGACCCATGCATCCTCTATTTTTCTGTCATAAAATTGCATGGTTAATTAATTTCCAAATATCATTCCAATTAAAAAATAATCTAATTTATGTATACTGAAGCTTGTTAGTCTTATAGCTAACGTCCAAATTAGTGATCCTTCATTTGCGAAGAAGATAACATATAATAACCACAAAATAAATTTAAATATCAATGTGATAAAATAAAATAACTGTCACAGGTTAGCCATATCAGTTTATCACTTCTACGCCGCTAGACCGTCATATTACATCTTTTTTTTGAATTTATAAAATTATTTGAATGTTGTTTGAAAAAATGTCAAAGTATTCTTATATAGGTCTTTGTTTTGTGGGCATATTCTAATACAGTTTTAAAAGTTTCAAATTTTAATACTTAACCACGTAGAACAATATTATATGTCCCTACTATTCTAATACGAGTACACGAGATGTTAAAAGTAACGACTTACGACAACTGTACTCTAAAATCATTATTTTTTAATTCCTGCTCTTTGTTTCAACAAAAATATTTTCCTGCTTAAATGGAGTTCTATTGTAGTAGGCATTAAAATAGTTTTATTATCATATTGAGTGTGCAATTGTATAGTATAAAAATGGGTTTTCTGCTAAAAAACCATCAAACTTTTAAAAATTTGCAAGTTTGACACTCACCTCAAAACTGTGCAAGTCAATCTATCGACCTCAAAAGTCACCCGTAATACAACACTTGGTCATATCGTCGACGTGGCACCATTTCTCACAGTTAGAAAATTAACGGAAACAACAAAACAACGTAGTTTTGATGATTTGAAACTACACGATGTTTTACTTGAAACTACACGATGTTTTACTGCAGAGATTGTTGTTTTCAACTTAGAAAAAGAAAACACGATTATTCTTAAAAAGTTGATTCATCAAAATAAAAAGGAAAAATACCTTTCGAGAAACAAATCTTTCTAGATCAAGTTTCCTTCAAAAATTATATTCATTTTATGTGAGATCTATGAAAATACACTAACCATTGATGCTATATAACATTAACGATTCCCTTGAAAAAAAAAAAAATTCTGGGTTTTCTTGAAGAACACCGAAGAACAAATCGAAATTGGTGAAGAACACCGCAAACCCAGAAATTGTTGAATCTGCAAAGCAAGATCTGGTGGCGGTCAAGGAAAGAGATCCAATTTGTATCAGCTACGTGAATCCAAGTACACGGAATCGGACTGAATCCTTCACAGACATAGCTTTTACGCTCCGGCCAAACTCCGGTGTCGAGATTCGAGAATTCCAATTACGACGTAGCTGTATGAGCTGGTTTCAGGGAATAGATCTGCGGTGTGTTCTTCAAGACCGAGTAAGAGAGGAGTACGAGTTGTGTGTAGCTCGTAACGGTGCTCCGGTAAAACGGATATAACACCTGGTTGAGTCATGAGTGACCCGGCTTCTTCGGAAGTAAGAAAAGTGGAGAATCCATGAATGGCGTTGTCGTAAGTGTAAAGCAATTCAGCAGAGTCGGTGTCGATTTCGTTCTTCTTAATTAGATATTCGATTTAATCTCCATGGTTTCATTTTAATTCTGGGTATTGATTCTTCTAAGAAATTGTTTGAGAAAATGATGAAATTTGTTTCGTTGATCCATTGTTTTTCTTCGGAAATAATTTCAGCTTTTAATCAACATGATTCTTAACATTTAGACATGCGATTCTTTCACCTGAGTTTGGATTCTTCTTCACACATAATTTTTTTAAATAAAATTGGGTGAACAAAATTTATTGAAAAATGAAGATAAATCTGGGTAATCGAAGGGAAAAAAAATGATGGTGAAAGAGGTTGTAATTTTATGGTTTGGACTTTGGAGATTTTGAATAATAAGTTAAAAATCATGTTGTTTTGCCTTTAAAAAAACAAGGGAAACAATAATTGTAACAAAACAACATGTAGTTTCAAATCTCAAAAACGACATCGTTTTACTCATTCCGTCACTTTTGTAACAGTGGTAGACGGTGTCACGTCGATGATATGATCAAAGGTTGTATTGCGGGTGACTTTTGAGGTCGATAGATTGACCTGCACAGTTTTGAGGTGAGTGTCAAACTTACAAATTTTTAAAAATTTGATGGTTTTTTAGCAGAAAACCCTATAAAAATTGTATACTATAACCCTATAAAAATTGTATACTATTGGAAGAATAAATAATTGAGAAAGTATCAGGTCACCTCTGATGTAGGTAAAGGGTCGGTAGTACGTGGTATGTTTTTATTGGCTAGCTTTTTTACCAATAAAATTGGAGATGCATGGCCTCACCGACCTTGCTAAGTAACCTTATGGCACCGTCAAAAAGCAAGAATCTTTAATTAAAGTTCCAAGTCAGCTCTTTTTTCATTTACTTTATTTTGGGTACCATAATATACATTTTATACGTAAAGTATTAGTATTTATTTGAATTGAAGATAGTTTCGGAAATGATTTATTCAGCTTTGTTCAATTTACTAAAATATCAAACTAAATTACAAAAGTACAAAAAAATGTTGTAAATATCATATCAATTTAATATGTAGATAGTGGATTTCTTTGTTGGTTGGATTCGGTAAAGTTTTTTTATGTTTGATATGAAAATGTCGATTAACTTGACACTCGGTTAATTCAGTTTGATTCATAAACCTATCTGTAAAGTTAAATAATATATTAGATGGTCCATCGTATAAATTAAATTTCTATTATATATACCTACCTATTAATAACATTCTTGTAGAATCCGAAGCAAACGTTAATTTTCCTTTATAAAACCAACCTCATACTCCAACTTCTTCATCAAAACTCAAACATCAAGTGTCTAAAAAAGAAAAAAAAAAGTCTCTCATCTCCAAAATACATTTACCTAGAAAACAAAAGATAAACAAGAATCAAGAATCTAAAGAAAAATAATAAGGCGGCCATGGGAAGAGATCATGAAGGAAGCCCACCAGTTCCGCTACATCTCGGCGTCTTCGTCTTCATCCTCTTAATGTTCGTAACTATTTCATGGTACGCGAGCTACGAACCAGTTATAGAAAGTTTTACGGATCAGCTCAAGCTTGCTCTCATGGCTTCTCCTCTGCTTTTGCTCTTGGCCGTCCATTTTCTATCCAACGACGGAGGAGGAGGGATGATGACGTCATTGATGCCTCTAAACGAAAGAGAGTCTTTGTATAGAGCTGGAGGAACGCCGTGGGGAGTGGCCTTCATGCTCGTCTTTCTCTTCTTCATGGTTTCTTATCAATCTCAGTTTCAAGAACGTTGGTTTCCTCTTCGATGAAAAACGACACAGTTTTTGAGTCTTTAGTATGCTTTGACATTCCCTTTGGGCCTAGTAGTATAATATGGATTCGTGATGTATGCTGATTGATTTTTTTTGTTTTGTTTTACTTACCAATTATACCATCTGATGTAATCTTTTAATTTCTTGCTTAGACTCATGGTATAGAGTAATTTATCATACATTATGACGAGAACAATAGATTACAATATAAGTTTTTTTGTTATCTGCACCAAAGTAACTGCGGACAATTTTATATCAATGAAAAAGTATATTCTAAATAATTTTACTGACTATAAAGTTTTTCAACTCGTCATTTTTCATACACTTCAAAGGGGTGCATCGAAATAGAGCAAGAAACAGAGAACATGTTGAACGGCTTTTACAATGATTTTTTTTTACTTTTATCACAAATTATTTGTAATGATGATTCATTTTGTTCTTTTTGATTTTTTTTTTTTTTTCTGTTTTCTTATGATTAGTCTTTAAAACCATAATGTTTTGTTAATTTTTCAAGTACATAATTAATTTTGCTTTTATAGGGAGCCCACATTTTTGGATGCTCTATTCAAATATTTCAAGCCAATGTTCCCATTGCTAGAAGGACTGAATTTTTATTTCATCAGGAAATAGAGAAAGAGTCAATGAAAAACAACATCATAAAATATTATTACAATGTTGAGCTAATAATTAGGAACTTAAATATTACAATGTCTCGAAAATAATAAACAACATGTTCTCTAATTAGGAACTTAATTATTACAACTGCTAGAAGCATTAACACACATATTGTCTCGAAAATAATAAACATTACAATTACAATTACAAAATAGAGATTAAACTGGGGAAATAACAAAGATGGAATTGAGTCATATGGTCTTGAGATGCGTAAGCTAATTCATAGGATTCGGTATTAGGATCATATAGTCGCAACTCATCATACCCAAAGCCAATTTCAGAAACCAATAACTTCTCCTTGTCCACAACTGCTAGTGGTTTGAATGTCAAACTGGTATTAATAGGAGAAATTATGAGGCGATCTATGGAATATATTTTGTTCCAAATCTTTTGGTCTGAATCGAACGACCATATCATCTGGTAGGCCCACTTTTCCTCGAACACACACAAACGATCATCTAGATTGCACATGCCGAACTTTCTATCATCATCAGAGTGGTGGAGAAATGGAGTTTTAGACATGACTTGAAAAGTTTCAGTGTGAAGATCGAGAGACAAAACCATGGTTTCACTTTCACCCTTAGTGAACCAATGAAGTGACCCATTTAAATAAATAGGATCTTGCCAATGAAGAATTGGATAAGGGGACGCAGGGACAACGTACCTCCAAGCATTGGTGGTAAAATCAAAAACTTCACAATGTGTTGCGCCGTCGTTGATCTTGTCCTCAAGGTATAAATCATCGGAATTATATAACCACACTGGCTTGTATGTACCATTGATTTTGTCTTTACCGAATCCAAGTTGAGCCAATCGCCTTGTCTTGAGCTCGCTTCTCCTTGTGAGTAGTTGGTAGGTAGAGTGACGGAAACTTCGATGCCATCGAGTGGTGGGATTGAAGACAGTATTGGGATGAGAGACTAGTAAATCGTTCAGACATATCAGACCATCACAACTATTGTTGCCAACATTGTAAAAGATGTCGTCCCAAGGAGTTGGAATCTTAACAACTGATGCTGACCCCAATGCCAACGTTCTCATGCCTTCAACAGGAGTAGAATTGTCAAATACGGACACCATAAGGACATCTGGATTTCCTGATCGCCTACGATGGATCAACTGTCTTTCTTGGAAATAACGGGATTGGATCGTTGAGTTCCATTGCTTCGATACAACCTTGAATTTTGTCAAGTTTTTCACATCAAGTCTCTCCAGAATATGCTCTATCACATCGTGAGGTAATGATACCATATGTGCCTGTCTCTGAATGATGAAGAGAAGAGAGACAATATGGTTATTTCTACACTAACTTGAGATATGTGAGAGGTCTGAATGTACGTGCCATCTATATATTTTGAGTTACCTTTTCTTTTTCTTTTTTTTCCTTCCGTCTCCTCGTCATCATACACCTCATCAGCCATCTAATTCATCAAATACAAAAAAAATGATAAAACAAACAAATTAATAAATTAATATAATTCATGAGAAAAACAAACAAAGCAAAAAGAAAAGTTAAAAGACAAAATAAGAAGAAGAAAACACTATTCATATATAAATAATCGTAACACGAACAAATTTTTTGTAAAAAATATAAAATGATAAAATTAATAAATTAATTAATTAACATAATTCATGAGAAAACAAACAAAGCATAAAAAAAAGATCAAAGAGAAACTAAGAAGAAGAAAAAACTATTCATATATAAATAATCGTAACGCGAACATCACTGGAAACAAATATAAAAATGATAAAAAATTAAAAAAAAATTAATATGCCGGCAAAAAATAAATTAATATAATTCATGAGAAAAACAAACAAAACAACAAAAAGATAAAAGATAAACTAAGAAGAAGAAAAAACTATTCATATATATAATCGTAACGCGAACAAACCACTTGTAAAAAACACACACAAAAATGATAAAATAAATTAATTAATTAATTAATATAATTCATGAGAAAAATAAACAAAGCAAAATAAGATTAAAGAGAAACTAAGAAGAAGAAAACACTAATCATATATAAATAATCGTAACGCAAACAAATCACTGGTAGAAAAATAAACTTATTTATGTAAAAATCTAATAATACAAGAATTAATTAGGGTTCAAAGCACCATTAGATACGAGTTTGTACCTCAAAACCATAAACTTATTGTGTTTATGTGTTTTTACATGCGGCGGAGAGAGAAGTGTCCGGTCTTGAAAATTTTCAGTAATATGTTATAATAACCCTAATTTATTCTTTTATTCTCTTCTTTTTGGGCTTTAACTTTTAGTTTGGGCTTTAAACCACTATTATCATTTTCACATATTTGGACCGTTTACAATAATCATGTTGAATTGGTGTAGTGAGGGTGTTGATTTGGATGTTGAAATGAGGTATATTAAGTGAGGAGAATGACACCACGTGGACCTAGGCATGAGCATTCGGGTATTAGGGTCGGGTTCGCGTCTTTTGGGTAGAAGTTTTGGATCCATATAGATGCTCATAAAGTTTTGGATCGGGTTCGCGTCGGGGGTCGGTTTGGTTCAAAAAAATGGGTACCTATAAATACCCGAGGATATCCAAGAAAATGCAAAAATACAAAAATCTGTTAAAAAAAATTAATACCAAAATATTCAAAATGTGCTAAAATATCCAAAATGCCAAAATATCAAAAACCTATATGTGTGAATGTATTTAGTTTTGGGTAATCAGGTACCCGATCGGTTCTTAAGTAATAACCAGAACTAGACCAATACATGAACCAATCGGGTAAAATGACCATAACCGAACTCGATCCAAACCAAATTTTTCGGATCGGTTCCGGTTCGGGGTTTGAGGTCCTTGTAATTTGTCGAGGGCTACGTGGACCAATTAGGAGCACAAGTGTATCACACACAACTTACTAATGCGTCAGGCGCATCCGCATGAGGAGATAAACTGGTGCTGGTCACACGTTGTTTTCTAATTTGCTACTTTGTTTTTCAAATTCTTATCTCATCCTAGGTCAATTATTTCATAGTAATTAAAAAAAAAAAAACTATACCAAAATTCACCATTTTGTATTCTATAAATAGAGACTTATTCATTTAATTTGGACACCAAAAAATGTCTATTTCACTATAACTTTTTTTTATCATCATTCCATAATTTCTTCCTTTAAAGTTTTAAACATATTTGTAGTATACTAAATCTCAACAATAAGCCTTTCAACACCATATATTGCACATGGGGCACCCTCTTAGATTCTTCCATTGCTGAGATCAGAGAAGATGAACATTGTAGGAATCTGATTGTTTTTCGATCTGCCGACAACTAGAAATCTTCTTATCCTTTCTCCTTCATTGTGGGCTGCTGGGGCTCATCTCATTTTTCACGTTTTAGCTTTATTGCTTTTTGTAATTTTTTCGATTCAGCTCTTGACCTATTTATTGGGTCTGTTGTGTTTGGGGTTTTAGGTCTTGCCCCTTTTCAATGAAACTATTACTCCTGCAGAAAAAAAAAAAAAAAAAAAAAAAGCCTTTCAACCCCAAAATTCTATTAATTATCCTTTTCACTACCCTTATTTCTTCTGTTTATTTTAAGAATTTTTTTTTTTTGGGGTCAAATCTGTTTGTTTTCAACAATTTATGAAAAATACACTAAAATAGATTTTTAAAATTAGGTGTGATGAGCTAACACATAACTGATACTATTGTTATTGTGATGAACAGAACAATTTATATTATAACTAGCTAAGCTTTACATAACATTAGGCGTTACATCATTATTATTAGAGATAACTGATCTAATCATGATAATATGATAAATGAGTTATATATATATTATACTTATAGGTATAAGATGGTTGAAGGACAACAATCCTGTGAAACCAAAAGCCTGAACTTTAGGGGACTGTGTTTGAAGTGGAAGACTTGTCAACGAGTATGTATGAGTGAAGGTTTTCCCTGATGGTCGTTCTTTGTACAGAAACTAAATTATGAATGAATTGATTGAAGACATGGACTAACTTATCATATATCTCTTTATGTAAGTTAATAAAAAGCAGAGTAAAGGAATCCAATCAAATGGCTCATGTATTAGCTCAAGTTGCTTATACTTAAAATGTTATCTCATAATCTTACTTCGAACTGTTTACGGGGAGTTCTAAATGATCAAATATATCTTAAACCGATTATTTTTAATAAACAAGAAAACTAAGCATCTTAGATCGAATTTTTTCATAAATAAGAAAAGTATTAGGACTGAAAAAGGTCGGTCATGTAGAAATTCTGAGTTCCTATACAGTGTCTGTTGCGTATACAGAGAAGAAACATCGATAAACTCTTCAGTCTTCTTGTTTGCAAAAAGTTCGTCACATAGTTGGAGCAGCACATAGATTCTTACAAGATATGAAACTCAATGTTCCTTGTAATGTATTCCAGGAACTTCACCAACCTAAAAAGATAAAATAACAAGATGAATCACTTAAAAGACCAATGTATCAAAGACTCTGTTACCGTAACCAAGTGTTAAAACCCTTGAGTCAAAACTAAGTTTCAGCACTTTGTTTTAACAAAGCCTATAGCATTTCTCGAAGATAGTAAAGTATCGAAGAATAATAAAGTTACATAACAAATCATGTAGTTTGGTCCAACCACTAATTGATTGTGTCGATTTGGTTAATGATAAAACAATGGAGTCAAGAACTTACATCAGCGGTGCTTAGCCACCGATGTGTATCATCGGTCTGTTAGCTGTCTTGGCAATGTCAAGCATTCCAGCGTGCGCAGCTTTTTTCCTCTTCACCTGAAACACATTGTGAATCTTAAGTCTCAAACACAAAAAGGAAACAGAACAAAGATTTTGTGACGATTGGTAAAATCAGATGAAGCAACTTAATACATACAGCAGCGCCTATAATTTCCCTTAGTGCCTCATCATCAGCACCAGACCTGAGAGGATCTCTCAAACTAACCTGTTTACAAAAATCATCACGCGAAACAAAATGATCGTCATTTTTAAATCATGTTTACCGGAAATCAAGTTAATGCCCATTGTAGATGTTTTCAGCCACTTGAATCAACAATTAATGACTCTTAGCCACAAGAAAGTTTGGAAATTTAATTTACCTCTGAAGGACCGAACAAGCAAACTTTGAAGTTCCCATCTGCAAGAAGTCTTAATCTATTGCAGCCAGAACAGAAGTGTTCTGTCATGGATGTGATGAAAGATACAGAACCGCAATGTCCATCAATCGTAAAGTTCTTAGCTGTTTCAGTCGGGTGATCTTGGATACGTTTTATACTTGGAAATCCCTTGACCTGTTACCATAACAACTGAAACCAATCATGAAAATGCTCAAGCAAAGGTTGACTAATCTCAAAAAGGCCAACACTGAGAGAATTCTACCTTACCACTTTATCCATCATTTCTGCATAAGGCACAAGTTTCTTAACATTCCAGACATTTCCATCAAATGGCATAAACTCGATGAACCGGACATTGATTGGCTTGTCCCGTGTCAACTCCACAAAATCACAAATCTCATCATCATTCAATCCCCTCATAACAACACAATTCACCTATAAAGACCAATGCCAAAATGCAAAAACTCACGAGCATCAAATATCATTCTGCTGCAATCAAACGGACAAAATGAAGAGGGATTACTAACATACCTTCACAGGATTGTATCCAAGCTCAATAGCAGTATCAATCGATTTCATAACCCTCTCGTGCCCTTTACGTCTAGTCAAAAACTCAAACTTTGCTGGGACAAGAGTATCCAAGCTGATATTAATCGAATCAAGCCCACATTCTTTAAGCTTCGGTAGCTTTTTCGCAAGAGTGATACCGTTGGTAGTAATAGCCAAATTCTTCAAACCTTTTAAGTTAGACAACTGGAGACAAATCTCTTCAATATCTTTCCTAACCGTAGGCTCACCACCAGTCAACCGAATCTTGTTAACACCAGAAGAAACAAAAAGACCAGCCAACCTAACAATCTCAGACTGTGACAACAACTGAGGCTTAGGAGTAAGTTCCACACCTTCAGAGGGCATACAATACTGACACCGGAGGTTACACCGCTCAGTCAAAGAGATCCTCAAGTAGGTATGTAACCGACCAAATGAATCAATCAACATGTCAGAGACAGGATTATCTTTTGTCTGATCAACTTGAGCTAAATGACTGCTGCTAAATGAACGCTCACTAGTAGTAGTAACTGTTCTTGTTACTGAGCCTAAACCAACTTCAGAACCAACCTATTGAAGAAATCACAAGGTGGTAAGAGAAAAACAATTACTTAAGCATTGATTGATTCTGTGATACAAAAATCACATCAGCACATATATTGAATTCACTACTAAAAGTCAATATCAACATTCATCAGCTCTTAATCCTTGAGAAATCCGCAACCTTTTCAGAAATAATCGAATTCATTTTGAAACAAGGAACCAACTTGAATGGTAGCAAAACAGATAATTAAGCAAATGAAATAAGAAAAAGTTGGAAAATTTACCAAGAAGAAGTTGAAATTCTTGAAACCCAAGTGGCAATCAGTAATTTTGGAAAAGCACCTCCTCATCGTTAACCTTGAAGAGAAATGATCTAATGAGAATTCCTGAGAAAGGTGGAGAGGGGGGGGAATAAAACCTAATGAAAGTGAGAGAGGCAGAGGAATAAAAGAGGTGACCTTTGGCAGAAGACGAGAGTCTAGTTGAAGATAAAACAACGAAGCGTAAGTTGAAAAAACGAAGACGGCTCGCCTAATTGCGTTTTCTAATGCGATTATGCAAGTATTTTACCAATCACAAAAAATTGCCTAATAATAAACAATTAGGATTTACTTTTTGCCTAAAAAAATACAAATAAAAAGTCATTATGCAAATAAGCATGCATTTAGTGGTTTATTTCATTATGCATGATATCCAATCACAAAATTTTGATTATGCAAATTTTTAATCTGCAAATATGCATTAGAAAAAAAAACATCTTACTGTTTCGTCGACACCTGCTCGTAACCGGTTACCGGCAATCAAACCGACTTTAATTGGAAAATTTTACTGGTACGAGTATTGGATGTTAATATATTATAGATCGCATCAGATCTGGATCGGATATGTTTTTCGTGGATTTTAAAATTTATATGCATTTGCGAATTGCGACAAAGCACAAAGGCGGTGGCACCAACCGTTACTAAAATGTTTTTTTTTTTTTCTTTTTTTTGTTGACTTACCGAAAATTATATGACTCGTCCAATGCTTACGTCTCTTTTTGTCCTACATTCCAATTTGTAGTTCTAATGCAATATACATGAAAATTACATTGTATCTAATTTAATCTAATTGAATTATTATATGTTTTTTTTTATAAAGAATTGAATTATTATGTTAAAGAAAAAAAAGAAGAATGTTTAGGATACATTTTTTAAGTGATTATGATATGCTACACATAACATTATTACTGAAAAAAAAAAAGCCTTATATTAACAAAGCTGTGAATTATATAACAAACACAACCATGAAAATAGTTTTATTTGTTTTTTCTAGTGATAAATAACAAGTGTCATTGACATATTTACATGCAAATATGTTAAACAAATTGACCACCCAACGAAATTCTCTATATAAGCTGCCAATAAGGCAATAACCCAATTAAGTCAAATTAAGTTACAATTTGGAGCTGTAATATATTTAGTTCTCCGAAAAAATCTTTAAGAATTAGAACTGGTGTATTAACATTTAACATTTATTTCTTTGACTAGTAGTACGTATAATTTGTAACGAAATATATGTAAGGAACACAATCTCTTATGTATATTTGCAGATATTTTTCATATGGGAAACTGACATCGTATAATCTTTTACCAAATATGATATAAAGCGTTATACACATGTTTACTATAAAATGCGATATTCTGACACTAACATTCACAAGTTGATTTCAATATTAATAATTCTGTCTCTAAGTATTTATCTCGCTTAATTAGTTTTTAACAACAAAATGAAGAGTTTTATGCAGTTAATCTCCACATTTTTTTCTTAATCATACTTCTCGCTGTATGCAAGTCTAATCTATCACAATATTACTTGGTTTTAACGAACTATACAAAAACATATGATATACGCTAATATTTTAGTTTCTTTGTTTAATTAATACATTGGTTTCTATCCATCTACTAATAACTATAGTTCTACAATTCACTAGAAATATTCTCCCACTTTGCAATGGATTTTTGAAGCTAAAAAAATAGGCAAATATTTGCAAATCAAATCATTTTACATAACTTTCATAATTATAGCAGATTTTTTTTGGTCACTATTGATTATATTTATAGTCATAATTAAATAAAAAAGTTTATTGACTAAAAATAATATTATATATTACAGATATAAAGATGGTTGAAGGACAACAACAAATGTGTGAAACAGAGAGTCTGGATTGGAGAGACATATTTGTCTGAAGTGGAGGAATTGTAGTCAAGTATGTATAAGCGAAGGTTTTACTGACGGTCGCTGTCAAGGATTCATCCGCAGATGCATTTGTAGAAGCCCTTGTTTTGCCACTTCTAATTAAGTTTTTATTTCTTTATATTTTGATATTAAATTTAAAACAATAAAGATTAAAAATTATGGTTTTCTAATTATGCAAGTTGATAGAAAAAAGAGAGAGTAGGAGACATGTACTTAAACTCAAATTTAAACCATGGTGGCTAGCTCTGATTAATCTTGCACGTGCATTTGCTTTTATTGAATAAATAAATAAATATATAAAATTCAAACTCACAAAAATCTAAATTACAAATGTATCATTGTCTTGCTCCACACTCAGTTTCAGTTTACTTTATGATACCAATTTGTAACTCTTCAACCTTCTAATTAAACCTGTAACGTCTCACCGCTTTGTGTCCAATTTAGCTACGTGGAAACAATGGACGAACAAATCATCTGTTAGAGTAGTTCTTAAGCGTTGTCAACTCATTGTGCATACACCAAACAAGTTTAAATGTTTTTGTACTCATATCCAACATTGATGTATGGTTTATAAATGTAAAAAATTAAAAGTACATTTCATGTTCCAATTATATATGCTTTCCATTTTCAGTCGATGAAAATAACCAAAACCTTTGGCATATGGATTTCTCTTTTTTTTTTTTCGATTTAAAGTTATTAAACTATAAACGTATGTTGATGAAAAACAAAATATAGATCGATAAAATCAAAAATAGTAAATAAGAGAAGGACCCAGCATCTTCTAAAGTTTAAAGCATAAGAGAACATTGGAATATGGGAGATAACATGTCGTGGGCATTAGTGATTGGTACGATGCACCAAAACATAATAAATTAGCAATAAAAAACATTGGCGCCTGTCTTGTTCCCGTTGCTTTTCTAATCTTTATCTGCATGTTTCATTCTCTCTCTGCTGCTACTTTGGGGATGATGTTAGCTTCTTCTTCCACCGCTTCTCTTTGCTTCTCCTTGAAGCTGTCTTAGGTTTTTGCATCTCTGCTTCAGGTGATCGGTGATCTCTGTTTTTCCTCTTAGTTTATGATTTCGGATTTTGCTTTCTTTTTTTTCACTGCGTTACCAATTCTAATTCGATTCAAAGGTTAAAATTTTCACTGAACATTTTTTTTGAGTGAGTGATATCATAAATTATTATTCTTCTGGGTTTTATTGGAGTTATTTAAATATGGTAACAATAGTGGAATTATGTTTTTTTTTTTGTCTGGTTTAATTTTGTCGATACTCCCAAAGCTGAAGCATTGATACTTCTAAAATCAGTATATGGATGATCTGAAGATAGGTGTGGTTTAAGGTTCTGGTCAATTAGGTTTGGTGATAACTTGATAATTAAAGTTTATGCTTTACACATCTTCTGCTACTTTTTTTTTTTTTTTGGGTATGCTCGGAATCTTTTCTTTAACTAAAAAGCAACTTTTAGCATTTATAGTCCTTTTTCGATTAGGATCGAATCTCATCTTAGCTTAGCTTCGAATTACTAATTTGATTGCACTCTCTGTTTTTTTTTTTTTTTTTTTTTTTTTTTCTCATTCAATAGCTTATGATTTGCTCTTTCTTCAGTTCATACAGTTCTCAAAATTTCTTCTTGATGGGTGGTGTAAATGCTCTTTTGAGTTGAAAAATACTTCATCATATTTGGTTCTTTTTTTTTGAAGTTTGCTTTTAAGGAGGATTTAGAAAATGGCTCAAAGGAGAGGAGCTGAACCGCCTCCGCCTCAGAGGCGGATTTTGCGGACTCAGACTGCTGGTAATCTCGGAGAGGCTATGCTGGATAGTGAAGTTGTTCCATCTTCTCTTGTGGAGATTGCTCCAATCCTTCGTGTAGCTAATGAAGTAGAAGCTAGTAACCCTCGTGTTGCGTACTTATGTGAGTTGGAAATAATGCAAAAGTTTGCATGATGATGTGATTTTGCTTATATTAATTAATTTTTGACAAAATCTGTGGTTGCTTCTATCAGGTCGGTTTTATGCGTTTGAGAAGGCACACAGGCTTGATCCTACATCGAGTGGACGTGGTGTTCGCCAGTTTAAGACTGCGCTTCTTCAACGGTTAGAACGGGTGAATATCATCACTTTCATTTACTCTGCTTGAGTTTTCATCTTCATGCCGTTGTCTCGCCCGTTAAATCATTATTTGCCTAAAACTTGTGCAGGAGAATGAAACAACACTTGCAGGGAGGCAGAAGAGTGATGCACGCGAAATGCAAAGTTTCTATCAACACTACTACAAGAAATATATCCAAGCTTTGCTAAACGCTGCTGACAAAGCTGACCGGTTTGTGTTTGTTTCAGATCACTGTTTTATCTCTATTTGCAATCTGTCTTTCTGTGTTTTTTTCATTCATAATGCAATTTTGTTTGAATTTTAGTGCTCAACTTACAAAGGCATATCAAACTGCTGCTGTTCTCTTTGAAGTCTTGAAAGCTGTTAATCAGACAGAAGATGTGGAAGTCGCTGATGAGGTAAAGATTATAAATTTGTAGTATTTGAATCTCTTACTTTCTTGGAAACATCTCATGAACTGGTTTACCAAATTATTGGCTCACTTGTTTCTGTTCATTCTTTTTCTTGATGGTAGATTTTGGAAGCTCACACAAAGGTGGAAGAAAAAAGCCAGATCTACGTGCCTTATAACATTCTTCCCCTTGATCCTGATAGTCAAAATCAGGCTATAATGAGATTTCCTGAGGTTAACCAAACATTCCACTAACTCTTTCGATTTTATGTTTTTGAGACGGAAAATAAATATTTGCTCACTGTGCTGCAGATACAAGCGACAGTAATAGCACTTCGTAACACTAGGGGTTTACCATGGCCAGCAGGTCACAAGAAGAAACTCGATGAAGATATGCTAGACTGGCTTCAAACTATGTTTGGTTTTCAGGTGATGCTAGTGAATATCCTGTTTTGGTTTAGTTGATCGAGAATCTCTCACTGTGCTGATTGTGATCAAAACCTTTAAAATGGCAGAAAGATAATGTTTCAAATCAAAGAGAACATTTGATTTTGTTACTTGCTAATGTGCACATTCGACAGTTTCCGAGACCTGAACAACAGCCAAGGGTATATATTCTTTTGAACTTGGATATGATGTTTTTTTTGTTCGTCTTGTCCTCTGTATCTGCATTAATGGCCTAAAATACAATTTCTGTCTTTAGTTGGATGATCGCGCATTGACTATAGTGATGAAGAAACTTTTCAAAAACTACAAAAAATGGTGCAAGTATTTGGGTCGGAAAAGCAGCCTTTGGTGAGGCTTCTCCTTGTAACACCTTATTTTGAGACTATAGAAACAGAACGCTGGACACTAAACGCCGTGTGCTTAGTTGAATCTCTCTTTTTCCCATTTGTAGGTTGCCGACGATTCAACAAGAGGTTCAGCAGCGGAAACTGCTATACATGGGACTCTATCTTTTAATATGGGGAGAAGCTGCAAACTTGAGATTCATGCCAGAATGCCTTTGCTATATCTATCACCATGTATGTAAAAAACCACTCTCCCCTTTATATGTAATGCGTATTTCTATTTACATTAGGAGTTTTGGTTTTTTTACTTGTGTCTAAAATCTGAGTGTAATTGAATTATGTGAATTTGTTCAGATGGCTTTTGAGTTGTATGGTATGTTGGCTGGGAGTGTTAGTCCAACGACAGGGGAGCATGTAAAGCCAGTTTATGGTGGTGAAGATGAAGCTTTCCTGCAGAAAGTAGTGACTCCTATATACAAGACAATAGCAAAGGTTGGTTGCTTTGGTTTCTTCAGTCTTGACCATTTTGTCTTCTTTAGCTTTCCTCCATTTTTTCATCTTCGTTTATGCGTATTGTAGGAAGCAAAGAGAAGTAGAGGAGGAAAGTCGAAGCATTCTGAGTGGAGAAACTATGACGACTTGAATGAATATTTTTGGTATAATGCAGATGATCATCTTATAGCCTACTAGAAAGAGACTTCTTTTACAGTTCTTCATAATTGGATCTCCATGTCTTTTAATTTTTAGGTCAGTTCGGTGCTTTCGGTTAGGGTGGCCTATGCGAGCTGATGCTGATTTCTTTTGTCAGACAGCTGAAGAACTTCGACAGGACAAAAGTGAGGTATGGGTAGAAGAAACTAATTGATGGTTCTAGTAATTTTTTTTTAAAAAATTTTGTTTACAAAACAGTTTGCAACTTCTTGTCTTATCGAACATAAGTTTTTTAAGTTTTTTTATATCAAACTATCTACAAGCGTAAACTGTTCATAGTTCAACAAGTCTTGAAAAACGTTAGATAGAAGTGTTCCATTTAATTTCCTCAAGTTTTTTTGTATCTATAACTTCATAGTTGATGTTCACAATGCTGCAGAATAAACCAAAGGCTGGAGATCATTGGATGGGAAAAGTCAATTTTGTTGAGATACGCTCCTTCTGGCATATATTTAGAAGTTTTGATAGAATGTGGAGTTTCTATATCCTGTGTTTGCAAGTACAACTAATTCTTATAAAATTCAGTTTCCAAACTTGTATTTTCTTGACCTGTCATGTAATTTGATGTATGTATATCTTTGTAGGCGATGATCATTATTGCCTGGAATGGATCTGGGGATTTAATGGGCATCTTTCAAGGTGATGTCTTCCAAAAGGTTCTGAGCATCTTCATTACGGCAGCCATATTAAAGCTTGCTCAAGGTGATGATTTCTCAACTTATACCACTTTCATGCTTTTCTCTTTACATTAACTATTTTTAAACCACTTCAATATTGCTGTAAGAAAATTTTGTGTCACGACCAAAGAAGTCCAAATCTATAATTTCACAGTTTATGATGTTTGTCTGCAGTCTCATTTGTCAGGAAAAAATATTGTAAGTGAAGGGAAAATTGATAATTTCTTTCCATTCTCTGAATGTTTGCAATTTTCAGCTGTCCTTGATATAGCTCTAAGCTGGAAATCAAGACATAGTATGTCATTCCATGTGAAGCTCAGATTCATCTTCAAGGCAATTGCAGCTGCAGCATGGGTTGTACTCATGCCAGTAACTTACGCATACAGCTGGAGGACCCCTTCTGGTTTTTCTCAGACCATAAAGAACTGGTTTGGTGGACACCAAAATTCCTCACCTTCCTTTTTCATTATTGTCATTCTTATCTACTTATCCCCAAATATGCTCTCTACGGTTCTCTTCGTGTTCCCATTCATCCGACGTTATCTTGAAAGGTCTGACTTTAAAATAGTGATGCTGATGATGTGGTGGTCTCAGGTATTTTATCCATATATCATATCTTAATACTTCTCCAGTCCATGAATGCTATTTAAGACGGTGACTAATCTTTATTCTTGGTGATACAGCCAAGATTGTATATAGGGAGGGGTATGCATGAGAGCGCATGGTCACTTTTCAAGTAAGACTATAAAACTTACCTTCTAGAGTTGACAAGTTGGTTGGTCTTACTGCATTACTTACCGATGTTTCGTGGATGATATCTAGGTACACGATGTTCTGGGTTGTCCTTCTAATATCAAAGCTTGCATTCAGTTTTTATGCAGAGGTACCAAAATTCTGTCTTCAGTGTGTTATTTTGTAGTATAACAAGAGCAATATCTAACGAACATTAAAAAGCTTAAATCATTCTTCACAAATAGCCATTGAGAATTTCTAGTAACATTATTTATTTGTCCATAGATATACATGTTTCTCATACTTTCCATCTTCAAAGCAGATTAAGCCTCTTGTTAAACCGACCAAAGATATTATGCGAATTCATATATCAGTCTACCGCTGGCACGAGTTTTTCCCTCACGGTAATGCTTAACAGATCGTAGGTATTAGCTCATTGCATAATGAATTTTTACTGAATAACTAGTTGTTTTCTTTTTTGTTTTTTTTCAGCCAGAAATAATATGGGTGTGGTGATCGCTCTTTGGGCACCTGTTATTCTTGTGAGTTGTCACAGCTCTCGTTGCCATATGCTTCCTTTTTATGCTCTACCCTATCTACACTAACTTTCATATGCAGGTTTATTTCATGGACACTCAAATATGGTATGCTATAGTATCAACTCTGGTTGGAGGTTTAAATGGAGCTTTTCGACGTCTTGGAGAGGTTCATACTTGCTTTCTTAAAAAAATTTAAATGAAATTAAAACTTAGTTATTACATGATGAAGTGGCATGCTCTCAAATCTTGAGTTTCCCATCAAGAAAATGACTGAAAAGAAGTTCATTTCATTTGCAGATCCGAACACTAGGAATGTTGAGGTCTAGATTTCAGTCCTTACCAGGGGCCTTCAATGCTTGCTTGGTTCCAAATGAGAAGAGCGAAACTGCAAAGAAAAGGGGGATTAAGGCGACCTTCTCTCGCAAGTTTGATCAGGTCTGATTACTTCTCTTATACCAGTAAATGAAAACATATGACACTAACAAATATATTAGTAAATAGATGTTTGTTCTCTCAATCATTTCTTTTGGATATGATAGAGCTCCATTTGAAGTTGTGTTATATTTTGGTATATTGCAGATTCCATCTAGTAAAGACAAGGAGGCTGCACGATTTGCTCAAATGTGGAACAAAATAATCAGTAGTTTCCGAGAGGAGGATTTGATTAGCAATAGGTTGAGTGTGACTTTGAACGTTCCTCCTTATTTTAATCTAAATGATTGCTAAATCCTTTGTATCTAGAGAAGAGTTTGGTGATAATGTTCATTAGTATGCAGGGAAATGGAACTCCTTCTTGTGCCATATTGGGCTGACCCTGATCTTGATCTTATCCGTTGGCCACCTTTTCTACTGGCCAGTAAGGTGGAGTATCTATTTTGGTCTTAACTATGATCTTAGATTGGCTTGTTGCTGTTATTTTAATTATTCATGGCTAAATGTGGCAGATCCCAATAGCTTTGGATATGGCTAAAGATAGCAATGGGAAAGATCGTGAACTGAAAAAGAGACTGAGTGTCGACAGTTACATGACTTGTGCAGTTCGAGAGTGCTACGCCTCTTTTAAAAATCTCATTAACTTTTTGGTTGTTGGAGAACGAGAAGTACAGTAAGTATTTTTTTTTTGGAAAATCTCGCTTAGTGTTTTCACTTGGAAAATACATTTCACTTTCCTAATTTATTTGTCTTGTGCAGGGTCATAAACGCAATTTTCTCCAAGATTGACGATCATATAGAGAAAGAAACATTGATAATGGAATTGAACTTGAGTGCTCTTCCTGATCTGTATGGTCAGTTTGTTAGACTAATTGAATATTTGGTGAGTCATGTAGCCTTACTTGGTTAAGTTGAACACCTCTGAAACTTTTATCACAAATTCAAGAAAATAATTGAACTGAGTCTACTTGCAACAGATGCAAAACAAAGAGGAGGACAAGGACCAGATTGTTATTGTCTTGCTGAACATGTTAGAAGTGGTAACAAGAGACATAATGGAGGAAGAGGTCCCAAGGTACTATCATTTGAGTTAGGCTTTTTGCTGATTTTTGTTTTTTATATCAATGTTGTTTGAAGCACACTCATTTAGAGTTTTCTTTCCATAGCCTGCTAGAGACAACCCACAATGGAACTTATGTCAAGTACGATGTAATGACTCCTCTTCATCAACAGCGCAAATATTTCAGCCAACTTCGATTCCCAGTGTACTCTCAAACAGAAGCCTGGAAAGAAAAAGCAAGTTTCCTCGTTCCTGCTTCCGCATTAGTGGTGCATTTGATCTCTTTTGCCTAAGGAGGTTCTAAATTATCTATCTTCTTTCCTTTTTTTCCTTTGTCCAGATCAAGAGGCTTCATCTTTTACTTACTGTCAAAGAGTCGGCTATGGATGTACCATCGAACTTGGAAGCTCGAAGGCGTCTTACTTTCTTTTCAAATTCATTATTCATGGAAATGCCTGATGCACCCAAAATCCGCAACATGCTTTCCTTTTCGTAGGTTCCATTCACTTTGAACTTAATTTTTGGTCATATTTTGCATGTCCATGTATGAAATGTACATATACCATTAGCCATGCAAAATCTTATTGGCTCTTCTTTTTTGCTTTAAAATAGGGTCCTAACACCATACTATTCAGAGGATGTTCTTTTCTCCATTTTTGGTTTGGAGAAGCAAAATGAAGATGGTGTCTCTATTCTCTTTTACTTGCAGAAGATCTTTCCAGGTTTCACTTTTTCTTCTGTTTCCAAATGGTCTTGTGCCACTATAATTGTGTTCTGGACTTCAATTATGTAAACGGAGTCGATGGTTTACCTCAGATGAGTGGACAAATTTTCTGGAACGAGTTAAATGTGGCAGCGAAGAAGAACTCAGAGCTAGAGAAGAGTTAGAAGAAGAGCTTCGTTTGTGGGCATCTTACAGAGGCCAAACATTGACCAAAACTGGTATGTGGCTTTTCACTTCCTTTCTCTTAAGAGAAACTCTGCTTAGCTGTATTGTGCCTGATTTTTTTGATTTTGATCAACCAGTGCGAGGCATGATGTATTATCGAAAGGCTTTGGAGCTTCAGGCCTTCCTTGATATGGCAAAGGATGAAGGTGCCTTACGAATCATTTGCTATTATTCATAGAAACTATGAAAACATCCCTAATTAAAACTGTTCTTTTCTTGTTAAGAATTAATGAAAGGTTACAAGGCTCTCGAGTTAACTAGTGAAGGCGCATCAAAGAGTGGGAAGTCACTATGGGCTCAGTGTCAAGCACTCGCTGACATGAAATTCACCTTTGTGGTTTCATGCCAACAATACAGTATTCAGAAAAGATCTGGTGACCAACGTGCTAAAGACATTTTGAGGCTTATGACTACGTATGGCTCCTTCTTTCATCATAATTCTTTGACTGATATGTTATTATCTTTCGCAGATGCATAAGTTAAGCTTAATATTTCTCTGTGGCAGGTATCCATCTCTACGTGTTGCTTATATCGATGAGGTTGAACAAACACATAAAGACAGCTATAAAGGGGCAGATGAGAAAATTTATTACTCAGCCCTTGTCAAAGCTGCTCCGCAGACCAAATCTATGGATTCTTCTGAATCTGTGCAAACACTAGACCAGGTATGAAACTCAAGATAGTTCGATGAAAACTGACTAAAACGCTTTAAACTTTGGTGCTTAATTATTTTTGTAAGTGAGACTATAGAGTATACACATATGAGGTTTTTACAATCTATTTTCTTATGGCTGGTTTTTTGTGTGTGTTTGTTTCTCTTTTCTCATTCGCATGCGTTTTCCTGAAAACCATATGCGGCCACATCGTTGTTATAGCTTTGGAGACTTGAGTTTTTATATCTTCCTGCAGGTCATTTATCGGATTAAGCTACCAGGACCTGCAATCCTAGGAGAAGGAAAGCCAGAGAATCAGAACCATGCTATCATTTTTACTCGCGGAGAAGGGTTACAGACAATAGACATGAACCAGGTGCGTCGTCTACCAGTTTTTCATTTTGTCTTGACTGAATATCCTAGTTAACCTCATTACGCTTGTAGTTAAAAAAATTCATGTAAACATTCTATAAATAGGATAATTACATGGAGGAAGCTTTCAAAATGAGGAACTTGCTGCAAGAATTTCTTGAAACGCATGGAGGTGTAAGAACCCCTACAATACTTGGACTTAGAGAGCATATTTTCACTGGAAGGTATAACAGTATGATCTTGTATTTCTATTTACATTGTCAATTTGGTCTTTGTGCACAAAATGATTTCCTACTTGTCTTGTTTCTTGTGTCAGTGTTTCTTCTCTTGCATGGTTTATGTCATGTCAAGAAAACAGCTTTGTTACTATTGGGCAGAGGGTGCTAGCTAGTCCCTTAAAGTAAGTTTTTTTTTGTATCCCGTTTTGGAATCTTCTGAAGGGAGACATGGGTTTGTAACTTTTGTTTCGACTCTTCCAGGGTACGGTTCCATTACGGTCATCCGGATGTTTTTGATCGACTGTTTCACCTTACCAGAGGTGGTGTCTGCAAAGCTTCTAAAGTTATCAATCTAAGTGAAGACATATTTGCAGGCACTTTCTTCAACGCCTTTTCTCTGGTGACATATTGGCTCCAGTACATTTTTTCGTTTTCTCATACCTTAACCTTTTTTTCAGGTTTCAACTCTACTCTTCGTGAAGGCAATGTGACTCATCATGAATACATACAAGTTGGTAAAGGCAGAGATGTGGGACTCAACCAGATTTCAATGTTTGAGGCAAAGATAGCTAATGGAAACGGGGAGCAAACTCTAAGCCGTGACCTATATAGACTGGGGCACCGATTTGATTTCTTCCGAATGCTTTCTTGTTATTTCACTACCATTGGGTTCTATTTCAGTACCATGGTAGGTTAAAATCCTTTTTTACATCTTCTCTCACAACCAGTATGATACATGGGAAGTTTATCTCAGTCTGAAACATTATCTTTGTCTTTCTTACAGTTGACCGTGCTTACGGTCTATGTATTTCTATATGGCCGGCTTTATCTCGTACTTAGTGGTCTTGAAGAAGGATTGAGCAACCAGAGAGCTTTTCGTTCCAACATGCCTCTTCAAGCAGCACTTGCTTCTCAATCATTTGTGCAGATTGGTTTCTTAATGGCCTTACCTATGATGATGGAGATAGGCCTTGAGAGGGGGTTCCATAACGCCTTAATTGATTTCGTACTAATGCAGTTACAACTCGCTTCCGTGTTCTTCACTTTCCAACTCGGGACAAAAACTCATTACTACGGTAGAACATTGTTTCATGGAGGCGCGGAATACAGAGGCACTGGGCGTGGTTTTGTTGTGTTTCATGCTAAGTTCGCTGAAAACTACAGGTTTTACTCGCGCAGTCACTTCGTGAAGGGTATTGAGTTGATGATTCTCCTACTCGTGTATCAGATATTTGGCCACGCGTATAGAGGCGTCATTACATATATTCTGATTACTGTTTCGATATGGTTTATGGTTGTGACTTGGCTCTTCGCTCCTTTCTTGTTCAATCCCTCTGGTTTTGAGTGGCAAAAGATTGTAGATGATTGGACAGATTGGAATAAATGGATATATAACCGAGGGGGAATCGGTGTTCCTCCAGAGAAGAGTTGGGAGTCTTGGTGGGAAAAGGAAATAGGACATCTTCGACACTCGGGAAAACGCGGTATCATCCTCGAAATTGTTTTGGCTTTACGCTTCTTCATCTTTCAGTATGGACTTGTGTATCAACTCAGCACTTTTAAACAGCAAAACCAAAGTTTGTGGGTGAGAGAGCTTTACACATCTCATGTTTGTTACTCTTCTTATTTACTGAATCTCTTGATTATTGATAGACTGATTCTCGTTGTCTCACAGATTTATGGAGCTTCATGGTTCGTGATCTTATTCATTTTACTCATTGTGAAGGTATGGTAACTAACTCCATGAACACTCATTCACATTTTGAGTTTCTTCAGTTATAAGATACCGAAAATCTTATACTCGACTCGATTAAAGATTGTTTTAAGCTGGATCCAACGGCTACTAAAATGAATGTAACTAATGACAGGGTTTGGGTGTGGGAAGACAACGGTTCAGCACAAATTTCCAGCTTCTCTTCAGAATCATCAAGGGTTTTGTGTTCCTCACATTTCTTGCAATTCTCATAACTTTCTTAGCTCTTCGTCTTTTAACACCCAAGGACATCTTCCTTTGTATGCTCGCTTTCATGCCAACCGGATGGGGAATGTTACTTGTAAGTTCTCATTGCTCCAAAACTCATCCAAAAAGGTTTTAAGATATGTTTGTGGTTTGTGAGATAGGTTGCTACTATCTGCAATTGATTCAAAACATTCATATTCTTTTCAGATTGCACAAGCTTGTAAGCCTCTGATTCAACGGCTAGGAATATGGTCATCGGTTAGGACGCTGGCTCGAGGCTATGAGATTCTGATGGGGTTGCTTTTGTTCACTCCGGTAGCGTTCTTGGCTTGGTTCCCGTTCGTGTCAGAGTTTCAAACAAGAATGCTCTTTAACCAAGCATTTAGCAGAGGTTTGCAGATTTCACGTATTCTTGGTGGTCAGAGAAAAGACCGATCTTCCAAGAACAAGGAGTGAAACAAAGTCATATAAGCAAAGAAATACCACTTGTATATAGATTTCACCCATATGTAAGACATGTTAAGACGGTTTATGTCTCTGTTATTAGTTCCCTGCTTACCAAGTTATCTATGGTTCTTCCTACGAGTGGTCAATCCGGGTTTCGTTTAAGCCTATTTGGTTTTTCGAATTTTCGTGTTTAGACAAATAGTTAGTTATCAAACTTAAACTGTTGTAGTGTACATCAGTTTGGAAAGATTTTGATCAAACATATCATATCCTTAAAGAAAATTAAATTTTCGATTATGGTTTTTTGATATAGATAAACTAACATCATCCTGGCTTCGGTTCAGTCTGTTAAAACAAGTAACAAAATCTATCCGTATTAAAGGTTACATTCAAATCCTTTCAGTTGATTTATTTGGATTGAACCACTAGAACAAATATCATCATTCTATTGAATTCAAATCCTTTCAGTTGATTGATTTGGCCTATTATAGCAGCAGTTACATATACGAACAAAGTCCCTGAAGTTATAGTTATTTCCAAAATAATCCAAATATTTTAGTACGCTCCACAAAAGGAGAAAACCTTTTAGAAGTAGAAGATCTCATAATCCTCAATTGAATTCAAAACCGGTTCATTCGGTTCGGTTACTAAACCGTCTCACCATTGCAATTACAACAATTTGGGAGAAAAACCGGTCTCTCGCGCTTCTTCATTTCCAATTTCCAATGTTCTCTTCCTCCATTGTCGAATTTTCATGATTTTCCCGCAAAACCCTTCTCGTTTCTGGGTTTAACCTTCGTGCGTCACCAAAATTTACTCTGTAGCTTTCTTCTCCACTTCCTCTTTCCTCTAATCAGAGCCACTAATCGCTTAAGGAAGAAAAGATGAGTACAGTCGATAAAATGCTGATAAAGGGTATCAGAAGCTTCGACCCAGAAAATAAGAACGTTGTTACTTTTTTCAGACCTTTAACCCTAATCGTCGGTGCCAACGGTGCCGGGAAAACTGTAAATATCTTATTACCCTGCTCTTCACTTCACTCCCAATTTCGCCTCCGTATTGAAAAATCTATGCGTATTTTGTGATTTTTTTGGCAGACGATTATAGAGTGCTTGAAGGTATCTTGCACCGGAGAGTTGCCACCGAACGCTAGGTCTGGTCACAGCTTCATTCATGACCCTAAAGTATGTTTTCTATTACAGATTTTTCATTCTCACCTAAATTTCATGTTTTTTTCTTAATTCATGCAAGCTTTTACAATTCTGTTTTTTTTTTTCTTATATTGTTGATGGATGTGGAATTCAGCATTTTGATTTCATTGGTTCCTACTAAAAATATTTGGGGAGGTTTCATTCAAACGAGAAGATGATCTTGTTTTTGTTATAGGTTGCTGGGGAAACGGAGACAAAAGCACAAATTAAGCTGCGATTTAAAACAGCTGCAGGGAAGGATGTGGTATGCATAAGGTCATTTCAATTGACACAAAAGGCTTCAAAGATGGAGTACAAGGCCATTGAGAGTGTGCTTCAAACCATTAATCCTCACACTGGAGAGGTTGCACTTATTTCCTGATATATGCCTCTTTGATTTACTTTTTTGTTTCCCTCACTTTTTTAGGCTATGTATGTATTCATATCTTGGTTTTGGTATATACTTTTGAAGTTCCTGTGCTAAGTGTTAGATTGTCTATATTTCTTATAGCGTTTCTTTTGTCTACGAATAGAATGATTTAATACCTGTTTTCGTGAAGAAAATCTAAGGCACTGCCTTGTTGGAGTTTCTATATTGCTTTGTTTTATATTCATGTACCAGCAACTACATTTCTCTTTCTAATTTTTCTATATACATTATCAAATTGCAGAAAGTATGTCTCAGCTACAGATGCGCTGACATGGATAGGGAGATACCAGCTTTGATGGGTGTGTCAAAAGCTATTTTAGAAAACGTCATATTTGTGCATCAAGACGAGTCTAACTGGCCACTACAAGATCCTTCTACTTTGAAAAAGAAGTTTGATGATATTTTCTCAGCCACCAGGTATTCATTTCTGTTATATTCTGGGGTCACTGGGTCACTAGCTCAATGCTCTGCATGTTTGTTTGACGCAAAAGCATCTCCTTATGTGTGTTTCTCTTATTTTTTCCCCAACTCGCTAAGGCATCTTCCTGGCTGGCTTCCTGGTGCTAATATGCAACTAAGCACATGCAATAAATTATGATGCGTGTGTTTAGGCGATTTTGGAAAGGATTTACTGTTAACTAACACACACGACAACTATATGTAACTAACACACAACAAAAATGGTAGTTTTTTTTTTGACTAAGAGTCGCAAGGGCCCAATTTAATTTTAACTTTTTCTGATTGGGTGTGTAATTGGTGTAGTGACCAGGAGGGGTGACTGCTCTTTATCCTCTCCAGTGTTATTTTATTCCTTGTTTATTTTCTTTATGTTCTTGAACTGATTTTGGCCGTAACATACACAGACATGTAAGTAAGACTTTAGAAGAGAAAAATCTTATTGAGTTTGGCAATGGAGAAGGAGATGCAAATTTACTTGTTGTCATCTGTTCTCACTTCCTTGCTGTATTTGTTGTAGACCAAACTAATTCTCAGAAACTGTAACATGTGTCTTTAACATGAAACAGATATACAAAGGCTTTGGAAGTTATCAAGAAACTTCACAAGGATCAAGCTCAGGAGATAAAAACTTTTAAGTTAAAGTTGGAAAATCTGCAGACCTTGAAAGACGCAGCTTATAAGGTGTGCTAGACATTGATTCTCCTTTTCATTTTCAGTATCGCTGATCACTGACGTTTTTTTTTTTTTTGTTAAGTCAAAGGAACAAATTAACACTGAAGCATACTGTTTTAATTCTGAAAGTTATTATAGACAAGTATTTTTACATATGTTCTTAGATGTTGTGGGCTATTCTTATGCCATTATACTTCCTATACAGCTTCGTGAGAGCATTGCTCAAGATCTAGAAAGGACAGAGTCGTCAAAAGTTCAGATGTTGGAACTGGAAACCAGCATTCAGAAAGTCGATGCTGAAGTTCATAATAAGGAAGTAATGTTAAAAGATCTCAGAGAGCTACAAGACCAAGTATCAAGAAAAACTGCCGAAAGGAGCACCTTGTTTAAGGAGCAGCAGAGACAGTATGCAGCGTTACCCGAGGAAAATGAAGGTTTTCTCTTTTACTATCATGATGTTAATGCCATTGCTGTCTTTTAGATGGTGGGGATGTTCTTTTGGGTGCTCATTGTTACAGTGGTTTAAATTTACTTTTGCCTTTCTGTAGAGGTATCTCACATTTTGTTATTTCTTCTTCGCATAGATTTTATCTATTGATGCTTGTCATATTTGTTGTTCAGATACTATTGAAGAATTGAAAGAATGGAAAAGCAAGTTTGAAGAGAGAATTGCTCTTTTGGCGACCAAAACTCGAAAAATGGAGAGAGAGATGGCTGACACAGAAACTACAATTTCTTCTCTTCACAATGCAAAAACTAACTATATGCTGGAGATCAGCAAGCTACAAACAGAAGCTGAAGTAAATCTAGATAAGCTACCACATAGTAAAATATTATAAGTTCTCTGCTCGATTTGGTTTAACATTTTTCTTTTATATTTTCATAGGCTCATATGCTACTGAAGAATGAAAGAGACTCTACCATCCAGAAATTTTTTTCCCATCATAATTTAGGAAATGTTCCTAGTATCCCCTTCAGTAATGAGGTAGTTCTGAATCTCACAAATCGAATAAAATCAAGACTGGGTGAACTTGAGATGGACTTGCTTGATAAGAAGGTACCCAATTCTTTCTTTTCTCCCGAAAGTCAATTGTATTGCATATGTTGACATCCTAGGAGATTTTTACTGTCATCTCAGAAATCAAATGAAACTGCTCTAAGTACGGGTTGGGATTGCTATATGGATGCTAATGACCGTTGGAAAAGCATCGAAGCTCAGAAACGAGCTAAAGATGAAATCAAGGTGTGGTTCACCATTTGGAACTCTACCTAAACCCTGCAATAACGAGCCTTAAGTTTAACTCTTTTATTTTTGATGTTGACTTATGCAGATGGGCATATCAAAACGCATAGAAGAGAAAGAAATTGAGCGTGATTCATTCGAATTTGAAATTTCCAATGTCGATGTCAAACAAACTGATGAAAGAGAAAAACAAGTGGTATTGCTTTCTTTCCCTTGATCCACTTACACGAGTTTGGTTTTGATGAGTTTGCCCTTTGCTATCTGTACCTTATTTTGCCGTCATCTGCATTTTCACAGCAAGTTGAGCTTGAGAGAAAGACAAAACAAAAATCTGAAAGTGAATTCGAGTCCAAAATAGAAAAGAAACAGCATGAAATATACAGCATGGAGCATAAAATCAAGACTCTGAATCGAGAAAGAGACGTTATGGCTGGTGATGCTGAGGATAGAGTGAAACTGTCTTTGAAGAAGACGGAACTGGAGAATCTTAGGAAGAAACACAAAAAGATGTGCTCTCACTTACTAATGCTTTTCGCAGCTTTCTTTCATTCTTTTATCAATCCATTGTTTTCACTCTCTAAGGTTCTTTACCAGAATAGATGAGTGCAAAGATAAAATTAGAGGGGTGCTGAAGGGGAGATTGCCACCTGAGAAGGATTTGAAGAAGGAAATAGTTCAAGCTTTGAGGTTGTGCTTTCACTTAACTTATTCTTTTTTCTGATTCTAAATGCATCCTTTATTAAATAAGATCTCTTGATCAGGATCTAAAAAAAAAAAGAGAATGTTTGTTCAGAAGTTTTCACATCTCAAAAGTTTTCTTGTATTCGTTTTCTCTTTTTGGTTTAGGTCAGCTGAAAAGGAATATCATGACCTGAACATGAAATCCCGAGAAGCAGAAAAGGAGGTAAACATGTTGCAGATGAAGATACAAGAACTAAACAATAGTCTATCCAAGCATCACAAGGATACAGAATGTAAGCACTGGTGTATAATTTTAAGTTAGATATCTATTGGCCAGTTCTCTGACTAGCGCCTTAAATTGTGAACAAAATGCTCCTGACAACTTTGTCAGTGGTACTAGTTACTAGGACCATGTTATAAAGTGTCATCTATCATCCCTATTATTGTTTTTACAGTGTACCTGAACTGACATTTATAACACAGATAAGAAGTCTATTTTCGGCGCACAGTAGATGGTTAGAAAAATATCTATGCACTCAATCTGACTTGTGTATTCTTGATGCAGCAAGAAAGAGATACATTGAGTCCAAGCTTCAAGCCTTAGAACAGGAATCATTTACCATTGATGCTTATCCCAGATTGTTGGAGTTGGCTAAGGACAAAAGAGATTCTCAGAAAAGGTCAGACTATTTCTTTAACCCCCCGCCACCCCAAATCACTGTTTGCGTGAATTCCAAGATATTCTTGTCTTGCACTCAAAAGCGTATCTCTATTTCTGGTCTGTGTTTGCAGCAAATATAACATGGCAAGTGGAATGCGCCAGATGTTTGAACCTTTTGAGCAGGTAGCACGAGAACATCATTTTTGTCCTTGCTGTGAGCGCACTTTTTCATCTGAAGAAGAGATTAACTTTGTTAAGAAGGTTACACAATTTTCTACTGGAGATTTTTCCTTTCAGTTCAAATTATTTTATGCTTCTCAAACTGTCTGTCTCTTTGTTTAACTATGTAAATTTCTTTTCAAGTACAGCAAAGGGTCAAGGCTTCAACCACGGCGGAGCATCTCAAAGTATTAGCAGCAGAGTCTTCTAATGCTGACTCTATATTTCAGCAGCTGGACAAACTTCGGGCAGTTTTTGAAGAGTACTCTAAACTAACTAGTGAAATTATTCCTCTCACTGAGAAAACTTTGCAAGAGCATACAGAAGAGCTGGATCAGAAGTCTCAAGCTCTTGATGATGTGAGTTGGGGATCTCTAGATTTTTTTCTTGGATATAACTGGTTTTCAGCCGAAAAGTCTTTCTGTTTCATTAGATGTCTTGTTGTTTTCTGCTTGCTCTGTTTCCTTTTAATCATGTTGTCATGGACGCAAGCTTGAAAATCCTAATTTCAGTGCATAGCATCTCAAATCATAAATCGTGTATGTCTTCAGGTATTAGGTATCTCAGCCCAAATAAAAGCTGACAAAGACTCAGTTGAAGCACTGGTGCAGCCCCTGGAAAATGCTGATAGGCTCTTTCAGGAAATAGTATCCTACCAAAAGCAAATTGAAGATCTCGAATATAAGCTTGATTTTAGGGGTCTTGGGGTTAAAACTATGGAAGAAATCCAATCAGAATTAAGTAGTCTCCAAAGCATCAAGTAAGTACTCTGAATTTATACAGGGTAAAACACTTTTCTTTTCCTTGGACATTTCTTGGTCTAGCATACACAATCTTTTCAGTATTTATCTTCCTTATGTACCCATGCACAGGGATAAATTGCATGGTGAGCTGGAGAAATTAAGGGATGAACAGATCTACATGGAACGTGATATATCATGCCTCCAGGCCAGATGGCATGCAGTAAGGGAGGAAAAGGCTAAGGCAGCCAATTTGTTACGCAATGTTACAAAGGCAGAAGAAGACCTAGAGCGTTTAGCCGAGGAGAAAAGGCAACTTGACCTCGACGTGAAGGTATGTCTTGTGGGAGCTTTCTTTAGATTGTTTCCACTCGTCTTTCTGTGGGTCACTTTATCAAATTCCATTGTTTATTGGCGGCTATGGAGGTTCTAATTTATTACATTCATGATCATGAATGAGAGTTTACATTGTGATTTGTGAGGAATGTGCTAAGATTGATTAGTGAATCATTGTATTGTATTTCTGACTAAATTTGCTTACTAGTAATGCAATGCAACACAGCTACGTAGAGAAATTCATAATAAAATGAGTAGCAGTAACATCCTCTCGAGTAAGGTGGTATATTGCTTGTAACTATTTAAGTTTTTGTATTTCAAAAGCTTCAAGTGTATTTTTTCTGTGCATTCGTTAAAATGTGATCAAGTAGTTCTTCGAAACATGCAAAAAGTAAACTTCGTTCTTCTGTTCCCAAAAAAAATCTGTTACATAAAATGTAGACCCTTAAATAACACAATCTTTTATTTCACTATTTTTCAGTATTTGACCGAGGCACTGGGCCCTTTATCCAAGGAAAAGGAGCAGTTACTGAGTGACTACAATGATATGAAGGTTAAACGTAATCAAGAGTATGAAGAACTGGCTGACAAAAAGAGAAACTACCAACAGGAAGTTGAGGCATTACTCAAGGCCAGTTCTAAGATAAATGAGTATGTTCTGCTAACCAAAGATTAGTTCATCACTTTCATGTGTACAAGATATGCTTACAGCTGCTTCACCAGGTATCATGATCTGAAGAAAGGGGGACGCTTAAATGATATTCAAGAAAAGCAGCGGTTATCCGAATCTCAGCTTCAGAGCTGTGAAGCTAGAAAGAATGAACTTGCAGTTGAGCTGAACAAAAGTAAAGACCTGATGCGGAATCAAGATCAACTGAGAAGAAATATAGAGGATAACTTGAACTACCGGACAACAAAAGCAAAAGTTGAGGAGCTTACGCGTGAGATTGAATCATTGGAAGAGCAAATATTGAAGATTGGTGGGATTCCTGCAGTTGAAGCTGAAATTGTAAAGATATCGCGGGAAAGGGAAAGACTTCTTTCAGAGGTAAGCAGATTCATATATATTTATAGCAGTCAGTCTGATATGATTTTGGTGTCTATGGTTAGCTATTCATTGTTCTCCATGATGCTAAGTGTAAGATCTTACATTTATCTGATTTAAGCATCTGATATCCGAGGTAGTAGGCTTTTTCTTAGTTTATCCTTGTTACAAGGTAGCCAAAAAATATAAAATTAAGAAAACATCATCTTTCTTCACTGACCATCACTACTCATTGTTGTTAGCAGCTGATATGTGTGAACTTCGAGTTACCCTGTGTTTTTCTGGGTTATTTAAAGATAATATATCCATCTAAAGCTTTCAGAACCTATTTTATTGTGCTTGAAGGATAATTAGTTATCTTTTTCCTGTAGCTGAACCGGTGTCGAGGAACAGTGTCCGTTTACGAGACCAGTATCTCAAAGAACAGAGTGGAGCTAAAACAGGCACAATACAAGGACATAGATAAGCGGCACTTTGATCAACTGATCCAGCTAAAGGTAAGACGTGATATATCTTGTGGCAGTGTCTGAATGATCAACGAATACCACTCTGTTCATAAATTGAACATTTCATTTTTGCCAGACAACTGAAATGGCAAATAAAGACTTGGATAGATACTACAATGCCCTTGACAAGTAAGCTGTTCTTGAGTCCTACTAAAAGCTTCTTGCCAGTTGTTTTTTCATTCTATACTGCCTTATTTACAAAATCATTTAATCTGCAGTTTTTAACATCATATATTTCCATCTTATTAAATATATTCAGAGCACTGATGCGCTTCCATACAATGAAAATGGAGGAAATTAATAAGATTATTAGGGAACTGTGGCAGCAGACGTACAGAGGTCAAGATATTGATTACATAAGAATACATTCAGATGCCGAGGGTGCAGGCACCCGATCTTACAGCTACAAGGTAGGCTACAGAAATGACAACATGGTTTACCATCTGGCCACCATTAACATTGTGGTAAACTATTTTTCCTTTTTAGGTACTTATGCAGACTGGTGATACAGAACTTGAAATGAGAGGAAGGTGCAGCGCTGGTCAAAAGGCAAGTTGTTCTAAAATCGCTCTTGTAGAAGCATCGTTATCTGTTCAAATATTGATTTAAGCATCATTCTTTAACTCAGGTGATCACTTTATTCTTCATATTCTCCTGCAGGTTCTTGCTTCATTGATAATAAGGTTGGCTTTAGCCGAGACATTTTGCTTAAACTGTGGAATATTGGCCCTTGATGAGCCAACTACAAACCTGGATGGGCCCAATTCAGAATCTCTTGCAGGAGCTCTTCTTAGGTAAGAATTAAGATCTACACCCTTAAATGAATTATGATGATGACACATGGGTACATGTAATTCCTCTTAAATCAAAATCTAACTATCTAAACGCTGGAATCATGATTGTGATATTTACCCTGTCTTTTCTCATAATGTTGTTACACTTTACAAGACCGTGGCTCTCAACATTGAATCTTATTATATTATTGCATTCTCCAGGATCATGGAAGACAGAAAGGGCCAAGAAAATTTCCAACTCATAGTCATTACGCACGACGAACGCTTTGCTCAAATGATTGGCCAACGGCAACATGCTGAAAAATATTACCGGGTTGCGAAAGATGAGATGTAAGTCATTCTCATCTCTTCTTCTCTCTATTCTTGCTTTTTCCATTTTCTCTGACTTCAAGATTTGAAACTTGCGACAACTTGTGAATTGTGATCTTCTCAGGCAACACAGCATAATCGAGGCCCAAGAGATCTTTGATTGATGAACTGGTTGCTTGATCTATAAACCAACATAACAGCATTAGCCAATGCTTTAACGGTAACCTCATCTTTTTTGAAGCTATTTGTAGCTTTCTTGTCTCTCTTAATTACAACGCTGCATATGGTTTTACATGTGTGCAAACGTTTCAATCGAATTGAAAAAATTGGAATGTAGAGGCACCACTTTGAACTGCAGATAAGTTTTTGTAAAGAGAATGCAACATTCCAAATAGTTGATAAGTTTGTCTTTATTTATGAACATAAACATCATTACAACCAAGTAACCAAACTATTAACCCATAGTTAATAGCTTCATATCATAAAACCTTTGTCTTTAATTGATCATATTATGGAATATTACTTTTGTCGAATAAGAAATGAAATTAGTAGATAGGGCTTTCAACAGGAGTGAAACCGATCAAACGCTTAGAATTGAGCCATGGTTGAATAACCACAACTGAGTCAAACATCTTGCTCGAGCCATCAGGTTGAGTCACTTCAATCCTTAGATAGTACTTGGTCCCAGCAACGACCTGTTTCTGAGCCGACACAACTCGGCTGAACTTCAATGGGTTCGACACGCCTGAGTCCGCAACGGATGCTACGTTTCGTTCCTCGCTTTGTTCCCGTAGATTGAACTGGTCCACGCAGTACCTGTGATCACACAATCACATCACATTTCTAATTCATATATACGAAAATGTGTAGCATGTAGATGTGGATGCATCATGTATGTATATATATATATATATATATTACCTTCCAAGTTGTTGAATCTCCATGTTGGTCCGAATGTTGGGAACATCTGACCTCCCACCGAGGACGACGGACTTCCTTAAAGCGTTAGCCGATGGAGTCATGACGGCGATCACCAGAAACCCTAATAGAGACAATCCAAGAGAGACCTTTAACATTGCAGCCATTGCTTGTCACTCTTCAATTTGACCTGTTTCTGTGGTTTGTTTGTCTTTGTGAAGCTAATTTTTGTTTTTTCCTTTCGAGAGTGATTCTAATGTGTGTTGAATTTTGTGTGTGAGAGAAAGAGATAGATGGAGAAGTGGTTTATATAAGGAGAGGATTTGTTGTTGTTGGTGTGTTTGAGTTTGGGTGTACGTGAATGGGTCCATGCCATCGGCACCCTCGGGGTTCCGCATCTTTTAAGTTAACTTTCTGATCAAAAGCCTTCACGTTAAGTGAGCCCCCACCATTTAACGTATGTGACATGCTCTTATCGGTAATTTGATTTTATTACAAACCCGGATTCAAATCTACTTCCAAACTTTTAATTACGGAATATATAGAGTGGGATATTTTAATAAATCAACTTGTTTATAGTTTTCAATCAGTCTATAGTTCAAATCAAAACAAGGGTTATTTAAAAAAACAAAATTAGGATGTATATTTATACCATTTAACTACCATAAATTGGTTGATTGGTGATGTTAAAAGACAGACACAAATGTTGGCATTCATCTGATATGATTTCAGGAAACAACGGATGTGCTACATTGTAAAAAAATATATGTGATTTTATCGTTTGTAGTTAAATCAAACTTGTTGTATCATATTTTCTTTTTTTTTCTGTTCTGTATTGCTCTTTGTCTCTATGATACGCTATTTTAAAACTGCACCAATGAAACAAATTTTTTTTTTTTTTTTTTAAGAAACCTTATGGAGAGCAATTTTAAATTGTAATTAAGTTGACCAAAGAAAGGGATCATGGGTCCCTCCCTAGCCATTTCTTATCGCCTCGATTTGATTTCTGAATAATTGTTGTCTTCTTGTTCGCTTTTGTTATATATGCAAATGGTTTAGAAGAGCAACACGTATCAACTGAATCTGACAGCTGCCCTCTCTTCTCTTCGCATGCAGCTCACGTAGCACCTCCTCTTGTACCGTTGTACGTATGCCAAACTATTCATACATAATTATAAATTCAATCTGTTACGGACAAGAAGAAATGCAATATATATATATGATGACATGCATAATTTCAGTTTCATGTATTTTAAAATCAAGCTATAAAAATTTATCGTCGACAAGAATATACTATAAATAAACTCTACCAGCACTCTAACGTATTTACATTTACCTGCATATTTAAAACAGAATAAAAAATTATTTATGCTTTAAAAGCATATATTATAATATTTTAGTTAATTTCTCATATATATAGATCTGTGTGTGTGGTTACAAAATGCAAACAAAACTTTCTTTCCGGTTCACAATTTACTAAAAATTGATTAACAAGTTTCGGTAAGCAATCGTAACGACACTTTAATTTGAGACAATAATACAATTGAGTCTTAAAAAAAAAAAAAAAAAAAACAAGTTGAGCGTGAAAAGCAGCGACACGCTGATTTTTCTAGCGTTCATCGGCCATACCGCATCCTATAATATTTATGCGGTTATGTTTTATATCTGTCGCTGGTTCTTAATATTAGCGACACTAATTAGAGCTCTTTTGAGTCGCCAACTTCAGTGACTGCGATTCAATACTAAATATTTGCGCATACGCTCATGACATGTTTACTTAATTACTTCTTAAGATATCAGTTATACTTATATCTAGTTTGATATTAAATCTTTTTAATATTTTGTATTATATGTTGAATTTTGTTTTCACATATTTATTGTTTGAAAACATAAATCTTAGAACATTATTTAACTGAATGTATGTAAAACATATCTTGTGAGATATTTCGGTAGTTATAATCGTTTTCCAAGATTATTTTGTTTTGAAATTTTATTTTGAATTCATGAAAAAAAAAGGGGGATATCATATCATAAAACTGAATGGGAAATTTCGTAAATAAGAAAAAAAAAACACAGCCATTAAAAGCTGTCTATGCTATTTGGGCCGGAGGTTATTTTAATTTCATTGACCCAACACCAATCCTTAACAAACAAACAAACATTATTCCAAACTCAAAACTCCAAACTAGATTTTTCAGTACGGACTATTAGCGAGATTCGAGGCCTCGAAGGTTCTTTGACGTCCATGTCTTGTCGCCCTAAGGGAAATCATAAAATGTGAAATAAGAGCCTTAAGAGGATGCTAAAATGGTCATTCTCATGCCGAGTTTAGTTGTATGTGGATCGCAAGTTAGTAATATCAACGTCACCTTTCTAATTATATTTCATCCATTATTCAACCCAAGTGGGTTGTATGATTTTGAACCACTAGAAGCGTGCCTCTAGAACTATGTGGTTTGATCCTTTTTGATATTTACAATAGACAGGTAACATTTTTTGTTAGCGAAGCTTCATCTTTCAGCAACTTACAACAACACGAGCGAGATGAGATTTTTTTATACAATTTTTAAAGACAATGCTAGTCTTGAAGTTTTCTACCAACATCTCCATAAATTGGCCTGACAATCCTGAGAAGAGCACTACAAAAATCTCTCTCCTTCATTTTAAGTTAGTATTTAACTTTTCATAAACTAGAACTCGAAAACTAAATTTGCTTAGTAATTAACTTTTCGAGTTCTTTCCATCTTCTTTACAAAACTTATGCACCAAACTTTTACCAGAAAATGGGTTCTATTTTAGCACGACCGTTTTCTTTTTGAAATTTCGTTTTTTCACATAGTATTTTTTGTCTTTTTAAATTGGTTAAATGAAATTAGAAAACATTAAATTCTATCCATGGAAAAATGAATATTTATATACAATAAAAATGTAGGATATATTCTTTTCTTGGTTTTGTCTAATTAATAAAAAAAATTGCTCCGATCCTCTTTCTTTCTCCTTATCCCTTCTATACTCTTTACAACTCCCTTCACAGCAATATCAAAAGCATCTTCAAGAACCTCTCCACCCGGTTTGTTCTGGTTTGGTTTACTGTACACAATCTTCGGAACCAATTTTATTACGTTTTCTCTCATACCAACCACTCTTTCATTTGATATTCCACCCAAAATCTCTTCGATTTTGTTATTTCCCCCGGTTCTCAGCTCCTTAACCGGTATATAAACCGAGTATTCGCTACTGTTCTCGGGTATGTGCCATACATATTGCTTGTATGCACTTCCTTGGTTGAAGAAAACCGGAATACAACCAGCCAAGATTGAATCAAATACCGATCTTCTGGTTAACGAATCACCCGGCGGTTGTAAGCAGAAAACCGAACTCTCGAAAAGCTTCATCAAACTGATTGGATCATCACAGCCGTTGGCTTTGACGTCACAGTCAAGAAACCTACACGTCTTAGATGAACTCTTGCATTGTTTTATAACTTTCGTGCGAACCAAGCCATTCTGGTTTCTGCTCGGTCTTTGAGCTCCGGCGAATGAGAACAGGACCGTCCGGTTTGTGAGCTTGATCTTGTCTTGCCACTGGCTGATCTCGATGGCTGAAGTCGGGTGAAAGTAAGTCGGATAAGGAATTGCGAACTCGTTGTGGCTCGTTGGATTCCGTTCAATGGTGAGGAAAGAGAGGTTTTGTGACTCCGGTAAGAGCATTAGATTGGTTCCCCATCCGGTGTTATTGTTGGAGTTTCGCCTGAAATCTCGTGAAATCCGACCGGTTACGAGGAAATGGTCTCTACCTGACATACCTACATTTCAGTTGTAGAGAAATGAAAAACTTTATTACGTAGTTTGTTTTGTAGCGTTGTCAAAACTAAATCGGCTCTCTCGATGGTTTAAACAAATTACTATTTGTTTATTAGACCATGATCATACATTAAAGCCATTGGTGACAAAATCATATATACATTATACAGCGAATTTAAATGCTTCAAACATTATCCTCTACATTCTTAATTGATCATATTTCTAAGATTTTCATAAATATTAAGAAATTTGTTAAAATAACAATTTTAATTTTATATTTATTAACTATTTATTTTAAGAAAAAAATCGAGTAATTAAATAACGGGCATAATAAAAATATATAAAGCTAACATAAAAATAAAAAATTAAAATTTTTTGAAGAAAATTTTTTTCTTAAAAATAGGATTAAGGAGTAGTAAATTTTATTAGGACGGCTAAACCAAGGTCCAATACCAATAGTTTATATACTTATATTTTTATAAATGGTGGATAGTGAGAAAAAAAAATGGATATGATATGTTTTTAAAAGCGTCGTTGAGTGTTTACAATCGAACACAATAATCTTATTTATAAAGTAAATTTACATCATTTTACTATGCTTTTAACAGTGATATAGGGGTCCACCAAAATTACTTCTTCAAGCAATGCAATGCCTCTTTTGTGACATTGTAATACTTTATACATCATTTTTTGGCGTGTTGATTCATTTAAGAGTACTTTTCAATTTTCTTTCAAAACAAAAGTCGTCGGTGGAAAAAAAGAGAGAAGAAAAGTCGTCGGTCAGGTTTCTCTCATCTCAACAACTCGACTTAAATCGAAATAACAAGCAATAATCGTAAACGATTAAAAACATTAGGGGTTAAAACGAAATAATAAAAAAAGCACACGTACCTTTCCACTGTGGTTGCTTCTTAAGCCATTTAAACAGTTCCTTCCCGGCGGCGTTTCTCGCAGCAACGTTACGCCGCCGTAGATTTCGCCGGAAATCAAGACCAGCATAGTAAGGTACGTAAATAGCCGAAGCAAGCGACGAATTCCTCGTCAAGCACTCGTATCTCTTCATTTTCTCGTGGAAAATAACTTCGAGCATGAACTGATTAGTCGCGTACCAGCTCGGAGAGTAGTGAGAACCTATCAAAGGTCCGAAGCCGGAGTTCTCAAGGTACTTACACATACTGATCTTGTCCTTTGGTCTTGTGATCGACTCGCAATCTTGGACTATTTCAAGGTTGAATCGAGAGGGTAGATTATGTATATATACATAGCGGCCAAGACACGTGTCGTCTCCATAGGGTTTTTGACGTCGTTGGTGATCGGATCCGGAGGTGGTTGTGGTGGTGATGAGGATGATTTTGTTTGGGGAGAGATGGAGGAGAAGAAGAGATGTGGTGAGGAGAGAAAGGAGAAGAAGTAAAAGAGTGGTTGGTTTCTTCATCCGTAATTGGTTCTCGATCGAGTATGATGAATTTTTCTTCATCGTTGTTGTTGTGAGTGTCGTGTGGTGTTCTTGATTTGATGATCCATGTCGTATTGAGAGCAAGAGAGAATGGTCAGAAATTACACGCAAATAAATATATTTATTAATTAGATGAATATTGTTCTTCTGGGGCCTACGTTGAGGAATTTGATTGAGGAATAAAAGTTGAATTTCGAATTGTTTAGTTTCATAATATCTTAGATTTTATAATTATATGTTGTATGCATACGTAAGTAGGTGGTTAGAAACTTCTTCTGATTGTATATATATAAAAACTTCTTTGAAAAGTATGGATGTATTCTATTGATTGACCTAATTTGTGGACTGGTTGGTATATGAATGTTTGCTAAAGTGCTTTGCATGGTTTACTTTTTGCAAACTCCTTTTAAATTTTTGGTTGGTTAGCTATATTTAGCCTTTGATTTAATTAAAAACTTGCTTTAGAATTTAATTAGTTATAAGATCCACAAAGAAATAAAAACCATTAAACAAAACCAAACTCTTTTCAAAGTGTCTTGTTTTCTAGTTTCTGTGCCTTTTGTGTTTACCAAAACATACGTTGCTTGCTTTGTGGCATTATTCATTTTAAAAGGTCTCAAGTAAACTCAGACAAAGACTCTGGCGACAGGCTCAACCGGCTTGATATCGACCTCTCGCAGCTCTAGCTTCAGCCCCTTGCCTCCTCCTCCATTAGCCAATGGATGGATGCCAAGCTCGGGCCCGGTCATATGCGCCCTTGAGTCCCTCTCCCCCTCTACTGATACCCCAAACCGCTTCTCTGCCTCTGCATCCATAATCAAATCCAAATCCAATCATAAACGACCAATTAATTATCATAACTACATTATGTCTTATCAATACCATTTCTAGCTAAACTTAATACCCTAAGCCGCATTTTTATCTCTATCCATGCCCAGATCCAATCATAATTTACCAATATTATTTACTACATTATGCCATATTAAGACTTACTACTAGCTAATAGCTATACTAGTCTAGGCTGATTCTCTATTGAAAGTTTGAAACCCCAAACCACTTCTCTGTCTCTCCACCCATACCCAAATCCAACCTCTACCAATGATCTTTACTACATTATGCCATATATATCAAGACCATTGCTAGCTAAACGTGTCTAGACGTAGAAGCCATTCTACACAAATAGAAATTGAAAATTCTAGACGTAAACGAAAACAAAATTTCGACAATTAGATGATACTTGGTTAACGGCTAATTAAATTAAGACCACCTATGATCACTTAATAACGCATAATTTCAACGCCTATAAGACAATAGTCACGGTTACGGGAGGTAGCTTTCACTTTTTTTTTCTTAGAAATTTAAACCGTAAACCGCAAGAAATGTCACATTAAAGTAAGAAATGACATAACTAATGTACGAATTTTCTTACCCTGAATCATCTCGTGGAAAAGCTGGCCATCACGAGTAACAGCCATCATGACATTAGGTAAACCAATGGGAAGCTCATGGCCCAAATCAACTTGCCAGAAATGGAAAACTTTGCCATAAGTCTTAGCAACTTTATCAAGATCTTGGCGCTGAATGGGTCCAGGAACACCAGGCATGAACAAGAACCCTCCTTTCACTTCCCATTCGTGCGAGTGCCAAAGCTTCTTCTCTTCGTCTGGCAAAGTCATGAACAGCTTCTCTGTTACTATGTACTCCAATCCTATCAAACGAGCGTTTTCATCCGGACCGTCGTAGATCAGACACTGACGCATCTCTTCGTTCACGTGACTGCAGAAATGGTGAGCCTCTACTTGTCGTGCCATGTCGTCAGCATAGAAATGGAACCTGCCACAAGAAATTAAAAAAATAAAAAATAAAAATAAAATCAAATTTCTTTCCCAAGCAAATCAAAAGTCTTGTAGGCAATTGTGAAAACCAAACCGAATAAACGAATACTCTCACCCCTACATTCAACATATTGATCGGTTTATTTCAGAAAATTAAGTAAAACATGTTTTGTTCTTGAGATATAAAACAATTATATATTATCTTTACATTCAAACTGAAAATCACAAATCCAAGAGAGATTATTAAAATGGAATTGACAAAGATCGGCTTATGTACGCGCAGAGATGTTGGTGGATTTGGTTAACCGGAGCAAAACTTTGGACGGCGGAGGCGGTGGTGTCAATTATGGAGGTGCCGGTCTTCGTTGCCTCTCCTGGAACCGCTGGTCCAGTCGTCGTTGAGGAGTGAACTGCCTTCTCCATTTTCAATTAGTTTATTTGCTCTTCCTCTCCAAGATATTTTAAGCAACCAAAACAAACAGAGTAATTGCAAAGAGAAATAGATCATGCAATCATACTTGTGGGTGTGATCTCTAAGAAAAGGATTGTACGCTGTATGCATGAAGTGTGACACGTGGCAATCAAATGAGGTTACACTTGTGTTTTTCAGCTTCTCTTTAGGGCCTAAAATACCAAGAACTAGTCAAATGTTTTAAGGATTTTGAGAAGCTTTTTTAGATAAATGTTTGTGAAATGATTTGCTAACCAATAGCCAAATATCTCATGTCATACTTGTTTGTGAAATGATTTGCTAACCAATAGCCAAATATCTCATGTCATACTTTCGTTTTCTTAGTTTAATATAAGGTCGTCGTAAAGCTAGAGAGTTACGAAGAGTTAATTAAAAAGTAAACAGTATGTAAGGTCTTTGGATTGTCAATCAGTTTACTTGTGATGCAAGAAACGTAAAGACAAAAAAAAAACAAGGGAAATTTAGGGTTTTCTACGTTTCAGAAGTCTCTGAAACTCATTTTTGGGTCGACAGCTTTTGAGCCTCTTCTCCCTCCTCTGCCTCGGCCTCTTCCTCGTCCCCTTCCCCTTCCTCCACGCCTCACAAAGGACCTCCCATGTTTCACTTCAACAAGCGAGAGAAGCAACTCATCACAGAGAACGCATCCTTGATGCAGAGTGGCTCCGTTCTCCAGAGGAGTTGTTTTCTTGTTGAAATCGATCTCTATGATGGCTGAATCACACTCAGGACAGCGGTTACTAGTGGTAGCGATGCGATGAGCACCTTCCGGAAGAAAAACGATGCAACTACACAAGTTGCAGTTGAGTTTCCACTTGGGGAAGCTCACCGGGTCTAAGACGAGCGTGCCTTCACACTCTGGACAAGCGCAGACTCCTTGGTTTCTGACAGAGTGTTGGCATGTGGGATGAGGACAGAGAGAACATGGCATGCCTGAACCGGTTTTGGTTTTGGCAGGAGCATTGGCCGTCTTAGAGGCTCCAAAGAGTGTGTCTATGCCTTCAAATGGAGGAGAGTTGTAGCAGTATGGGCATAGTGGAAATGACTTCCCCTCGGCTCCTGGAACTGAATAGATCACGAGCTCAAAGTTGTCTAAAGGACATGTGAGTTCCTTGTATAGCTGTAAGAAAATTAGTTAACAAAGGATTCAGATTCATGTTTTAATAATGTTGAATCCAAAAACTAGATATTCCCAGAGGTTTCAGCATACAAGTTTAGGTGATGAAAGGGTTTTACCTTGACTGTGCCCTTTTGAGGAAGATAATAAACTTCTTCGCAAGTGCCACAGAAGAGACGTGGTGGGACTGCAGTGATGTGTTTCATGTAACGCAAACATTTTCCACATTTGCTTAAAGCACGACCAGAATCAGCCAGAGGAGAAAACTGTGCTTCAAAGAGGGCATCCATGTGTTCAATCTGAAAGGACAAAAAAAGAGAGATATTAAGTAGGACCAGACTTAAAATTGAAGACTTCACCAAACTAATGCCTTCTAAAACAATATAACATAAGCCATTTTTTCCCAACCTGTTGAACAAAGTAACTGAATTTACGCCGGAATTGCTGAATCACATGTTGAACAACATGTGAATGATCAGCCTGGCCCTTGGCAACAAGAGTGATTTGTTTCTCGATAAAGCTCCGGATGTCTGGTAAGCAAAGGTCTGGATCAATACACTGATAGCCTCTTATTAGTGTGATTCCTAATGCCGTTGGAACCAATTTCCTCCCAGATTGGACCTGCAAGAAAACATAAACACCAAATAAGAGAGAAAACAAAATGGATACTCTTGAATTGAGTAACATCGTAGTCATGAAGAAAAGCATACAGCCTTTGGGTTAACCCACCTGAACATAGTTACGTTCACCAATGTTGTTTATATGCACAGGTATTGATGCATCTGTGCCTATACCGTGCTTCTCCATTAGAGATATCAGCTCACTCTCAGTAAGAAAGTCTGGAGGGGCAGTGTTCCCCTGTAGATTTTAAGAACACAAAAACAAATAGAACGAATAAACTAAAACTGAAAACATAAAGCAATTTTTGTCCTAGTACAAGGCAAAGAGAGCAGCAACAGAAACTGGAGAAGAATGAAACCTCGTATAGCTCCACTCTTAAAACTTCAATCTTCTCTCCTTTGAGAAAAGAAGGGAGTTTTTTCTCATCCACTGCAGACCATGGCATTATAGCTGTAAACCCCTTTTCTGTCACACGCTGCCCCGTACAATGAAAGTTTTCTCCACCAATTGACAATTCCACTTTAGTCCTGAGTTATCCATCCAAGAGAATACCACATATGATGTGCAAAGATTAATCCGTAAATAGTATGATCAAGCTACAGCCTACAAACAAGGCTTTATTTACCTTATGTATTTGCAGTTAGGTGAGACGGTGCCAATAAAATGTTGACAGACATACTGATAGAGTCTCCAAGCATCTCCTCCGACCATGACCTCGGTTGCTGCTCGCATTGGGGTGATAGGAGGATGGTCTCCAGCATCGGTTCCCGACTTTGGCTTATGGAAGCCGTCTGAGAGCAGTCTCTGTACGTAACCACCCCATACTGGATTACTAACTTGTGCTCTGAGTGTGTCTGTGAAGTCGAATGAAGAAGGATAGGCTGTGCTTTCAGTCCGCGGATAGCTAGCATAAGACATAAGAGTTTTGAGTAAAAAAAAAGTTCCATCATCATGATGACGGAAACAGGTCTGTATATCCTTTTCAGCAAAGGTTTTTCACTTTTTCCCCTTTCCTGTCTAGAAGCTCTTAATTACACAAACAGAATTACCATTCAATAACGATTTGGGATTTACAAACTTAGCCAATTATATGCCGCTAAAGAGGGAGTAAAATGACAAAAATAATAATCTGGAGAGTAGAGCAAGCGAACCTGATAAAGCCTTGAGTATACAATCGCTCGGCAAGGTGCATAGCCGTCTGAGGCCCAAAACCTAGAGCACTTGAAGCAACCTGTGTAACCGCTAATGTTATGCTAGATCAGGTAGAGTAATTTGAATAAAACTTGATTCTATAAAAATTTTGAACTAGTGAACAAGATTAAGCAATGCCACAAGCTCTACCGCGACACTGAAAACCAAAATTAGGATAAACAAAACAAGAAGAGAACGAAGATATCAATTTTGTTGCCAACTCATCCCAAAAACAACCATGAAGCTGATAGAATTAAAATCTCTTTGGATGAATGCACAGGATATTTCAGTTTTCCAGTCAGTGTTTTGGACTCATTAGTACAGGATATGGTGTTTGCTTAATGTATAATGTACAACCAGAGAAGTTCATTTTGGAGGAATGGTAATCACGAATTGTAACTTCTCTGACCTTTAGCAGATTAACTGTGTTAAGACCAGCTGGACGACCTTTAACTTCCTGCTTTTCTGATACGTCAATTACTTTTGCAGTTCTGCCTTCCACGACCAACTTTTGAAACACAGTAGCAGCCTACAATTTGTGAAAGCATGAATATATCTGCAATGTGAGATAAGAAAGCAACAGTCAAGAATGTAAAAGAAATTCTAACACAAGAACTTAACACTAACCTCCAGGTCGAACAATCTACGTCTCTCCCACTCTAGTTGAAGTTCATAACCATCCTTCCTTATATAAGGTCGCAGAGCCCAAAACTTTTCTGGTTTGAAAGTATTAATTTGCATGTACCGCTGCACACAAAACCCAAGAGTAGGAGTCTGGCATGGCCCATAACTGAAATAAAAATTCAAAAGATCTTAAGTAGTTTTAAAAGATTAAACGAAATGGATGCAGTGACTTGTATTATAAAGAAGATGGAAAAAACTAGTTGGTAATATAGTTTACAAAAACTACAAGGGAAGATGAAGAGTGACAGAAATAAGACACTCTTTCCAGCATTCTAAATAGGAGAGCACATATGGTATATGATTGAATTTGAACCTAAAGAGAACATGAAAAAGGTTAAATCACGACAGCTCAGTTCTTGTCTTATTATGAGAAACGTATAGGTGCTTCAACAAAGATAGACAACATAAAAGCACAAGTCTTACAAAGCTATTTCTAAACCCCTTTTTAGCATTTACATTAATAGCATTACTCACGCTCTAAATGTCAGGAGATAACCACGATAGAATTCCACAGCCGCATCTCATATGATTTAACCATATCAAACACCCCTAGAAAAAATTGCATCTGGACTCAAGAAAAAAAGTCACCCTATTTTTTGGAGAATCTTTCCATATGAAACAAAAAGAGAGAAAGGGAAGGGGATGAGAGGAAACTGACGAGATAACTCTGCAGTCTAGACTCTGATATTTTCCTTGGAAATAACTTGTTTGGAATCGCGAGAATGCTACACCCACTTTTAGATCTATCTCTTGGCGAGCATCTACAGCCAGTGCCTCATCCCTGTTTGGTTCAACAAGGTTGTCCATGGCCTTTGATATATCTTTCTCAGTAACAGAAGAAAATCGTGCCCGATAAACCTTTCTCTTACTATCTTTCATGTCAAAGCCAGTGCTCTCGATAACTACAAAAATCATAATGGTCAACAAGTTATAGCAACGACCATCAAAACCATGTGCATTCTCAAATATTAGAGGCATAAAAAAAAAAAGTAATTTTTCAGGAGAATAATGACTAAGATGTTGGTGGTTGCACCCATATGCTAAAGCTAACTGTATAATTGAACCCGCCCAATCTACTACTACAACTTAAAGGGGTCTACCATTGGATACTGGCATGATATACTGATTCAACAGTATGATAGGTTTCATTTATTAAATACAGAGAAGAAAGTTTAGTCATTGGGTAACAATCATAAACAGAATGGATGCAATGATTAGGAACAATAAATTCTGAATATATCAACCAAAAGCTGGTGAGAAGAAATGTGAAAAACGGTAATATAGACTTGCCTTCAAAACATATATTCTCCCCTTCACGATCGCAATCCAACCACAAGACCATATAACTGCACCCACGAGCTTCATTACTTAAATGCCTACAAATATGAGCCTGAGATTTTAAGACTGTTAGACAAAAGTATACATTAGCGTAGAAATAAAAGAATAGCATATAACCCACAAGAAAGATGCATCTACACCTAACCATATGCATAACTCTTATTCAAAAAGTCATACATATCTTTTTTCATAAAGCAACAGAGCTCATCCCTTAAAGTATACAAATGTATATTACCACTGCCAATGCCCAAGGTAAAAGCCAAAAAAATCAGCTCAAGCACTCCCCATGCACAGAGAAAAAAGATACAAGATCGTGAGAACCATTTACCTTTGGGTTTGACTCTTTTTTAAGAATTGGAGCGTCGAAAAGATCTTGTGGATCAATTGTTGCCCAATTCTGATACTTTTCTGGGAAATCTACACTAGAATATGAGATTGGCATTCAGAAAGACTGAGAAATCAGCTTCGAAATATCAAGATTCAAGAATGTCTGCAAGCAAAAAGTTTTCACAGCAGCTTTGTACACGAGATAGAGTCCAAGAAACAAACTAAAACTTGGATGAGTCATTACAGCAACCACTCCTATTTCAATTGATAGTAAAGAGAGAACCTGAAAACATGTCCGATAACAGACGTTACTCGATAATGTGCTTTGAAGCCTCGAAACATCCCATCAAATTCATGTACATCTGTACTGCCTCTCCTTGTAGACATCTGAAGCAAAAGTAGAATACATATCCAATAAATCAAATCATATCATCCTTGCTTAATGTTTCATACTTCCAAGGTTAATTCGGTTTTGCAACTCCTCCAAAGGATACTGATTCAGTCACAACACTAAGCTTAACATATGAAGATACTTCAATTGATCTCTATACCTAAATTCAAACGAGATAAGAATCGTATTAACTCAAAACAGTTTTGTTACCAAAAGAAAAAAAGCTTCGAGCTCAGGTTTAAGAAACTAGACAATCGAAAGAGATAGAGAGAGAGAGAGATAGAGGAACCTGGCCGTGAGAGATAACTGAAGCTATGGAGAGGGCAATGCTAGGCTTCTCCGCCACCTGATGAAAGCAACGAGAAGGGATTTGTAAAGAGAAGAAGAAATGATGATAAGGGAAGTGGAATTGAAATCAGAGAAACCAGAATTGCCTCACCATAAGAACTCTGGGGAGATGAGACATTGAAGACGATGACGGAATCAGGTCAAAACTCAAGCTCAGGCGTCGAAGAGGCTCGCTTTAGCCGGAGACGCAGAACTAACGAGATACGACTGACTACACACGCGCGTTTTGCTATACACTATACGCCACCGTTTTGGCGCACAACTCAATGGTACCTTAAAATTCGTTTGGTTAGCATTTCAGTTTTGGTTTCGATTTGGGGTTCTATGAAAAATCGTCAAATTGAACCGGTTTCCTGGTTTTAGAGTAAATTTAATTATTTAACTACCTTTTGTTCATAGTTTTGTTGGAATGATTACCTATGAAGCCCTGTTAGGGATAAGGATATCCGGATTTTTCAGGATATCCGTATTTGTATATGTATCCGTATTATCTATGATTAAACTATCTGTATTCGTATCCATAAATTACGGATATCCGTAATCCGGATATCCGTAGAAAAACCGGATATCTGGCGGATATATATATATGTTTTTTTTGAATTTTTTTCTTAATAAAATAATATTATTATAATCATAAAATTGAGAATTTTTTTTTAAAATATAAAAGATTTAGAATAAAAAATAGATTTGAGTTTGAATAAAATAATATGGGCTAAATTTAAAGGTCCAAAACAAAAACAAAAAAAAAACCAATTTTTTTTTTTTTTTGCCAGATACGAATATCCGCTCCGAAATTTTCTCAATATCCGTATCCGTATCCGTTTACTCCGGATATCCGTTTTTCGAATCCGAATCCGGATACGAAGCCGGATATCCGCTGGATACGGATATTTCTGCCCAGGCCTACCTATGATTATTTCAAGTTTAAATCTAAATGTTTTTTTTTTGGGAATTAGTCTTTTCATTTTTAACTGTAAACTCCCAATAGTTTTTTAAGCGCAAAACCTCTTACAAAAGAAAATAATATTTGGATCTGTAAAATCATTTTTGGTTGGACTGATTTCTAAGTCAAACCCGACTAATTCATGCAAAATCATCTCGCATAAAACATTCAAGTCTGAGTAACACAGCCATCGACTTTGTCCAAAGTTGAATCGAACATAATTTTATGAGAGTTAACGTTTGAGACTTGGCTCCTCAATCACATTCACACCACCATTGTATGCGGGTTAGTTGGTTGAACTTTTTTCTATAGCTTTTTTGCATCTTCTTTTGCTCTTTTTTTTTTTATCATAATATGTAGATAATGTCGTTTACGTGTTATAAATTCAGAATATTGCATGTTACTATAAATGACGATATATAACAATGCAAACATTGAATATACTAACTAAAACTTACAATTCCCATCCCTCCTAGTTTTTGGTCTACAAGACAAAGTGAAAAGCAAACAATAAAGGTTAATGTGTCTTGTTGTAGTGACATATCATCTTTCCCTTTCAATATGTTTTCTTTTTCGGCTTTTCTTATTATTTATTTTTTTAATTAAGGCTTTTCTTATTTTTTGGTATAATTATTAATTTATAAAATTTTCGTATTTTTTAATGTATATTATTCTTTTCTTGAAGCATATTTGTTGGGCAAAAGATACTATATTAAAGTCTATTGATGTTAATTGAACGATACCTAAAATGTCATATTGAAATTTGTAAGAACACTTAATCTCATCAAAACTATATAATACAATGATTTATTCTCCATATGAAAACTTATAAACTAAAGAGCTTATTTAAAAGTTACAAATAGCAGGTTTAATAGGTAAATCCTTGGATTTTAACCAAGAAAAAACAAAAACAGGTAAGTAAATCCTTGGAATGATAAAACATATATAGATTAAAAAAAAGTTAATAATCACGTAAAATAAGAAACATATATATTAGCAGATAAGTTATTAAAACATGTGTAAAAAATGTATTACAAACACAAAATGCAATTCGGAGTAGAAACGTTTCCAACATATTATTTTGAGAAACTGTAATGCCAATGCTATGACTATTTTTCTCCTTTTTTCTCTAATAATTTTTGTTTTTTAATCAGAAAATCAAAAATTCATATAAGAAACTCAAAGTATATAAAATACACAACTCAGAAGTCAGAATAGTTGACAACGTGTGTGTGATAGTGGACTGACGGAGAAACGACTCGTGGGAAGGGAGTTTTATTTATGTGGCGGCCAATCATTTTTTTTTCTAATAACGGGGCATTATCAAGTACATTCAAAATTATTTCTAGACTACATAAAAAATCAAATATAATTCTATATAAAATATTTATTGTCATCAACCATAATTAAAATCGCGGTAAGAAAAAGTCTAACTCTAGTATCGATCAACCACAAAAAAAATAGCTTATCATTTTTCTTTTACCATATGAGATATGAGTTTTTGTTACATACGAGATATATACTTATACGTGTGTATAATATAAAATAAATAATCAAATATGTAGACTGTAGTTATATATATATATCTATTTTACATAGAAGATTTCTATAGAATTTTTATCCACTGTAAATCATTTGAATGTATTAAGCCTTGGCATATGTAATCAACCATTAAATCATATTAAAATCTTATAAAATATAATACCGTAAGTGGACTTCTGTTTTTTCGTCGGATTGGCAAAATTCATAAGTTCTCCACCAAAAACTACTTTGGTACTGGGTTTTGAAAGTCTTTTATCAAAAAAAAAAAAAAAAAAAAAAAGGACTACTTGATGATCGTTATATTTCCATAGATTCGTACCAAATTGAACACTAGGCATAAACCATAACCTATGCACACTATTATACTATTATTTAAAGTGATACTAAATAATTATATATAGTTGACAAAAAAAAAAGGTGACAGAATATGGTTTACCGAGAAAATAATTTAAGGTGGAAGAAAATTAAAAGCGGAAAAAGACCAACATTGTGAGGCAGAGACATGGAATGGGAAAGAAGAAATGATGAAGGCATGTTTGGCATCTGGCCATCTAAAAGCCAAAAACCATCCTATCCAAATATTTAATTATTTTGTCTTTTTTAAAGCAAAAGAATCCGTTTCGATATTATAACTACAATGACTATATCCATGCATATATTATACATTTTTTTTTTTTTGATAAAATTTGAATATATTATATTATACATTTTTGTAAACGTATAATATATAAACCAAACATATAAAAATATTATGTATACATGATTGCATGTATATATATAGTCATTGTCATCCAACGAGATTAACGTGAGCGTCTTATTCAGATGAACACTATTCGTTTGTCATAAATAGCAGTTAAAAAAATTAACAAGAAATTTCAAGTGGCAGAAACGGTAAAAGCAGGATTAATCGAAGAACTTCGCTATACTATAAAAGAATATTATAATAGTATACTATATCATTAGTTTTTAATATGTAATGATTAACTTTTTGCTCCTTAATCCAAAATGATTTGGAAGCCCCCTTTAATATCCTTAAAATTAATTTCAACATTTACGAGGCGGTCAAAAGCAAACCAAGATTCATCTTGTTTTAACAGATCCTTCTCACACCCACGGTATTATTAACTATTTGCTTTATTCTTCTTGTGTGGAATCTCTTTTTCTTGTTGCTGTTTGAAGGTGTAGCTAGCTTAGCTATTGGATGCTCGTTTGGCTATAGGCGCGGGTCATATCATTTACCATTTACGAAACCGAAAATCTTCGAAATGATTGTTAGTCTCATTGGTCGAATACTTAGCTAAGAGTTTTTATATATAGTTCAAGCCTTAAGAATCACAAAAAATTATATTGATATAGTTAATAAATTCCAAAAAAATTGAAGGTCTCGTTGGTTATTTCTCATGTATTGCAAACTGATTTATTTAATTTAAATGTCGTTTTCTATAAAACAATAAGTCGTATTTTGTTTGTAGTATGAATTTTAAGATAGTGAGAGATTGTTGGAAAGTTGTAGCAGACCAATCATTCAAAATTCTTGTTAACTGATTATAACTTGAATTACTGTGAAGTCGTTTAACTGTTGTAATTAACATCAAACATCAAACATATCATAAGCACTCACATGCATCTCATGCGACTTGAAGCGTTCTCGTTGAATAAAATATTGATGACAAGTAAGAAAAAATGAAGAAGTAGCTCGTATTTAATTTTTGGTACTCTGCCAAGTGCCAACGTTAAATATATTTTTGGTGATTTAAGACGTCATGATCTTGTTAATTGCTACCTTACATTGGTTTCCTTCGACCTATTTATGATACAAAGACACAAACATAGACCTCTCGATTGCCCAACGTCACTCATTTTATTTATGTTGATTATCAATTGTGATACTCATAATAATAAGTAATCGATTATTAAATTTACAGTCACATCAAAGATTACAACTGCTTTTATAATTTTTTGCAGAATCATTTAAAACATCACAGAACCGTGTACGTTTAACTAAAAAATTAATCTACATTTTTCACAACCATTAAAATCTAAATATAGCATTCAATATAGTTTTATAATTGACATACGTAGTTGATAAGGCCATACAAAAGTTACTATAAATTTGGGGGAGTTTTTTTTTTTGAACTACCACTTTTTATTCAATTTATATGGTTTTTTTTTAAAATTAGGTAGTTATAAAATAAGTCTTTTAAACATTTTATAATTAAGATTTTACAATGGTTTTCTAAAGTATTATGAGAATTTATAACGTTCTATAAGGATAAAAAAGACATGCTATATAAAATGGTATTTTTTAAACTTTTTCTTAGCAGTATTTTTTTTTGTTTGATAAAAATCTTAATTAGCAGTATTCTTGAAAAAAGATTCCTAGTATTATATATGTTGTGCATAGTAAACATAACGTAATGACATTTTAAAGCCATGGGCCCATGGTATACCATGCAACATCATAATATATATTTTTAATGAATTAAGATATTACTATTTTTTTTTGCCAGAAATTAGTATATTATTAATTAACATATAACTTTAAAATATATATGATCAACAGCATAACATAATGAAAGGATATATAATAGATAAAACTAAAAAAAAAAAAAAAATTAAGTCTCCCCTAATTTGATGATTGTTGATAGGTGTAATCGAGCCAGTAAATAATTGACTAATTAAATTGTTATTAAACACAGCAAAGAAAATTAAGAAAAAAAAAAAAAAGCCCACAAGGGAGTGATTAGTCTAAGCCTCTAAGGTAAGGTTTAATTTTTAAGCTCTCTCTTTCTCTTCTCTCTCTCTGCGCTTTATTCTGTTCAAATCTGCTGCTTTTTACTTTGCCGTTTCACTGAGAACGAGGCTCACACTCTCTCTCCTTAGAAGAAGAAGAAGGACCAAGCAGAAAAGCTTAAACCAGCACTCTCTCTTCAAATCACTTTTGCTTTCTCTCTCCAAAATCTTCCTCATTGTCTTCTTTGCCTGTTTCAAGAATTGTTGTCTCTTCAACACTTTTTTTTTTTTTTACTTCTTTATTCTTAAACCACCAATCTTCTCTTCCTCTCTTATTCTCTTCACAAAAATCTCTCATTTGTCCTCTATTGGTAGTAAAAGAGAGTCTCAGAAACTAAAACCCATTTCTTAGTTCCTGTCTCTGAGATCCAAAGGAGAAGGACAGAACCCTTAATCCTATTTGTTTTTTGTTTAGCTTTTGTCTGAATCAAAGGAAGGGGACATAAGCCAAATCTTGTCAATTTCGAAATTTTCTTACCTTTTTAAATAGTGATTCAACTAAAAACCCCAAATTTGTTCCACTGTTCGATTTGATCTTTGTTGTTTTTTTTTTGGTAATGGATTGAATCTCTATAACTCAAGAACAAAATAAAAAAACAGTGGAATCAAATAAGGAGGGAAGCAATGAGAGACGATAAATCCAAGAAAAGCAAGGTTTTATTTATACTTCCTTTGATTTTTTTTTTTTTTTTTTCATCTTCATGAATTTTCAGATGAACAATTTCATTTACTTTTTTTTTTTTTTTGGTCTTACACAATGAAGTTGTCATGGTCCAAGAAGATGGTGAGGAAATGGTTCAACATCAAAAGCAAAACTGAAAAGTTTCAAGCTGATGATTCTTCAATTCCTCAAGGTAATAAAAAAGAAAAAAAAAAAGAAAGACTTGGTTCTTTGTTTTGTCAAAACTTGTTCTTGTTCTGGAGGAGAAGCGTTACTTGTAATCTTTTGTCTTTTCTGAGAAAACAAAACTTCTCAATTCACTTTTTTTTTTTTTTTTTTTTCTTTTTGGTCCATTGCCAGTTTCTGTTTCTTCTGCTTTAACCACCTTTCTCTTTGGTCAATTAAAGAATTAACAAATTGGATTTGTTGTGTTTAACTTCAATTTCTGATTATTTTTACTTTAGGAGTTGAAGAAGTTGAGCACAGAACCAGCTTCTCTGAGCCTTGCACTATCAAGAAGAGCAAAACTGGTAAATTCATTCATCAATTACACATATATGTAATATATATGATCAACACTCTATGAGAAATTATTCTTATCTTTTTTTCTCATTATTTCTTCTGAGTTTCTTCACAGAGAAACTCAATAAGAACTGGGAGCAGCAAGCTAGACAAAGGAGAATGAACTATGAAAATCCTAGAATCATTGATGTCCACAATTACAGGTATGTATATATTACACAATTACACACACATATGTGTCTTATATATTATGATCCATTGAAGTTGAATCTCATGTTGATAATTCTTGAGAACAGTATTTTTGTAGCTACATGGAACGTTGCTGGACGCTCTCCTCCTGCTGATCTAAACCTCGACGAATGGCTTCATTCCTCAGCTCCTGCAGATATATACGTTCTCGGGTGTGTTTTCATTACATTTTCTTTTCAAGAATGTCTGTCTTTGTTCAAAATATATATGTTCTTAATAATCTGTGTTTTTATTTTGTGTGTGTGTTGTTTTAGATTCCAAGAGATTGTTCCTCTTAATGCTGGTAATGTTCTTGGAGCTGAAGACAATGGTCCTGCTAAGAAATGGCATTCCCTCATCAGGAAAACGCTCAATAACCTCCCCGGGACAAGCGGCGTTTGTCATACGCCGTCGCCTATTCCCATCCCCATTGCAGAGATTGATGCTGACTTCTCCGGATCTTCGAGGCAAAAGAATGATACTTTCTTCAACAGACGGTCTTTCCAGACACCGAGTACATGGAGAATGGAGGAGAATGACCCTTCCATCTCACAGCCACGGCTTGACCGTCGTTTCAGCGTCTGTGATCGTGTATTCTTCAGTCATAGACCAAGTGATTTTGACCCGAGCTTTAGGTGTGGTCACAGGCCTAGTGACTACTCAAGAAGGCCTAGTGATTACTCTAGACCTAGTGATTATTACTCTAGGCCAAGTGATTATTACTCTAGGGCGAGTGATTATTCTCGGCCTAGTGATGTGTCCCGGTGGGGCTCCTCTGATGATGATAACGGCCCAGGGGATTCCCCAAGCACAGTGTTGTATTCACCGGGGTCATGTCCTGGTTCTGCATCAAATGAAAACGGTAGTAGAATCCCTTGGAACTCATCGCAGTACTGTTTGGTCGCAAGTAAACAAATGGTTGGTATCTTTTTAACAGTTTGGGTGAAAAGCGAGTTACGAGAACACGTCAAGAACATGAAAGTATCTTGTGTTGGTAGAGGATTAATGGGGTATCTCGGAAATAAGGTAAAAATCTTATGCTTTCTTAACGCTTGAGTTAGTTAGTTAGATAGTTCGTTATGAATTGGTTAGCTAATGTGTTGCTAAAATGTGCTTTGGTGGTTCTTTTAGGGATCAATATCAATTAGTATGTTGCTTCATCAAACAAGCTTCTGCTTCGTCTGCACCCATTTGACCTCGGGACAAAAAGAAGGTGATGAACTAAGGAGAAACTCTGATGTCATGGAGATACTCAAGAAAACAAGGTTTCCTCGTGTCCAGAGTTCTGCGGACGACAAGTCCCCCGAGAATATCCTTCAGCACGAGTAAGACGAAAAACTAAACATCAAGAATCAATACTTTGTCTTTATAGTCTCTTGGATTGAGTCATATAATCCTGTTATTATATCTTTGTTTAGTCGAGTAATATGGCTCGGGGATCTGAATTACCGGATAGCACTCTCTTTTCGATCCGCAAAAGCACTTGTTGAGATGCAAAACTGGAGGGCATTACTGGAGAATGATCAGGTACACACATACATATATAACACAACAGAGTTTTACATTTCTCACTTTACAGAATGTTTCTCTAATCCTAAACACTTAATAAACATCTTCACTGCAGTTACGGATAGAGCAAAAACGAGGCCATGTGTTTAAAGGATGGAACGAAGGAAAGATTTACTTCCCACCAACTTACAAATACTCAACTAACTCGGATAGATATGCAGGACATGATTTGCATCCAAAGGAGAAACGTCGTACTCCTGCTTGGTAAGTTAATTTCTTGCATTCAGAAAAAGAAAAGTAAACAAGAACCCTGTAATGATCTAACAATGTTTTTTTCATTTTATTTTGTTACTAAAGGTGTGATCGGATACTATGGCATGGAGAAGGACTACATCAATTATCATATGTAAGAGGCGAGTCGCGGTTTTCAGATCATAGACCGGTTTATGGCATATTTACCGCAGAGGTTGAGTCAAATCACAAGAGATTAAAGCGAACATCGAGTCACTCCACTGCACGGGTCGAGGCTGAAGAACTCTTACCTTACTCCCGCGGATACACCGAGCTAACTTTTTTCTAAAAGAAAAATTCGATAAAAGGAGTCATTTAGGTAACATCTCTATTCATTAAAATTTATAAATTCTAACCAGAAAATTAGGAGAATAGAATGTAGTGTCAGTGACAGTGACATGAAGCTATCAGAGCCAAAGTAGTCTATTATTTGTGGTCCTGGAACTCGAAGTAGAGACTTAAGTAAGTCCAATAACACTGGTTTGCATTTATTATATATATCAGCCAAGAAAGTATATAACACACACGTTTCTCTCATATCATTTAAGGCATTACCAAAATGATTTGGATAATACTGGACCCCGGTTAAAGCAATCTGTTTTCTGTGTTTTGGATTCGTATATGTGATAACATATATGTTGTCTCTGCATCATCAGCAATAAATTATGGAAAATTTCTTGAAACCAAGATTTTGTTGTGTGTGATTCTTGAAAAAAATCTGAAATGTCATAAAGAGTTATTATTGTATAGTACTCCTTCATCATATTATTATCACTTATGGTATATAATTTGATTCGGCTTTTGTCAGTTGAATTAAAGTTCTGTTTTTTTTTTTTTTTTTTTTTTTATTGTTAAAGCCTTGAAGAGTGATGATGGAGACATTCCATTGCACCTTTTAACAAAAGTGAACAAACAACAGGTTGGTCCAACTTTTCTTCCTATAGACAGTTTCCGGTTTGATTTCAACTTTCAACTGATTTTAATGGGTGAATTTCCGGTTTACAGGTGTAAAGAAGGGTGGTAATTTTGTCTTGGTTAACCGATTTCTCATATCAAACCGGTTCTTCTTTTTTTTTTTTTGCTAACTTTGGGGAGATCTTAAAGTAATTTTTACAGCTTGTTTATTGGGTAATTAATTTCATTTTCTCAGTTTGATTTAGTTTGAACTTTTGTTGATGAGTTAATAACAGTTTAACTTATTATAAAAACTTGTGTTTTGTGCAGGATTATAAAACTGACTGATGGAAGTTTTTTCATTCATCATTCTTTTTAGTTTAAGTGTTTAGGAATAGTGTTTTTTTTATATATTATTAGTATTTTTATAAATTGAAGTGTGTTCCCGAGACAATGATAGTGTAATGCTTGTTATATAAGGTTTGGCCGTTTAAAGTGTAACGAAAAGATTATACAAAAACAAAAGCAATTATTTTATTTTTATTCATTATGATTGTTTCCTTGCAAAGAAAAAGTGAAGAGAATCAAAAGATAACTTCTTGTAAGTTGTAATGATCGTTGGACTGAAAAAGTTAAGAGTTTCTTGATAACCTCGAAGCTTACTCGTTCTCTGATTAAATTACTCTGATTCTATGATTAATTTGTACTATTAGGTATTATAATACCGTGAGTCATGGAATGGCTTCAATCATCACATGAGACTCAGAGTAATGGATTATGATAATTATCGTTTTGACATTTCTTATGACTATAGGAGTAATTTACATGTATGTGCAGGAATTTAGAATTTACTAATCTTTCGTCCAAATGGAAAGAAAGTTCGTTACAATATCGCAACTTCGCAAGTCGCAACCAAGTTAAGTGAATGAAGTGACCAAAAATTGAGGCTGTTTAAGGAAAAATGGAATAAAATTATAAGTAAGTAAACGATTTGATCAGTAAAGTTAGTCAAAATATAGAGTAATAAAGCTTACTTAATGAATCGTAACTATATATACATTTATTGTAAAATAACATGTTGATAGAAATTTTTTAAATATCATAAACGAAAGTCGACTATTTAATTTAATAACTAAAACCAGCCAAAACATCAACATGTATTGCATATCTGCAATTTATAAATACCTTTGCATTATTTTAATAGCAATGCGTGCAAAAAGTTTAATAATTTTCAATCATTAGTTTGAGTTTATATAGTATACTGTAATTTAACTAGAGAAAATTTGAATGCTATATAATCTTATTAAAAATATTAAAATTAAATGTAAGAGAGAGAGAATTATGTGAGTAGAATGAAATGATTGAAAAAAGAGTATGAAGTGCAGAGAATGTATTGCGTAATCTCATGCTTTCTCTTTTTCCCATTTGCTCATGCTTTTTTTTCTTGTTTCAGATTTCGTGATTACAACAACACTTGTAAATTCCTTTTTTTTTTTTTAATGCTAAGATATATATAACCCATATCAAACAAAAATCTTGTAAAATGTGAAGTCAGACAATGATCAGTTCTATTTTTTAGTGGAAATTCCTATTTCACAAAACATTAGCAATTAAATAAAGAAGGAATGGAAAGTGTGGTCCAGAACCAAGATGTGTATATCAAAATGATATACTTAAATACCTTTTATAGTTATTCATTTACTTCCTATTAATAATTAAATCTATCAGCTATAAATTGAAGGAGTGGACATTCAGATATTTTATCTGATCTGATAAATGTTTCTGTTTATTCCGAATTTTTACGTATTTAAAATAGAAAAATTTTCTCAAATAGCACCAAATGATGTTTTTTTTTCCATAATTAGCACACATTTTTATTTAGGACAAAAATAACATTTTATAAAGTTCATAATTTAAATTTTTTTTGTTTGGGTTAATTATATTAGTATTTAGAGTTTAGTTTTTAGGAGGTATGGAGTAAGATTTAGGGTTTAAACCCTAAACCCTAAATCATAAATCCTAAAAGTGTGAGCTTATGAATATCCTTTAATAAAAATGTTATTTATGTCCAAAATAAAAATATGTGTTAAATATGTCAAAAAACTATATTTTGTGCTATTTTTGAGAATTGCCCTTTAAAATATGGTTTAAATATATATATTATATTTTTTAAATATTTGATATGTGCTTAAAAATCTTTAAAAATCATATTTGAATCTTACAACGAATAAGCCCCCTAAATGTCTTGTAATTCACAAATGCTAAAATTTTGTATATTAGGCAATATACAAGTACAAGTCAGTGAGAAAACAAATGGGCTTTCTCTTAACGAACCTCTGATGTACGGGCTCTAAGTTTGGGCTATAATGGGCTTTCTCTCAACAGATCACGCATAATGTGATTTTAGTAAGAATATAAACTTTGGTTAAGACTTAAAGAGCATATCTGTGTTTTTCTTTCTTAAAAAACATTTTCCAAGACGATACGAACTCAGGGGAATCTAGGGTTTGGGGGGGGGGGGGGGGGGGAAGTGTCTCCGCCATGAAATCACAGCGGCAAAAGATCTTGGAGGATCGTCTAGCCAGGTACCGACGCATTACGACCCCAAAGAATGGCGGAGAAAACTCAGAGCCGATACCAATTGATCTTATCATCGAGATACTAACAAAGTTGCCGGCGAAGTCTATAGCGAAATGCCGTTGCGTATCGAAGCTCTGGGCCTCCATACTTGGCCTTCCAGATTTCACGGAGCTGTTCTTGACAAGATCTTTAGCTCGTCAGCAACTATTGTTCGCCTGTCAAAAACTGAGTGAGTTGTTCTTCTTCTCGACGACTGAGAGCTCGTCTCATGTAGTAGTAGCTAGTTATCAAATGAAAGTCCCCTGTTATCCATTTGAAGGTATGAGTCTTATTAGAGGATTGGTCTGTCTTCATGAAGAGCGGATTTTAAAAGGAAGGAAAACTCCAGTGATGTTTACGGTTATATTTAACCCAAGCACTGGAGAATCTTTAACTTTACCCAAAATGAAGACGACGAGAAGAGCTGGGCTGAAAAGCTATTTTGGGTATGATCCAATTGGGAAACAGTACAAGGTATTGTCCACCATGTCTCCATATGGAAGAGATGATGGGAACCGTCAGTATCAAATTCTGACATTAGGAACTGGAGAACTTTCTTGGAGGATGATTGAACGTTGCAGACCTCATTCTATTTTATATGGTAATAAGGTATGCATCAATGGTGTTTTGTATTATCGAGCTGCAGATCATTACATGTCCTCAGTGGCTACCATGTTAGTTCGCTTTGATTTTAGGTCCGAGAAGTTATTCGTTATGGATATCGCGGAGAATTTCAGTAGAGCATTGCTTCGTGTTGCCACTCTGATAAATTACAATGGCAAGTTAGGTTCACTTTGCTCGGAAGTTCCTCACTATGTTACCGGAGAAAGTAGAAGTTTGGAGTTGTGGGTTCTAGAAGACGCTGAAAAATGTGAATGGTCAAAGCATACATACATATTGCCTCCTTTGTGGGAACATATGGTTGGAGACGCCCGTTTAAGCTTTGTTGGAGTGACTCAGACTAATGAAATTATGTTGTCGCCTGATAAGTTAGACACGCCTTTCGTCTACGTTTTCTACTACAATATGGAGAGACAAACTATCAGGAGGGTTAGAATCAAAGGATTGGAAAAGTTACAGGATGTTAGTAGAGTTAACACCTTCTTAGACCATGTAGAGAACGTGAACCTTTTGCAAGCTTTTTAGAACTATATAATTTCAGAGTTTGTGGCTTTTTAAAAGTTGTCTGTATAAGGATCATGGAAGCTTAAGATCTCTAATATATCCTCTGGTTTTATGTAGTTATCATTTTTTTAGCTTATTGTATGTAGGACTGTATTATTCTGGCTCACAAATACAGAGGAATGAGAAAACAAACAAAAAAGAGTGTGTACATCACATTTTACATATGCATCATTCTCAAAGTCTAGCATATATAATGTGAATTAATTTGTTTGTTGATCAATTAATAATCAAAGTCTAGCATTAATCTTTTTTGTTGATCAATTACTTCAAAGGATCAGAAGGCAAGAAACTAAACATAACAAAGTCTCTTACACTTCCTTTCATAAAATAAAACTTCCTCATCACACCTTCTCTAGTAAACCCAACTTTTTCAAGAACCCTCTGAGATCCAACGTTGTCGACTTCGACAAGTGCCTCAAGCCTCTCAATCTCCGGATATTCCTTGAATACCTCCGCCGTCACTAGCCTCACCGCCTCCGTCGCGAACCCTTTTCCCCAATACTTTCTCGCTAAGACATAACCAATCTCTTTCCTGATCTTATCAACCGGCATGATCAAGATGTAGCCGATCGGACGGTCGTCTTCTAAGCAGATAGCTCGGAGCCAAGGGTGTGTCAAGACCGAATCAGTTATGTATTTGATGGCTTCATCTCGGCTCTTACAAGGCTCCCAAGAGCAAAAGCGTGCGACTTTTTCGTCTGTGGCCCAAACCATGTAGTCGTCGACGTCTGCAAGAGTCATAGGCCGGAGAGATATTCTTCCCGGCGGCGAAGAGCTCATGATTGGTTGAGTTTCGTGTGAGTCAATCTCCATTACTTAGGATAATGATTGTTTGAGATGTCAAATTGTTACGTCAATGGATGTCTTTTATATACACAAACAATGCGATTTAGAAGAATGAGTAATTTCCCTATTGCTTTTGAGGTTTGATTAACGGAAGGTTAAAGGTTTTATTGTATTATTATTCGATTAAAATATCGATTGAAGCTACGACACAAGGTGACGTGTCATCCTGTGAGTGGGTAGTTGTCTATTTTGACCTTTGACTTTCGACACTTACTTGGCTGCCAAACAAAATACTTTGGACTTCCAAACATACCGACGTTACCGTGTTGCTTCCAGTTGGATGCGAGTCACGTGACAAAGCGTGTGTTAGTGTGGCTTTTCCAAAGAGGATTTTAACTGTTTCTCAAGTGGGTTATCCTAAATTATTTGGTAATTGGTACCGTTAATAATTGTTGTACAAATAATCGTAGGTACAATGTCGAAGTCAATGCAAGACTCAACTTCCCGTATTCCGTATGATTATATAACGTAAAATAGTTGAAAAAGTATAACGTTTGCAGACTTTCATTCATTTAATCATCGTTTAAAATTACTTGTCTCTTGGAACTTTTCTTCACATTATCTATTAACAGTTTTTTCATTAAATTTCTCTTGTAACTTTCTTCACACGATCTTTTATTCTTCATCACATTGTAAAATTTTTTTAATCTTCATGTAAATTGTACTTTGAAAAGTTTCAATATAATTAAACTTATATTTTTATGAGATATTGAATCGTTGTTGTATTTGGTACGGTAGATACAAACTACAAAGTCATGTACTCTCAAACTATAAAAAATAATTTGGTATAAAATAGTACATCTACAAAGGTTACACCAAGGTGAGAGAAGAGGAAAAATAGATCATGACATAACAACATCAATTATGCATGTGATTCACAAATTAATTAAGCAAAATACAAACTTCGATATATCAAACAAAAATTGTCTCTGCAAAATCTAATGTGATTGATATTTGTTGATTCAAATCAGATCAATGCAAAGAATCAGAAGGCAATAAACTAAACATGACCATATCTCTAACACTTCCTTTAAGATACATAAAGTTCCTCATCACACCTTCTCTCACAAATCCAACTTTTTCAAGAACCTTTTGAGATCCGACGTTATCCACGTCAACAAGTGCTTCAAGCCTCTCCATCTCCGGCTTCTCCTTGAATATCTCTTCCGCCACAAGCCTCACCGCCTCCGTCGCGATCCCTTTCCCCCAGTACTTGCTTCCGAGGACATAACCAATCTCTCCTCTGATCTTATCCACGGGGGTGACAGAGATCGAGCCGATCGGACGGTCGTTATCTAAGCAGATAGCTCGGAGCCAAGGGTGTGGCAAAACTACGTCGTTTATGAACGCGATCGCGGCTTCTCGGCTCTTGTAAGGCTCCCACGTGCAAAAGCGTGTGACGTTTGAGTCAGTGCCCCAGACCATGAAATCATCGACGTCGGAGAGAGTCAGTGGCCGGAGATGGATTTTCTCCACCGGTGAGGAACTCTCTGCGGATTTGGTCTCCGAGTCGATCTCCATAGAGTTTTCTTGGTTTATTTCCTTTTGGGACATGCTTGTTTGAAAATTCTTTAAAGATAATTTCTGTGTTTCCTCAATTCTCAATAAACATCGGGATTTAAATAATCAGACATTTTTAACAAAAATATAATAAATGGGAACTTTCGTTCTTGCTTCGAATGGTCAAATACGCAACAAGGAAAGTGTTTTTATTGATGAATTATTTGGCCATTCGTGTTTAAGTGTTTATTAGATGATGCCACATGGCAGACCATGTTTGGTCATTTTCTCCCAGTCAGATTCATTGTCTTTCTATTTCCTTTTTTTTTCTATAATTTTGTAATAGGTAAATCATAACTGTAAGAATATGTTGTATGGTTTTATTTTAACATTAGCACAGAAAAAATGATTATTTCATTTCTTTTAGAAGCAGTTATAATTTTGAATGACTTCGAGCATCTCTTCAGTAGTGTAGGTTCATCTGTTCTCAAATAATCGAGCTTCAGCAATTTCAAAGATTAGGCCGAAAATTACAATAACCAATATTTTGGACGAACAATATATAAGCTTTCTTAAATATCTAATAAACTCAAAAATACATAAATAAACACAAAAGCATTTATAGATTGAGTTACAACATGTAATAATCCTTCTACATCATGTGTAAATCCTTTTATAACATAAATTAAACTCTGAACTTATATCATGATTTTTTTTTGATAATCCAGTATCCGACCACTTTGCGTGATCGACTAGCCCACCGGACCGAAGCCCAAGCCATGACAGAATTTTTAAGCGTCCACTTAAGGGCCCTTGTTTACGCTAAGTGGTCTGGAGGGCCGGGCCAACAACCCAGGTAAATTACCCGTGGCCACCGCATGTCGAACCCGGGTGCTTATATCATGATATGTATGAATTAAACCACAACATGCTACAACTTGCATAAATTAAACTAGGTTTAGATGTATAAAGTATGTTACAACTATACATAAGGACACGGTTATTTCCCGACAAGCGCGGAGTCTTGTTTTTAATAATTTTGTGAAATAACATTGTCACATGCATAATTAGTTGAATTGATTTGAAACAGTTTAGATAAATTTTAAATTAACTTTAGAATTATATTTTATATTAATTGCTAAGATATCATGAAAAAAACAAAAATAAAATTGAAATATTTCTTAAGATATTATAATAAGATGTTAAGAAATTATTTTTAAAATATATTTTTTAGAAATAGTAGATATTAAGAAGTGTTTTGAGGAGATTTTATTTACCTAAAACATAGATGTGGTTGTGTTTGGTTGCATGAATAATATAGAAAGAATTGGTGAGATTTTGTTTACCATTAGTATAACAAATAACAAATAATATATGATCTTAAGTGAAATCATCTTTTAAAATTTAATTCGCAAGTAAGATTTGTTTTAGCTGAGCTTATCCATATTTTAGTAGAGTTTCTACAAAACTATATAACCATGTGTTGTATCATAAATTCATAATCATTCGAATAATTTCCGTTTGGGTTTTAGGATATTAAATGGTTTATATATATTTTCTCTCCTTTAGAGACTTGTAAAAACTAAAAAGAAAATGTTGAGAAGAAAACATAAAGATTAATTATTTTTGTATAAATGAAAATTCAGAAATAGAAAAAAGAAAAAAAAAAGATAAACGTAGGAGAGAAATCATCCAGACTCAATAGCGGAAGACACGGATTAATTCCCATTATTATAATTAAATGGCGACTCGAAATCTTTTCTCTATCCCAATCTCACCTTCTCAATTTACACTTTTGCCATTCAACAACGGAACACGACGTCTTGCAATCGCCGCCCGATCACGCCGGAAGATTCGCCGTAGGAGACTTCCGGAAAGAGATATGTCCGCCATAGTTTCAATCCCGGAGCTTCCTCGCCGGCGGGATTCTGAGGAAAGCTTGCTTCTAGATTCTAGAATTAGTAAGTTCTCATCAAAATTCAGATGCTTCCCAGTTTTGGAAAGTTACCTATTGTGGCATTTTGTGATTAGTTTTTGTTTCAATAGTTTCGTTAATCAGATTTTATTGAAAACTTGGTGTCTTGTTTGATTAATGAAATATGCATATTCTAATACGAGAAAATGTGTTTAAAATAGGTGTAGCTGAAGGAGATACATCGACAACAACTGTAGAAGGAGACATGGATACTTCTTCTAATAGTAGAACACAGCCTCGTAAAGGAAGAAATGTTAATAGCAGAATCAAATTTTATGGTGTTGAGTTATCTCCAGACAATGTTGCTGTAGCAATGGTGTATTTTGTTCAAGGTGTTTTAGGACTCGCCAGGCTCGCTGTTAGTTTCTATCTAAAAGATGACTTGCATCTTGATCCTGCTGAGGTATGTCCTTGTTATTATGTGTTTGTGGAAAAATAATTGATGATTCAAGTGAAAAAAATTACAATGCTGTTTTAAGGAGATTGTTTTGTAGTTTCCTTATAGGGACTTTCATGGAAAATCTGACAAAATTGTACTTTTTTGACTAGACAGCTGTGATAACGGGTCTTTCTTCATTGCCATGGCTTGTTAAGCCTCTTTATGGTTTTATCAGGTATGACTCTTTCATCACCTCTCTACTTGTTTATAGTTTTGATTATATGTTGAAGAACCGTTGTGACCTATGTCTAAGGAACTTGTTCTGTTTCACAGTGATTCAGTGCCTCTATTTGGGTATCGAAGGAGGTCATATTTAGTTCTCTCTGGACTTCTTGGTGCATTTTCGTGGAGTTTGATGGCTGCTTTTGTTGACAGTAAATATAGTGCTGCTTCTTGTATACTTCTCGGTTCCCTCTCTGTCGCTTTTTCTGATGTTGTAAGTTTTTTAACTCATTCTGCTTGACTTAACCTGGTTGATATAGCAAGATAGAGTTGATTGTTCCAGCATATTGAAATATTGAATTTTATAGGTAGTAGACTCAATGGTAGTGGAACGGGCTCGTGGTGAGTCACAAAGTGTGTCGGGATCCCTACAATCTTTGTGCTGGGGATCTTCAGCTTTTGGTGGAATTGTGAGTTCCTACTTTAGTGGCTCTCTGGTGGAGTCATATGGTGTGAGGTACAGTACACAATTTGCGCATACAGTAGCTTGTCTTTTTCGGTATCTCATGGCATAGATAACTAACTAAGTGGCATTCTAAAAGCTGTTATACCTCAGGTTTGTATTTGGGGTGACAGCTTTACTACCTTTGATAACTTCGGCAGTTGCTGTTCTCGTGAACGAACAACGTGTGGTCAGATCAGCAAAAGGACAGAAAGAGAACATAGCCTTTGTCAATCCTGGCTTTCTTCAGACCTCAAAGCAGAACATGATTCAGCTATGGCATGCCATTAAGCAACCAAATGTTTTTCTTCCGACCTTGTTTATTTTCTTATGGCAAGCCACACCGCACTCGGACTCTGCAATGTTTTACTTCACGTATGTTCTCTTCCACGTGGTTCATGGTCATTAGCTTATTTCATATCTAATGAGATGGTATTAGCTATAGTTTCTAACTAATGGTGTTTGGTTTAAAATTCATCTCAGAACGAACAAACTCGGCTTTACTCCAGAGTTTCTGGGACGAGTTAAACTTGTGACCTCAATTGCCTCCTTGCTTGGAGTAGGACTGTACAATGGATTCCTGAAGACTGTTTCTCTGAGAAAAATCTTTCTCGTGACTACTATCTCTGGCACGTGTCTTGGGATGACTCAGGTTGGTCCCATCTGCACATTACAAGAAGAACTTTACCATATGTCCCTATTACACAACCAGTAACTCTTGGGACCGCTCTTATGTTTTGCAGGTTATCCTCGTGACAGGTTTTAACAGGCAATTGGGAATTAGCGACGAGTGGTTTGCTATTGGAGATTCTCTAATCCTAACTGTCCTTGCTCAGGTTTATGCTTTTTTCAGCATTTAAGTCTCTCAAATGCTTTGAGTTCTCGGATTGTGATTCCATAGTTAATGCAGCATTACTGGAATGTGTAAAATTATCAATGCACTGACAACTTAAAATCAAAACTGTCACAGGCTTCCTTCATGCCGGTTCTTGTGTTAGCAGCGAGACTGTGTCCAGAAGGAATGGAAGCAACTCTCTTTGCTACACTCATGTCAATCTCTAATGGAGGCAGTGTTCTAGGTGGACTTATGGGTGCAGGGCTGACTCAAGTATTCGGCATCACAAAAGACAGTTTCGGTAACCTATCAACGCTTATTATCCTCTGCAATCTTAGCTCATTGCTCCCTTTGCCTCTACTCGGTCTTCTACCTCGAGATTCTCCAGACACTCTTCCTAAAGAAGATGCAGACATGGAGATGAAGTCCAATTAAGGAAGATGAAGATAATTTTGAAAGTAAAATTAAGGAAGATGAAGATAATTTTGAAAGTAAAATGTTATATATTTCGGGGTTCTATGTTTTCAGTTCTCAACCCTATGATTACTTGAGAAGAATGAAGCAGACTTTAACTTGCAAACTATTTTCATTACGCATATCATGTAAACCAAATGTTGTAATTTTAAAACAATATTCTCGTTGTTATTAAATTGCAGAAACCTACTTGAACATGCAAAAAAAAAAAAAAAAAATTGATAGTAATCTTTACGATTAAATTTCTAACAAACCTGATTCAGTCTTCCTCATCACTACCATAGTTGTAGCATAGTGATGTGAGTCCCAAACTTGTTGTCTTCTTCTTCTTCTTCTTCTTCTTCTTCAAGATGCAAGAAAGTTTCTTAGACTTAGGTTTCTTCTCATCTATTGGCTCCATTCTTCTTTTCTTCTTCGTCTTCTCATCGGTTTCTTCTTCTACAATCCTCCTCTGTTTACCAAATAGATAGACTTAATCAACACTGCATCCTCCTCTTTTGCAACTTCTTCTTCTTCTTCTTTGTTTCTTCTACTCAAAACCTCAAGCATATAGTCTACACTCACCGACGTACGTCTAGATTTCAACTCATCAAGAGCAGCCATGACTTCAATTTCTCTTTTAGAAACCAATGTTCTCTTCTCTAAAGAACTTATCAAATCACTATTCTCCTCGTCTTGCTCCTCCTCCTGACGTTGATCATTAACGTGAGTAGCACCTGATTCAACTACATAACTCGAATTCTGTGAATCGGTCTTCAATATCAGCTCGGCGCAACAGTTACTGCACTTGAAGTAAAACCTATGGATTTTGATCCCTAAGTAGGTTTCACCGATTACTTGTTCAATACGGCTATTGAATTTGGTACCTTCCGACATGTAATTCCCACATGTGTTGCATCGAATACGAAACGGAAGCACATCTCGAATCTTCTTCTGCTGATTCTTAGGTTTGCGGATCCGAGGAATCTTCTTTGGATCAAAGTTTGGTGGAATATACTGGTTCAAGCCTTTTCTTTCACCCATCAAGTCAATCGGCATTGTTATTGACTTATTGTTCACTATTTGGGATCCTAAATGGTGTGTTGTACTAAATAGCTACTTAGCCACCAAGACAAATGAGCTTGTAAAACATTTTACTTCTCTTGCTTTGAATAAGAAAACCTTTAACCAAAAGGTCCAATAGCTTTTAAAATAAAATTATTAGCGGACACTATAACAATCTTACTTTCCAATGAAATTTTAGGTTCAGAAAAATACAATTGCATCATCTTAATTACAGTCGCTTCCTTTTTTTTTTTTTTTTTTCTTCTGTTGTAGTACAACCTTGTTATTGACAAAACTTGTACTACCTCAACTCAAACTTCAAAGTGTACCATCAATTTTATCAAAAACTTACAAAGTTTCTAATTAGTTTCACTTCACTTAGAGAGTGTGTGGTCAAAGGCTATACTACTTTTGCTGTAACCAATTTGAAGGCCATGACACATGTAGCCAACACATTAAAAAAAAAAAAGCGTTACAAAACAAACACAACCGTTAAAAAGAGATTTTTTTTGAATTTATGGTTTTGATTTTGTTTAGGTGTTCTTGCTTCATTATTGAGAATCTTAGCAAAAGCTATGTATCCTCAAAATCCTGATGGGTTAAGAAAAAGTGCAAATCTTTACTTCAGTGTTGGAATAGTTGTGATGGTGACAGCACATATCACATAAACTACCTGTAATCAAGTACTACGATTAGCTCAAGACGAAGGCGACAAACGAGGAGAGACACAAGAAAGGTTCTTTAACCGGATCCGAATGGAGGAAAACTCTCTGGGAAATCATCAAGAGCGTAAAATCGTATGGTTTTGGAATCATTGTCATATACATTGTGTGACATTGTCGATATTTCCAGGATTCATCACTGAAGATGTTCATTCTGAGAGTCTTAAAGATTGGTACCCTGTTCTACTCATTGCAGCATACAATGTGTTTGATTTAGTTGGGAAATGTTTGACTGCTGTGTTCATGCCTGAGGATGAGAGAATCGCTGTTGGTGGTTGCGTTGCGAGGCTTTTGTTTTACCCTCTCTTTTGGGGTTGCTTGCATGGTCCTGTGTTTCTGAGGACTGAGATTCCTGTAACTATAGTGACATGCTTGTTGGGATTAACTAATGGATACTTGATTAGTGTTTTGATGATTCTGGCTCCTAAAGCTGTGCAAATGCAACACGCTGAGGCTGCGGGTACTGTCATTACCCTCTTCTTGGTTACGCTCTTCTTGGTTATTGGTCTGTCCTGGCTTGGTTCTGGTGCATCTGATCTTGCTAAACGATGTATCTGTCATTTGTATTAAGCTTTTCTTTTTAAGACTGAAACGGTACTGTGCAAAATACAATCAATGGAAAACTTCAAAAATTTAATGTATCACAAGTAAAGTTGACTATACTGAAGAAGTTATATTTTGTTGAGAGTGAATCATTCCATTCACATCTCATCCAAGTTTACAAGCTTGGGACTGAAGCTTAGGCTTGGGATCACAATAGTGTTTGAGTAGTAGAGGTTCAAACAGAGTAATTTCAACATCCCTCTTAGCTCAAATATATTGCCAACCTTTTATAACAGGAACATCTAGAAATTTTGTGTAGATTACCTCAATGAGCTAAGCAACCAAATATATAAAAACTTAATAAGCGAGGTGGGTAATGGAATTGATAAGATGCTACATATAACATCAAAACTTCATCATTCATTCCAAACAAATTTCAAGACCTGTCCACAACTAAGTATTCAATATCAAGACAAAGAAAACAGAGGAAAAAAGTGGCCAACATGAAAGAAAAAGAAAAAAAAGCATCTGAAAACTAGACCGCTGCTGATTTAGTTAGATTCAAGATGCTTCTTGACGATGTTTAGTGCAGTTGTCTCCTCACCGTAATCCTGCAACAACAACACACACAGAACCACACAATTAAATCAACAGGACATGAGAAATTAATGGATTATATTGTATTTAGAAGTTCCTAAGATCAATGGATTAAGATTAAGAGTCATTACCTTGATTACAAGACATGAGCATCCAACAACCTTCCTCGCATTGCCCTCTGAATCAATCTTGCAAAGCTGCAACCACATTTAAGATTTATCATCACAATGAAAAGTCTTTAATCCTCATTTACCTTGGAGAAAAGAGCAATTAAGTATAAAAAGGAAGAATACTTACACCAGCCCATTCACCGAGGGTTTTGGCACTTGGCACAGTAAGCAGATTTATGTTGTGATCAGCACAAAGAGCTTTGACCAGCTTAACATAATCAGGTTGGTTGCAATCTTCAGCCAAGACAACGAGCTGAGCAACACGCTTCTCAATAAGCTTAGCACACTCATGGAGACCACGAACAACACCGCCATAAGCACGAGCTTTCCTTATTGTCAACTCCAATGCAGTCATTAGATCCATGTCCTCTGGCATTGCTGCTGCCTCAGCAACCGGAGGAACAACAGGAGCAACAACAGCCTCATCACTGAAATGATGAAAAAGTTTAACACTTTATCAATTCACAAACTAAACTTAAATCATTAAGAATAGTGAAGCATGATATTAAACAATCTTCATTTTTTAAGTAATCAATACCCAACTATAAAAAGTCCAGAGATTGAGTCTTATAGCTTAAGCATCAGAATAATCTATCTAGCTAAAAACTAAAACTTTATAACCTAATGTATCAACTCTATTTATCACTGATTCAGAAGATTAAAACAATGTAGTAAAATCCAAAAATAGCTCATAGCTGCATAGAAAAGAGAAGCTTACCCAGACATATTGACTCTTTGAATTGGCTTTTACGAATGAAGAGAATCAAAAGTCTTTTTAAAGCTGCCAAGCAAATTAAGCAAATCAATATCAACAACACAGATCAATTTTATTTGAGGAATTGCTCAAAGGAGTATGAGACTAACCTTAGAGACAGAGGCTGCTACGATGAGTTAAAGGCGAAGCAAAAATTGAGTAACGAGTTATATATTAGGGTTTTACGAACCCTGGATACGCCACTTAAGAACGATTTTACAGATCTGTCGTGAACCTGGGCCACTTTTATGGGCTTTACTGGGCCATTCCTTAAAGTCTGGTCCTTTTGGAACGGTGTCGTTTCGGTGAAAGGGGCTTTCCCAATATCTCTCGAAAACACTTCACAGAATCCACAATTTATGCGGTTCTTTTCCACATTTTGTGATAGACCTTTAATAATTATTAATATTGTTAAGAACTGAGTGATTTTATCTGTAATAAAATGGGGGGATCACAATACGAAACTAAAATTTGAGTGTAGTTCTTGTGATCATATACTTCTTCAAACAACCCCAACCTTGCTTGTTATGTAATAATCTAAAAGACTAAAACCATATAAATGAATCAAAATAAAGAACAAAAACTATTGAAACTGTTAAAGTTTTTATATTAATGAATCTTTTTTTTTTTTTTTTGTTCAGTGAACAATCTGACCATTCTCAACACCTAATCCATACAAAACACCAGAATATTTCTCCATAGAGCCAATGAAGAAATTCTCCTGCAGCTTCCTGAATGTACACGACGTCAACAAGCTATCAGATCCCGCCTGGTGACAAATCCCAACTCGCTCAACTTCTAGCAGCTCAGCCAACTTGTTCAGACCTCCATGAAGACTATTACAGAACTTCATCAAGTGCTTGATATCGTAAACTCTCGGGAAATACACATTGATCATCTTGAAGAACTTGGTCTGCGTATCAGGCAGATCCTTACAAGTCAATAGCTTCAACAAGTAACCAAAATCGTACCCGCTATGGAACGTAACCCAATGAACATTCTCATTCAGCACAATCCCTGAAGACATCAAAAGCTCGGCGAACCGTTTCGAATCGATGCCGATTTCGTTGTTCTTAGCGAAATCGATGCCTGACTGACGAAGAAGCTCGATGGAATCATGAGCGTAAAGGTCGGTATTGAGATTGAACTCGCGGAAATTGAATTGCCAAATGCAGTATTTGTTGTCGGTTCCACAGGTTGGGAGGTTTCCTTTCTCATCGGAGAAAGTGAGGCCGAGCTGAATCATGTTGAGCATGTTGACGTTTGTCTTTAGGGTTTCGTAGTGGTACTCTGTGTTGGTTTTGAATGATCCCACTGGTCTACACACGATTCCTGGAAACTCTGTGTCCATGGCGACGAATGGGAAATCGTCGACGACTTCTCGGATCAGAGCCATCTCTGATTCTAGATTGTCGCTCCATACTTCACGGATTTGAATCGAATCGTCTTTCAGAAACAGAGACATGTTGGTGATGATGACGATGATGAAGATGATGTCAATGACTTCAGAAGCATCTGGATCGGAGAGAATTGAGAAGGAAAACGAATCAAACTAGAACGGATCTAGAGCAAGATCCGATCCAGTTTCATCAAATCTGCAATCGATCCAATAACAAAGAAAATCAATTTCTATAGAGCAATCCGAGTCACGATTCAACGAAACCAAACACAAGGAAAAACAAAAACACAGGAAACTACAGAGACATGTACGAAAGAGGAGGTGTTTAAGTAAGCATGTGTTCGAACCTTGGAATTAAGCGAAGTTGATTGATATTTCTGGAGAAGGCGGCGATTGTTCAGGCTAGGGTTTCAGAGGTTGTGGTGGTTTATTGAAGATGGTATAACTCACCGACTTTACTCTTTTTTTTTTCTTTTTCTGTGTGTCTCCGTGTCTGATTTTTGTTTATTTGACAATCATTTATTTTATTCCCTTTTTTCATCAAGTGCAGTTTAATTATTTTCTATACCAACTTTGATTATAATTTATTTTTAAAAAAAAATGGTCAAATTTTGTGTAATGTAATGAGTCATTTTCCGTTTACTTGAGATCGCAGATTCGGTTAAAAAGGCCAAATTTGACGTGAGCATGATTAGTAGTGTTTGCAACCCGTCACTGTTCTTCTCTTCAGTAGCAGAAAATTGCTAGTTTTCTGGATTTATGTGTTTTAAAAGTTAAACTTTAAACTACTATTTAGCAACCAAAAATGTGCTTCATAAGTGAAAAATACAAAAAAGCTAGTAATTTTCAGACACGACACTCTTGTTCAATGGCAACAAAAAAAAATGGTAGTGTATAGCTCATATAGAACTTCACTTAAATTTTTATTCCCAGTGGCATTAGCCCAAACATATAAACCCAATATTCTTTTACAATTGAAATGCATCAAGCCGTCAACAGATATACACCCAATGACCCAAACTGACCCCAAAATAAAAAGAAAAAAAAAAAAAAAAGTTAAACAGAACAAAAAAAAAAGCAACCATACTTCAAACTGTCTATTAAGAGGAAAGGAGGGAGAGAGGGATAGAAAGATACAAATGGTTGGATGATTTCAGCTTATTCCCAGTTGCAGACTCCAAAGTGGTTTTTTTTTTATCAGCTATTAAGCCGAAATTTGATGATCCTTTGCTGAATTATTTTAAAAGTACGTTGATACTACTGCACACCGTGATCAGACAATGCTACTCAGAAGTCGCCAGATTCAAATTTGTTAAGAGGATTGATAATTCCATCCCCTAAAAAGAAATCAATAATACTCATCTTTGAGGAGGATCAACTGTCCTCACATTTGCACCTGTCATACCTTCAATCCTATCTTTGGTAATCTCCACAAAGTGACCAATTACTTCGTGAAACTGCCTTAGACCCGATAACGGTAGAATGATGGAGGACCTGTCAGAACCTGCCACCTATATTTGAGATATGCTTTAATGTTACAAAACCACAAACAAGAATCAAGCTCTCAAGATATATATCAGCAAAGATAGTTAGTTACCTCAGATATCCTCAGGAAATGGCCCCTGTTATTATTCCCAAGATCAAAGAAGAACCGTTTTTGGTCAGCTCTGATTACTTTAGAAACACCTGTCATTCCGGTTTCATCTTGGCCTGGTAAGTCAGTTGCTCGATCCACGGAATGTTCTGAAGAAGATGGTTGTTGGCTACCGTGGCCAGGTATAAATCCAGCTCCTACATCATCAGATAGTCCAACCAGGTTCCGTTCCTGAGCATCTGAAGGTTTCTGTATCCCAAAAGGAAGAGAGAATGAGGACCAAAGAAACATTGAGCTTAGTTTAACGGGTTGAGACGATATCACCCACCTGATTTGGCATCATGAAAAGTCCTGATGCTTCATGGATCTCAGCTAATATATTCCTGAAAGCTGCCCATCCTTCATCAGGTGAGCTTCCAGCTGGAACAATAATGGTGCTTCGGTTTCTACTAACTGATGCTTCTGACACCTAACACCACACCAAAACCCATCAGAACATTCCTAAACTTCAGAAAGTCGCATAGCCAAAATGAAGATAACATTCCTAAACATTTTAATTCACAGATAACAAAGAAAACAAAAAACAAAAACTTTAAACTTCAGATTTCGTATAACGAAAACAAAGAAATTGATATACCTTCAAGAAGCGTCCTCTCCTATTCTCACCGATGTCGAAGTAAAACACCTAAACAAAATTAAAAAAAAAAAAAGTCAACGACCGTACTCAGAGGAGAGTGATGAAGTTCACAAAAGGAGTTTAAGAAACCTTGGAATCGTGGCGAAAAAAAAAAAAAAACCTTGGAATCAAGCTGTAATTCTTTGCTAAAGAGCTCGTGTTCTTCAGAATTGACATAGTAATTGAAGAGATCGAGGAACCAAGAGATGCCAGAGGAAGGAACGATGATGGTTGACCTCGTCGCCGACGTCTTCTCCGATATCTTTAAGTACCTTCCACGAGGATTCTCCTTAAGATCAAAATAGAAAAGTTTATGCTCCACTTGCAACGTCTTGCTCACCAATTCCACATCGCTCCCTCCTCCTCCTCCGGTGGCAGCTCTTCCGCCTTCAGGTCCTCCTCCTCCTCCGGCAGAATTGCCTTCCATGTCAAATCTTTAACCGATCGATCGGCGTAGCGGAAACTCCAAGAGATTTCGCTGAAAGTTTCTTCCTTCACTGAAGAGTTGAAATTGACGTCTGATCTGAGAGAGGTAAGGAGAGAGTGCGATTGAATAATGTGAGATTGAGAGAAGGATTTACCGAGAAATAGGGTTTAAAATCGGACCGGATGTTTAACCGGATACGTTGTTTGGTCCGATTAAGGTAGTAATCATTTTTGTGAAGTAACTGAAAGTATAATATTATTTTAAATTTTAATTACTTTGAAGATTACCGTGCCATGTCAACAATACAAAATGTATTGTGTAATTAGAAATGTTGATACAACTACGTGATTAACACAAGGGAAAAGGTGAGAGAGCCTTGAGACAGCAAAAGGCTACCACACAAATTTTTCAGATTTGTTTTTAATAAAGTAATACTATAAAAATATTAAAATATCCTTAGTTTTTTGTCCAACAAAAAACAGTTCTTTCAAACCGGCCATTATTCTAAATTTATTTACATGAAATCGGTTTTAGATTGATTAACTGAAAGTTTGAAACGTACTGAAAAGTAAACCGATCGGTTCGGGGGTCTTGTTTGATTGAAGATGTGTTATAATGACTAGATGCCACGTATTCATCGCAATCATTTAACCCAATCTTTATAGACAATCATTTTCTTCTTCTTCTTCTTCTTCTTTTTTCACTGATCTGCGCAAATTGAATCTGAATTGTTGATTAGCTTTTTTTGCCCTCTTAGTTAGAACCAAACATGGCGAGTCTTGACCATATAGCAAGAGAATCATCTGATATCACACGCCTCGCCCAGTTTTACAAAGAGGTAATCATACCATAATCGACGTTTCCAGTTTCTTACACTTACTCTGTTTTACATCTCTTCTCGGATTCATCAATTTCTCTGTTCTGGGTTTGTGTTGTTTCAAATTCGACAATAAAAAAAAATAAACCTTTGATTTAACTTCATGTATTAATTACCCATCTCCACTCAAATCTAGGATTTGCAGATTGTTTTTTTCTTCTTTATAGATTTGTGTTCCTTCGTCTGTTCACTAGCCTCGTTTCTAATTTCTGTTGAAAAGTGTCCACTTTTGGAGGAGAATGAGAATTAAGATTTATATACATACCACTCTTTCGTAACCTTAATCCTTTTGATCAATTTATTTAATTTTTGCCTAATCTTCTTTGGTTTATCTATCCTTTGTTCTGAAATAAATGGCTGAAAATATAACGTTTTCAGATATTTGGGTTCGAGGAGATCGAAAGCCCAGATTTTGGAGACCTAAAGGTGATATGGCTAAACTTACCAGGTGCTTTTGCAATGCACATCATCCAGAGAAACCCTTCAACTAACCTTCCAGAAGGTCCTTACAGTGCCACCTCAGCGGTTCGTGATCCTAGCCATCTCCCAATGGGTCACCATATCTGCTTCTCTATCTCCAACTTCGACTCTTTCCTTAGTTCTCTCAAGGTTCTTCTCTTGTCTCTCCTTTACATGACCTTTGATCATACATAATTTTGGACAGATACTCAAAGCTTTCTCTGTTTAGTCTAATTTAGCCGATCTTCTCACGTCACGTTGTTTGATGTAGGAGAAAGGAATAGAAACTTTCCAGAAGTCTCTTCCTGATGGTAAAGTCAAGCAAGTTTTCTTCTTTGATCCAGATGGTAATTAATCTCTTTTTACTCATAAACTAATCATTTGTTTTTTTTACATATTATGGATTTTAATGCTTTAGTACTTTTGCTCAACCAATGCGGAACATGTATTCTATGATTGTCTTGCACGTTCTTGTATATATGTGTTAATCTTACAGATTCTGCTGTCAAATTTTTTCAGGAAACGGATTAGAGGTAGCAAGTCGATCTGAGCGTTGAACTGGAAGTTTATGATATGAGTAGTACTTATAGAATGAAATAAAAGTCAAAAATAAATAAATTTGGAACACTATAATTAAGGCTGCATATGTAAAGCACATGTACCTGTTCTTCGTTTCTTCGCTGGAGAGTTTTGGAACAATCTTGATTCTACTACAACAGTCTGTGTCTAGGTTTGATGTTAACTTTTGACAACTTAATTACGTGCTTTTCGAAGCTCATGTGCTTTGAATGTTGGATGTATCGCATTAATGAGCTTTTTTTGTCTAGTTGTTCTCATGTCCCTATAACAACACCAAAGAGAAAGAGATTGATGATAGCTACAATAGGGAGATAAACCCAACTAATTAAGAACAACCATATCCATTCATAACACTCAGATTTTTTTAAGATGAATCTAAGAAAGTTGGGTGTAAGGCATGTTCCGGTCCTATAGGGTTCAACTCACCTGAAACTCCTCGGACATATTCTTTCGAACTGCGGATTGGTCTGCATTGTCGTAAAGCGTGGTTGAATAAGATCTAAACCACTAAACCCCTAAAACCGAGGCTAATATTGATGACCGAACCGAATTGGTCATTTGCAGCATCCATAAGTGTAGAAAACTTATGAACCAATAAAAAAAAGAATTTAAGTAAAATAATGAAAGCTTGTCTCAAAAATTCCAGTCTAAACAAAATAAGACATCAATTTGTGGGGCTAAGTTGTTGGTCCATACACCAACATGACATGGGACATAATGGCATTAAGACATTACACACATTCTACAACTTACCATAATATAACCAAAGATCTGTGCGATAGATTTAAGATACGTAAAATCTTATAATCCACCAGTCGCCCTTTTTTGTGGTTCTTATTTGGTGATGAAATATTGAACGAATCATGAGTAGCTTAGATAACAACAAATATGAAAACTACATTTTCTGTTCTGCCCACTAATGACCTACATATATATATCCTTTATAAGAGATGAGTTCGAATCTTTTTTGGTATCGAATAACCAAGCAAAGTGAGAACCGTGGGTCCACATGGGCTCGGCAAGATGATAGGGCGGATTACTCTGACCTATTATGTGACTAGAGCTGTTGGTCCTTTGTTCTGATCACTAGGCCCACACCAACCCTCGACGAGGACGCAGATAACATTTCTGAATCCAAAAGAAACGGAGCTAGTTAGACCGGATTGATATGCGGATTCAGGCAGGCAAAAATCGTGTGGACGTGCCTATTTGAATGCGGTCATGCTTGCTTGAGAGAGCTCTATTGTGATGGTCCTGATGGATTTAAAGTTTTAAACTACCCAAATTGTTTAGGCAAGGACGTAAGGTTGTAAACTATAAGTTTTGATATATGTCGTCATATATTCCAACAGCCTATGTAAGTAAGGGAATAGATTAGATAGGGTACAAATATCTTAACTATTTGTCTGGACTCTAGATAATTAAAAAAAAAGTAGTACTAATAGTTATCTAGAACAACTCAAAATTATTCAAACTTGCTCGAAATTATCAAAAACAAAATCTGAAATAGCAGAATCCGAGTTTGACATTTAAATTTATCTAGTAAGCGTTTTTTTGTTTTAATAGTGATTTTATGTATATGAATTACCCGATATCATTTTGACAAAAAAAAAAAAAAAAAAAAAAAAAAAAAAAAAAAAATTACCCGATATCCAACTTAGTAGCTGAATTACTTGTATTTTATCCTTGGGGGTTAACTTTTTTTTTTTTTTTTTTTAAATGAACCGATGATCTGGTTGGTCGGGGGCCAGTGAAAACGCGACCTGACGTTGTCAATAGGACCGGTGGTCCGAAACCAGGACCACACTAGGAGTAGGCGTACTTGAACTAGCATCTTTTGGCTTTACGTCATGATCACGAATGGACCAATTTAGGTAGTGGATGAATTTTCCTCCTCGTGAGTTATTTTCTGTAACTGCAAGGACAATCATTTTTTTGCAATTTTTGTAACTTTTACTATATTATATTATATGGTTATATATGAATACATCAAAATTAATAGTAACATCCACGGATAAAGAAATATCTCCCCATGTTGAATGCAGCTTTGCATGTCAGTGTTCAGAAAGAAAGAAAATAAATACAAATTTAGAAAGTACAAATCCAATAAAGAAAAAAAACTGAAAAAGTAAAATATCTGGTATTCACATTCACTCGAAAGTATAACACCCATTTAGAGTACACATGTTTCCACAGTGCTTTTCAGAATCTACTTTGTAAATTAAAGATCCTAATAACTGCAGTAAAATAAAATAAAAGTTACAGTTATGTACTTATGTTTTGCAACTGGCAACACAAGGGCATGTGGTGAACATAGTCAACATTCAGACTCTTGGTAGCTGCATTACGATTCTTGAAAATGAGGTAATTGGTAGTAGTAGTTCGCTTATTCAATACAAGAAATTTCTAAATCACATAAATACCCTTAGAACATGTGGAGTGAAAATTTCTGATTAAGGGGATATATTGGAGTGAGTATTTGGTGAGAATTGAGTTTTAATGGCAAATCATGTGTTATTGAAACATGAATTTCAAAATATCTTTTAAATTCCACTGTTATAGGATTAATGATTTTAAAATATACAATCAAATCCACTGTTATTGAAAACGTTATTAGGATTTTATTTAAAAGTTTCAGCTCAGATTTGAGAGGAATTCTTAGTTAAAAATACAAAGACTCAATTCCCATACTTTTAGCTGAGATTTCAGAGAATTTAATAACAAAATTCCTAATTCACCAAAATTTAATCAAATCCTCTCAGAATTCATTAAAACTCAATTCTCACCAAATACTCACTCCAATATATTCCCGTTAAACATATGGGAATTGAGTCTTTGTATTTTTAACTAAGAGGTGTATATTGGAGTGAGTATTTGGTGAGAATTGAGTTTTAATGAATTCTGAGAGGATTTGATTAAATTTTGGTGAATTAGAAATTTTGTTATTAAATTCTCTGAAATCTCAGCTAAAACCATGAGAATTGAGTCTTTGTATTTTTAACTAAGAATTCCTCTCAAATCTCAGCTAAAACTTTTAAATGAAATCCTAATAACGTTTTCAATAAGAGTGGATTTGATTGTATATTTTAAAATCATTAATCCAATAACAGTGGAATTTAAAAGATATTTTGAAATTCATGTTTCAATAACACATGATTTGCCATTAAAACTCAATTCTCACCAAATCCTCACTCCAATATACCCCTCTAAGAATTTCTCTCAAATCTCAGCTGAAACTTTTAAATGAAATCCTAATAACGTTTTCAATAACAGTGGATTTGATTGTATATTTTAAAATCATTAATCCAATAACAGTGGAATTTAAAAGATATTTTGAAATTCATGTTTCAATAACACATGATTTGCCATTAAAACTCAATTCTCACCAAATACTCACTCCAATATATCCCCTAAGAACATGTGCAGTGGTGAGATGAGAGTCTCTCAAATATATTCTTTTATTATTTTTGTAATAATTAAATTATCTATTTAAATTTTAAATCATAAATAAAATTTAGAACCACATTTATTGACACATGTTAAATGAGTCTCTAGAGAGGTTCTAGAGAGGTTCTCATTTGAGAACCGAGTCTCATTTGAGAACCGATTCTCATTTGAGAACCGATTCTCATTTGAGAACCGATTCTCTCCTCTCTCCTCTACTTTTTATTTTTTTAATTATATTTATTTCTGAGAGACTCTCTAAAAATCCATCAGTACACATGCTCTAAGAAGGGTTCTCTCTCTACTGCACATGTTGTTATGCTAAAAGTGACGATACATACAGTATAGTGTTTGTTATATATATGCTACAAAATAAGCCAACAAATAAACATTTATTCTCCCTTTCTCTCTAAAAAAAAATGCCAAAAATCTTGTGGAAAAGCCTCCATCGTTGCTTCCCGTCGAATCTCACCAAATGCTATTCTTCGCCGTGTATTCCTCCTTCCTCCGCCGATCCCGATGATTCCGACCATCCTAGCCGTCCCTCCATCGTTCTCATCAACAACTTCAACCTCCTCTACCACGACAACGACAACAACTACCACCACCGTGTCGTTGACTTACCTTCCTCCTCCACCACCACCACAACTCCGGCCGCCACCTCCTCCTCCTCCACTTCATCATATGAATCTGATATTTCTCCTGATGTATCCGCCGCTTTTGCTTCACGTCGCTTCTTCTTCTCTTCCCCTGGCCGATCAAATGCAATCACAGACTCACCAGAAACCCGGTCGACAGAATTCTCTAGTAATTACGATGATGCCACTATAGCCGCCACAAAGAAGAATAAAAAGAAGAATTACGATACTTCCGTGACTGCTACAAGGCTTCTAAGAGGAGGAAACGCCGTGAAGAAACACGTGTACTCACCGGATCCGTTAACTGATTTTCGGCGATCAATGCAGGAGATGATTGACGCAGCCATTGACGCCGGAGATCTTAGCCGTCCGGACGAAGGGTACGATTTCTTGGATGAGCTGCTACTCACTTATCTCTCATTGAATCCAACCGACACACACAAGTTCGTCATCAGGGCTTTTTCCGACATTTTGGTCTCACTCTTGTTAGAAGAACGTCGGATATGCTGACGTGGTGCCCGCCGGGATAATAAAACGCCCGTCTAATGAATGCCACATGTGACTATTAATTAAGGGAACCTAACTTCTGTTTTTTTTTTTTTTTTCCATTGAACGTCTTCAAGTAAGAGTAGCTAGCTAAGCAGCCCAGAAGAACTACTGACAAATTTATCTTTTTTTATTTATTTATTTTTTGTATGTTTTAGTAAAAAAAAAAAAATTCAACTCCGTAACAGCGAGGTTAATAATTTTGCAAGCATTACGACCGAATGATCAAATGTAATTGCTGTGTAGTGGTTTTGTGATTTTTGTTGAGGTTGAGCTGGCTTGTGCATATTGTTTTTGTTTTTTTGTTTTAATCTCATTTTCAAATAATTGAATGATGAAAAGGATATACAGAAGAAATTTGAGATAAATGTTAAATATTTGAGATAATTTATATATTGGTTGGATATTATAAAGTTAGATATATTGTTGTCCGACAAGGAACTAAAAAGACATGTAAATTTTTGATACTAGACGTACTATATGAGTGATATAGCTAGCATAGCGGGATAGCACCGCTCAACCCATGATCGAGGTTAAAAATTTTCAAAAACTGTTGTTGTGTTTAACATAATTAACGGGAAAAAGCATTAAAATTGAATTTGGTTTGAATTAAAAGCATTTTAAAAAAGTTTTGTAAGAAGTTAAACTTATGAATTAACAAATGGATTTATAAAGCTAAATACGTCCAAAAAACTTTATGCGAAGAGTTAAAAATTGAACTTGGTTTGATGGTGTGATCAATGAAGAATAAGGTTGAGTCGACAGAAAAGTATCATCGAGATACAAAGCTTGAGGCATCGATCAACTCACTAGTTGCTTATATTATATCAAGGCATGGATCTTGTTTTAAAATATTACAATGAATCCATACTTTAACAAAGGGAAAACATAGTTAATGTTTCTTAATGAGATAAAGTAAAAGTTTAGTTTCTTTAGATACAAACCAAAACGTATTTACGAATACTTAGTCTACCTCTTGATGTTTACTAGTACATCATATGAGGTTTAATTATCTAATATGTTTAGAATTAACATTAATGCATTCAAGAAGTACCCATGTATCAGAAAATCAGTTTTTGATGTGAAATATCTTAAAATGAAAATGCATGGATACATAGCTCGTGAAGAATAAAAAGGAATGGCAATGTAATTTTGTGCAAAATGTATTAATTAGTATTTGTTTGTACTTCAATTAAATATTGAAATCTATTGTTTTTTGCTTCTTCCCATTGGATTTAACACATAACACAATGTGAGACAAAACAAAATAATTGAGAATCCTAAGAGACGGATGTTGGAAGGTACACTCGACCAAATAACCTAATAAAAGTGGTAGCTAATAATTTATAAGAAGTGACTGAATTCAGACCAACATAAATAAATATAAGAAGGTTGCAATTAAAAGAAAAAAAAAACAAATTAAAGTATTAAAAAGTTAGTCGGTTTAGGTGAAATGAGACCATAACATTTGTCTTATTCACTAAAGACAAAGAAAAAAAAGAGCCTCTAGACCCGCTCAAGTGCGAGTATTTCGTGAAGCCAAGCAGGCAAGCACACAGTTTTAATTTAAATAATAGTACGAAATGATAAACTAAATTTACAGGTGTAATAGTTCTTGTTTGTCAACACTTTGAATAAATGATACGTTCTATAGGATTTCTATTCTAATCAAAAATATATATTTGTCTATATACATTTACCGACGTACGTAAATCTCTTGTGATAGGAAGAAAACAAATGTTGTTGCAATGAAGTAACTAGTAAGCATGTCTTCTATTGCATGAAATGTGCATAGCTAATCCCTTGTAGACATGTGCACATGGGTTTATTTGCAACTAAATTTGAGTACGATGTTATATTTGGAGTTGAAAAAAGGGTTTTTTTTTTTTTTTTTTTTTTTTTTATAAATCGCCATATGTAATAACCAACTTTGATTTGCATTAGTCAACGAATGTTTTGTTAATTCGCCATATTCAATACTACTAAAGTATATTTTTCGAGTTGGTAAATGGTGCCTGGTTTTCTGCCGCTTGTCTCCATCTCTGCTCAACCACCTGGTTGATTGGTCTATATAAATTTACGGTTTTATTTTAATATATACATTTACATTTCGTTTATTAAAATTTAGTCTATGTCATGTCATTATGTGTATGTGTATTATGGGATATCGCTAAGTAGAGTTTCAAGTATTTATTGCATTGCGAATTTAAGGTCCTTTAAACAGGAAATATCTGTCAAAGTAACTATATAGATCTGTTAATCTTGCACTCGTTATGGTCACCAAATTGTGTAATCACCTCACTGTTATAAACAAATCACAAAAAGAAAAAGAAAAAAAGAATTTGCTTTCAAGATTTTAAAGGTTTAGATTTCGATGCATTTATTCTAACAATCCCGTAAATCAAAGAAAACTTGTGATTATATTATTTCCCAAAACGAGATATATAAGATTTTAATTTGAATTATAATGTTTCTGTTCTAAACTCAAAAATTATATTTAGTTCTTTTTTTTTTTTTTTTTGATAAAATATATTTGGTTCTTTATAAACAGAGAAACAGAGTTAGACTGATTCTCTAAGCCATCCAAACCGATATCTTCTTCAACTTATCTGAAAAATTCATTAACCGATCTTTTTATTCATTTCGAGTTCAGTTGCAACAGACTTTTGTAGTCGAAATGATCAAGTTACTGTAATTAATACAAAGCATGTGAGATATATTACGAGTTTAGGCAGTTTTTTTTTTTTTTTTTCTTCTAAGAAAGAAATGGATCCATGATTTTTCGGCAAAATTATACAATTATGTACTTTGACTTCAATACCTTAAAGTTCCACACCTACCAAAATATGGGTCAATCTCAAGATACGAGATCAAAATCGAGACGAAACATAAAGTTTGATACTCATGCACTGCATTTAGATATCTCTTACCTTTTACATTAAAGTAATAGGCTTTAATTATATTTGTTACAGTACAATTGTCAAAATCCTAAATACTAAATGCTGTGAATCGGTTATTAGTTATTACTGTTTTATGCATTTAGATTCAATACTACTAGTCTACTATTTAAATCTATAGTTGTATGTTTAAGGATCAATACATTAAACAACATTTTACTGGCTGAAAAGCAATTAGTAAGATGGTAAAAAAATATTGGAAATACTTATCTGAAAATTCCCTTTTCCCTCTAATCTACTTTATATTAACCCATGGATTGGAGAATGGTTAAGGGAAAGTTAACAAAATGATAATGTTTAGAAAAACTAGCAAGAAAAGTAGGACATGAAAGCTGGAATAGCTCAGTTGGTTAGAGCGTGTGGCTGTTAACCACAAGGTCGGAGGTTCGACCCCTCCTTCTAGCGTTTTTTTCATTTTTTAAGCATCAATTAGAACACAACATAGTAAAAGCTCAAAATAAAGTGTCTAGGACTCCAACCCTTTATTATACAATATGCAGAACCTTTAAAACTTAACTACACATGAACATTGTTAACTACTTCGACACAAACTCAAACACAGACAATAATATGCAAACTCTACATTTTTGTTTTGTTTTGTTTAGAACATATCACCAACACGACTTTATTCAATCTTACATCTTCCTCTGAAGAGTAGCCAAATCAAGAGTAGATCCATATTTCGCATTCAAAGCCTGAGCACACCAACCATGTCCATCATCAACCGTTGGCATCCTCACTTCAATCACAGGAACCACGGGACTCGACGATCCTGGCATCAACACAGCTGCAAAAACACGCAAAGCGTTCGACGCATCGATGTCCATACAAACATTGATCTCTGGAACACCTTTAGGTGACGGTGGAATCCCAACGATCTTGAAATACCCAAGAAGATAATTCTCTTCAACAGTCTCTCCTTCTCCTTCGTATACAATGATCAAAGCTTCCTTCTGGTTATCATGAACCGTTGTGAAGAAGAGGTCTTTCCGCGCTGGAACCATCGTGTTACGGGGAATCACGGGAATGAATTTGTTACCGTTAGCTCTTACTCCAACCGCAAGAGCCGTGGCTTGTATGGTCAAGAGATCTAAGCTCCCAAACGGATCGTGAATCCCTGAAGTCACTGCACCTTCCAAAGCAGCTCCTCTAACCGCAGCTTCTAAAGGATTCACGCCTTTGTAAATCTCATCTTTCTTGCATACGTTCTTGAGAATGGTTCTTACTTTCGGGATGTAAGAACACCCTCCAACCATTATCATATCGTCGATATCACCAGTCTCGACTTTTGCATCTCGCAGACACTGCACAACAAGTCTCTCACATTCCTCAAACACCTTCTGGTTCACTTCTTCAAACTCCAATCTATCAAGAACCTTGGAAATCTTGTTACCATTTCCCAAATCCACTTCGATTTGTACGTTGTCTTGATCAGATAGCCTGTGAATAGCGTCCTGCACCGCTACACGGAGCAACCCCGAAGCTTCTGCGTTTGGTGGCGCGATATGGCGTATTGTGTTCTGCAAAATATCTTCTCCTCCAACGGGATTACCCGCCAAGGCCTTAATCTGTGAAACACCACCAGCAGTTGCAGTAACCGCAACATCGCAGTAACCAGCACCCATATTGAATATAACCGCAAGCCTCTCGCTTCCACTTCCCATGTTATCATGCGTAGTCATCTGCTGCTGTTGCGCATAAAGCAACGCGATTGCCGTTGGTTCAGGCATCAAACGAAGAACATGAAGTCCAGCCATAGCGCAAGCTCGTTCAATCCGTGTAAGCTGGAACCTAGAGAACGAAACAGGCACCGTGAGAACAACATTTCTCACAGGCCGTTTCAGTTGAGCTTCAGCCATTAAACGTAACTCCACAAGAAAAATCGCCAAAACTTCCTCTGGAGTTGTGCTTCTCCAAGCATTGTTAACCAAAGCCGCAATAAACGGTCTGACTCCAATATCAAGAGTTTGAACCAAGAAAGGAAGGTTCTTGCTAGCGTGAACCACAGGATCAGTGTCTACACGACCAATGAGACGTTTCATGTTGAAGATAGCAGCTCCGGTCAGCATTTCTTGCTCATGTGCGAGCTGGTTGCTAACTCCACCAGCAGGAACTTCATCTTTGAAAGTGACGAATGATTTGATTAGTTTCTGGTTTCTTGTGTTCCTCAAGATGTGAACTTGAGAGCCATTCCAAACAGCAATACTGCATTGGGAAGTACCAATGTCGATTCCAACTGCGATTTCGGGTAATGAAGGAGATGATGATGATTTCTCCTCTCCAGTGTTTTCACTGTCTGATGCTACTGTGTATTCTTGTTCTGCCATTTCCTGCAAATTTTTCGAGATACAAGTTTCAAGGTCTGAACATAGAGATTCATCAACACAAACACAATCAATGATTAGTCATTTTGAATTAATGAAACACTAAGCTTGTTTTCATTTCATCACACAACATTCAAAAAAAAACATACTAAGAACCTAATTATAACACAAGCTGACTCTAATACTCAAGTGCCTTTGTGGGATTATTAAGATTTCACTCTTCTACGATCCTACTCAGATACGGTTCCGAAATTAATAAATAAACTTGGTAGGTAAACAAAATAATAGCAATTCCAATAATTAGAAGTACTAAGCTAAAAACCAAATGGGAAAAAAAAAAAAAGTCTTATGTACAATCGAAGAGGACTCGGGAAAAAAAACAAACCTGAGCAAAAGAGAGAGCTTTTACAAAAGGGTTTGTAGCTGTTGTGGGATTAGAAGACAAGGAAGGGTTCGTGAGTGGAGAATGACAGTATGAGATGAAAGCAAATGGGGGAAGAAGAAGAAGAAAGAGTTTATATAAAGTATTAATCTTTACTGCTTCCTCATCATCTTCTAGAGTTTCCTAGAGAAACCTCGGCGCTTTTTAGAAAACAGGAGGGAGTTCTTTTTTTTGTTTCCATTTTTTTTTTTTCTTTTTTCTTTTTCTCTTGTTTGATTAATTTAATTTGCCGACTAAAAATATATATACAGTATCAAATATCAGTCGAGTTTATTATTTTCCCAATATTTTTCCAAAAGAGCCCATTTGAGGTAAACTATATGGGTTGATTTTAAATAAAGCCTATGGGCCTATGGCAGAGTATTGGCCCAGTTCCTGATCATAAGGTTTTTTTTTTTTTGGATTTTGGCAGCTTGTTTTAATTAGTTAAATTATCTGTCCAATGAAATAGGGCTGGGCAAAAACACCCAAACTCGAAACATGAATTCGAATCCGATAAAAAAAACCCGAAGCGAATCCGATCTGAAGTTTTAAAATATCCGAATGCGCGGGTACTAAATTTCAAAATCCGAACACACGAATCAGAATCCAATCCGAACCAAAACCCGAATGGATATCCGAAATATAATTATTATATATACAAATATTAATTATATTTAGATTACATATAATCCAAATATCTAAAATTACAATTATAAATTCAAAAATATCATTTATTTTAAAACTAAAATAATCAAAATATCTAAAATAACTAAAATATTCGAATGTTTTTAGTTATATTTGTAAAAATTTAACCAAATTTTATTCAAATTTAATAATTTTCTATTTTTCCTCAATCTTTCGGGTATCCAAACCCGATCTGAATCCGAATATACTCGATCCGAAACTAAGAAATACATGAACGGGTGCTATACTCCTAAACTCAAACACCCAAAAATCCGGAATACCCGATATCCGAATGCCCATCCCTGAATGAAATTCGTAAATCAATCAATCAATCATGTGTTAATTATTTGATTTAATTATATTTGATAAATAGATATGTTAATTTTGCTCTTGTAAGACTCCAAATGAAGGGAACAAATATAATGATTTGGACAGAAATAGATATTGGTCATTCTTCTCTGGCTCCAATGGTTTTGTTTAAAATAATTGTATGATAATTAATGGAAATTAATAATGGAAACAGAAAATAATAAAAGTATCATTTTCGAATCTTTCACGATAGAAGATGGAAGTTTGTACAAAATGTCCAACCACCAATAACCCAACACATTGGTGACATCTCTTGATGGGAAGTGCTGATGTTTGGAGAGAGGTCCACACAAAACCAGTATCAATTTATAATGATAATATTTTATCACCAGCAAATATCATTTTCTTATGTGTTAAAATTCACGATTCGTATATAATTTCTGCTTTTTAGGTCGAGTCATGGCTTTCTTATATTTTTTGTGACTTGTGACCATTTTAGGTGTTTTGTAATGTTAACCAATATGCATGATAGAACTAATTCATAATCTCCAATCATCTGTTTATAGCAGCATGTGCAACACGTCGTAATAATCGAATTAAATTCAATCAACGTCTCAACGCGTACTAGCCTCGGTAGGACTTGATGATATTTTAGTTTTGTCTGGAAAAACACGTGTTTTGTGTGTAGAAACTTAAGACGGTGCCATCTTACTTGAATTACATATAAGGCGATCGATGTTGTTAAGAAAACATCTGAAAGCTAAAACTTATATAATGATTGACACTTCATTTGAAACTTGAACAAACTTCATCGATCATACACACACATGATCGATTTTTGGTGGTCATGGAATAAAGTAGAAGAGAAAAAAAATAATCACAGCTTTTGTTACAAGATTATATGATCTATCAATCAGAGTAAGTTAATCGAAACATTTTATATAAGACTTAACACGTAAGGTTTGAAAACTCTTAGAAATTTTAAAAAATGGTTTTACATTGTTTAATGAAGATAGAAAGCGATCGTTGCAAACAATATCAGGATAGAATATGATTCCATTAACATACATCATTAATGTAACGGATTTTCAAAGAAAATGAATGAATAATCGGATAAAAAAAAAGACGAAAAGGATTTGAACCATGAGTCAGCAATCAGTATCCATGATTAAAAAAATAAATAAAAGCAAAACAAATAAGAAACGACTCAGCTTCCTCCTATAAATATCCTCTAACATCTCCGTTTCTTCACGCCTCTTCATTTGTTGCTATTTCCTTCATTTTCTCAAATATTCAAAACAAAGTATTTTTTTTTACTTAAATTTTTCTTGTAATGGATTTCTCTCCGATCAACTGCCTCATTTTCGGTAAGCTATTCATATTTTCGGTCTAGTAAAATGTTAAGAATGCAGCATTTACAAAGTTATTATTACTAATTGTTTTCTGTTTGTTTCTAGATTTGGATGACACACTATACCCTCTGAAAACCGGAATAGCGCCAGCTGTCAAGAAGAATATCGACGGTAACTAAACAAAAACAATTATACTTGTGGATAAATTTTAGAACATTTCGGTTAATAATATTATTTTTTCTGGGCAGATTTTCTAGTGGAGAAATTTGGATTTCCGGAAAGTAAAGCTTCAAGTCTAAGAGTTGAGCTCTTCAAGACTTATGGAAGTACTCTCGCTGGTCTCAGGGTAATTTCATTTCTCCATTTTTCTTCATTTTTTTTTTTTGTAAATTAGTTCACTATTACCTTGATTTTAAAATTTATTTTTCTTATAAATTTTTGTAGGCGTTAGGTCACGATGTTCATCCTGATGAATATCACAGGTAAACAAATCATGAACCTCAATAAATATATATATATATATATATATTTGTTTTTTCAGGGGAACAATTTTTTTTTGTTTCTTAAGCTTTTTGTTGTATATTTTGTTTGCAGTTTCGTGCACGGAAGGTTACCTTACGGTTCAATCGAACCAAACAATAGGCTACGAAATCTTCTGAACAAAATCAAACAGAGAAAAATTGTAAGCTTATTTTTTTATTTTATTACTTTTGTTTTCCAAAACGAATAAATGATCATTTTTGTTACGTGGGTCCCAGATATTTACGAATTCGGACAGGAATCATGCGATGAAGGTTCTGGAGAAATTGGGTTTAGAAGATTGTTTCGAAGAGATTATTTGTTTCGAGACAATGAACCCCAACTTATTCGGGTCAACAACCCGACCCGATCAACACCCCGTGGTTCTCAAGCCTTCGTTGACCGCAATGGATATTTGTATTCGTGTTGCCAACGTCGACCCTCGCCGGACGGTAATTTTCTTATTTATATATTTTTAATTATTTTCTACAGTATTAAATTTTGATGAATCCATAGCTTGACACGTATCACTACTGTTACAATTTTTAGGTATTTTTGGATGATAATATCCACAATATTACCGCGGGTAAATCTGTCGGGCTTCGCACAATCCTGGTAAATTTTTATTCCATTTACAATTTATTAATTTATTTTTTTGCGACATTTATATGTGAAGTTCAATTTTTTATTTAAATGGTTAAAAAGGTGGGGAGATCAGAAAAGACTAAAGAGGCAGATTATGCTGTGGAGACAGTAACTGAGATAGCGACGGCGGTGCCAGAGATATGGGCGACGGCTACGGCCGGATTTGACGTCGGCGGTGAGAGGATCAGAAGGAGCAAGAGTGAGCTGGAAGCAATGACTTCAATCACAGCCGTTGGTGCGTGACGTATCGAGTCGGCTAATTATGACCTTTGGATCTTTTAACGTTTAGTGGTTGGGATTGTACAGATGGCATCAAAATATCGATAATGCATGTGAATAAAATAATAGTGGTGGTGGAGAAGATTCATCCCATGTGGACACCAAATGTGAATATGCAATGAAATATTATGTATGATGACGATGGTTGGTTATAATGTGTGTATACTTTCAAGTTTCAACCGAATTTTAGAAGTTGGATTGGGATATGATTTATAGTTTTGGTTAGGGGTATGCTGTTTATTTCCATATCATCCTAAATTCCTGATACATAACTGAAGAACGAATTATACTTGATGAAAAAAAAACAAATCCTTGAAATTAAATGTTAAGTGGAAATACATTTTTCTAATACAAAATATCATCATGTCACAGTTATAAGTTATTTTACTAATTATGTGAACATTTTATGAGATTTCAGAGATCTGTATAGTCCGTCCAAGTATAGTTTTTTTTTTTTGTTTTTTTTTGTTTTTTTTTAATCTTAATCTATTAAATATCTAGCATTACTTTGTTATTTATAAAGGGAATGATTTTGTTTTTGTTGGGGGGTTACAAACAACATTTTATTTATCATCATTTATCAATAAGAAAAACAGTTGTTTCCGCATGTAACCAATACAACGAATAATAATTATTGTAATTAAGATTTGATATATAATTAGTGTATAATCTACTATATGATCGACAAGTGCCTACTTGTTTAGTGATATATCCTGAAATAATTTTTACAAGAATCGTAATATAATTTGATTTATGACTAGTTGTCATATAGTATTAAATCTCAAATTTACTGGGGCAGAGTGATTTTTGCTCACTATTTCCATCAAACTTTAATAAAAATACAGTAAAAGTCAGTAATATTTTATTTTAATGGGGATCATAATGAACATACCTTATCCAGTTATCCTCAACCTCAAGTGATATGCCTCTCCTACTGCCTACTCATTTTTTTTCTGAGGGATACATATATTAATTTCGAAACGTGTTAAAATATGTAATTCACTTTCTAATTTTTTTTTTTGAAAAGCGAGTATAATATTAAATATTAAATTTACTAATTTGATGTATTAGATCTGAATTTTCGCTAGTCAAAAGTAATTATAACTGAAAATTTTTAAATAAAAATTTTAACATGTAAACACTTACTATTTATTTATTTGGTGGTAATTTTGGAAGATGATATTCAGTTGAGTTAGAGTTAGATTCAATTGATTATAATCATTTTTAAAGCAAAACAATAATGGGAAATTAACGAAAACACCACAATTGTGGGTATACCATTCCAAAAAAGCCACATTGGTTACGCCACTCCAAAAAAGCCACTTCTGTCTCAGTAAAAAGACATATATACCCTTGATTTACCAACATCACAACTGTAACGTCTCACGCGTTCTCAAACCTTCTCTCACCTCAAAAAATCTTCAATTTTTTTTACCTTTAACAGTGACACGAGTGACTTCTATGTTCAACTATCGAATCGGTAGGCTTGAAAATTGGGACCAAGGAAACGATGGTGAAGACCAGGAGCCACAGGAAAGCAGTTGATTTGGCCGAAAACTTGTTCCCGAAGGGGATTTGGCCGAAGACTGGTTCCCGAAGAGGATTTGGCCGGTTCGCACTCTAAGAGTCGTAAAAGGGCAGTATGTCGTAGATTTAAGAGGAGGTGACGACCGGTGCTGCATAATTCCGGCCGGCGGTGGTGGTATAAAACCCTAAATTTCAATTTGGGAGTATTAGTATAGCAATTGGTATTTTGATTTATTTATTGTTGATTATCTGTGAATATGTTTAGGTTTGATGTATCGATTCTAACCAATATGTATGTATGTGTTTGTTTTGTGCCGTCTATTAGCCTTCTTCTATTCGTTTTCAATTGTGGTCGTTTTTCTTAATTTTCTCATCAATTGTTACCACTTACTTCTTTATTTGTTGATATTTAAATAGGATAAGTTAGTCGATATTGTTCATCACCACTATCTAATACTTCTTCTGCTGATGGTCATGTTAATGGAGATGATGATGAGGGCGTTGGTTATGAAGAAGGTGGAAATAGTGATACAGACTCGTTGTCATCGAAGGAAGGTATGTCTCTTCACTTTATTTGTCTTTTTCTTATTATTATTTCTTATGCTATATTGATCTACTATGGATTGTGTTTGTTTCAATTATTAACAACTGAGCACACTGATGAGCAACCGTTTAGAAAAAAAAAGAGATTTTTCAATTGATAGATACCCAACTAATGGTATGGTTAACTCCTACTCAAAGCTTCAGTAGATGATGAAACTTACTTGTTTTAATTATGGTTCATACATATGGTGGTTTGTTAGAAATAATTTTCGTTTTTCAAATGTCCATCTTCTTTAAATATATGGTATTTCGTGGACAGATTAATGTACTAAGCTTGTCTATTGTTTATTTATTAATCGTTTATATATTTTTCTTTCTATCCGACATTTATCTGCTATCTTCTGTCGTTGCTATTTTCTTTGGTTCCCACTGGCAGTTTGTGCATTAAGATTAAACTAAGCTCTTCACTCGTCTAGGCATCATCTTCCTTTTATAAATCGTTTTCCACATTGTTCAGATTTTATTGGTATTTTGGTCTATCGACCTTTATGTTACGCTAACTGGAAATACAGTGGTAATCCCATTTGTATTAAAGTGCCTTTCATTTTGTTGGTATGTTGAGGTTGTCATTTTAACATGCACTCGTTATGGGACTAATTCGTATAGCCAAATTTTTGGGTTTTTTTTTTGTGTTCTACTGATTTCTCATTTTTATTTCGTTTGGTACTCATTTTAGTAGAGTATGTATTTCTAAATATTTGCCGTACTCTTATTTTCATTTCAATGGGTTCTCACATCTATATTTTTAGGGTTTATATTTGTTTGTTTAACTCTTATGCTTTATATATGTTTGAGTTCTTTGTTCTTTTTATATACCACTTCGGGTTTATAGGGTTTTTTCGACGATTTTCCGCTTCATTGTCTTTCTGATCATAAACATTTCCCTATCCCTTCGTCTATGTTGTTTGGGTTGTCATTCGCATTATTAGGGTTTATATTTGTTTCGGTTCTCTATCGTTTGTTTATTATGGTTTTCACACATTAAGATGTTGACCCGTTTTTTTTTTCTTTGATGATTCCTCTCAATGAAATTTGTCATGTTGCACTAAGTTACTTACGGATGTATAAAGACTGGTTCGAAAAGACCAAGTCGGGATAGGCTGGGAGTCGATTAGCCCGAGGTGAGCCTTTAATGTTCAACTTTGTCTATAGACTGTTTTTTTTTCTTTTCCTTCTCTTTATATGAATCTCCTTATATGTTTGTTGTGTATTACAGAACCCATCCTTTTACTAACTTAATCTTGTATTTGTTACCATTCAATGGACACCCAATGTATATCCCACTTAACCTTTTGTCGACTTTATTTTGTATTACCTGTATTTTGCAAGTTAACACCACTAACTACCATTTAGTTCATTAATTCCACCTATCATTCACCCCACATTTACTCCAACGTTACTCTGTACAAAAATCAATTGTATCTTTTTATAAACGAAATTTTACTGTCAAACATGTATACAAGGAAACTCTGTTTACCTTTGATCAATGTTAAACACTCTGACTTTCAGGCTAATTGTTTGTACTATTTAAATTTACAGTGTCATTCTCTCTCACCTCCTTGAGTTTAGTTTCTATTTACACCTTCTCCACGAAATGAAGTTTCATACATATTCTCCTTTTAAGTTAAACGAAAACCCTCCCATTGATTCTTGTCCACAAATTAGTCATAGATTGTTGTGATTACTGTTACCTAATTGATATCAAAATCTCGCCTAAATATTAACTGTTAAATTTTTTTCCTAAATCAGCTTACGTCATATGCTTCGTCTTCTCGTCCCACGCGCGTTGAGAGTAAACGTCCACTTCCAATCAGGGGTAATATAGTCATAACAGTTAAAAAAACACAGCACTATTCAGCTTGCACTGTATAGAATGGCGTTTTCCGAATCTCTTTCTTAAAATATGGCAGATTTAGTAATTCTCCCAACAATAATCAAGTTCACACAACCATTTCTGAACTAATTAAAGTTTTCTTTAACACATCAATTTCAAAAAGGGGTAAAAAAACTAATAGCATATGAAAAATCCGTTTTGACGTGCAAGACGTAGGATTAGTCGAATGTACATTTTAATATTTCTCTTACTAGGCAAATGGGACCATTGATTAGGCTTAAGTTTAAAAGATATCGTTTCTTGGTAAAACCGAAGAGCCACCATTATTCTATCGTTAGAGATGATGGCGACAGAGACGGCACCGGAATTAAGAGTCATGGCCACGGAAACCGAGCAGATAGAGATTTCTAGGGAAGTGAATGATGAAGAGGAGGCGAATGTATGCCGTCAGAGTAAGCATGAAGAAGCTCTCGAAGCCAAATCTCTTCCCGGCATCATCAGTGCTTACCTCAAGTAAAAAAAAAAAAATTTTAAAATTTTTTCTCACGTCGTTTTTACTCAATCTTCTATCTTTTCATCCTTGGTTGAATTGTATGTTTTTGTAGGGTGGTTTAGTAATTAAGTTCGTTTTGTAAGGTCATTTTTTAAAGTTAAAACGTTCTGCATCGTTGACTTGGAATTTTTTTTACAGTTATCCCAAAGCTGCTGAAGAGACTTTGAAAAAATGGGAAAGATCATATCAGAAGCTGTCTCCTGCGCACAAGGTCATTTTTGTTGCTTGGTTTCTAGTCTTGAGAAAAAAAAAAAAAAAAAAAAAAAATCGTACATAGCCATTAAGAGTCCACCAATTGATTTCAAGTCAAAGTAACTATTTTGAGCTATGTTTTATTTCCGTTGTCCAGGCATTGGTGACCCATTACCCTATGAAGTTGCAGAGATTAAGAAGGTGAAATCTGTAATCAGTAGATATTTCAATATTATTTTGTAGTCTTAGATAAGTGTCACAGTCCCGCTTGGATGATATTCAGATTTTTATTTTTTCTGTTAATAGTTGTTTCAGCGTTAACATGTGATTAGTTGTTTATTCTTTCGTACTTCTGAATCATGGAAAAATCTTGATGTTTGCTAAACGTTTTCATTGACTTTTGTAGTAAAAAATGATTTTTTTTTTGGGCTCACAATAATTATATGTTCTGGAGAAATTAACAAGCTGGTTTCTGGTGTTGACATTATTACATTTTCACCCTACTAAATATGTTACCTCTCAGGGATGATTTGCGGCAAATAGGTTGCATATTTACTATTTACAAGATGGAGTAAAGTATTTCCTAAGTATAGTCTTGTTTGAAATATTAGTAAGTTGTTGGTCTTTGTTGTTGCAGGTGTATATCGATAAATTCTCATTTCATATTTAATATGCTTCATGTCAGTTACAAACATATCTAATAATCTCCTTGGTGTTTTTTAATTGCTTCCTGCTATTGATTTGGCTATGTAATTCCTTAACTTGACTCTTCATGCTACAACCCATGTCATGTTATGATGTAAATTCATATTACTTGAGCAGGCTTTTGAGCCCTCTATAGACTTGAGTCAACACATGCCCGAGCCAAAAACAGGAGCAGTACTGTCTATTGAGGTCAGATCAAGGCATGGAGATTTTATCCTTTTCATTCAGAAACTTTAATTTGTTTTTATAAATTCAGGAGCTTCAAAGGATAGGAGGTCATGATTCCTTCAAGAATCACTCTGTAGAGACAAGAATCAGTAATAAGACATGTGGATATGATGGAGTCGAGTTAAATCATCATGATCATGGCAGTGTAATGTCAACTTTCTTTTTATACCTCAGTTCCTTCCAGAAAACGTGTTGACTCTCCTTCGTATAGTGCTGCACAGATTCTTTAGTTATTGTATCAGTTATGTAAGATCTTTAGGCTGGTGAGCATCTTTGGTCGATCATATGAATATTTATTTGGTATTCTATCTTAAAAAGACGTTCTACTGTAGGTTTTGTCATACCAAATCATTCCGATTATTCTAACTCTATTCTTTTTTAGGTATCATTTTCATCTCATGACTGGTTGGCAGTGGCGGAGCCAGGATATTGAATCATGGGTGTCAAAAATATTCTAAGAGGGTCAATAATCTTTTGTTAAGGGTGTCAAAATTAAATTTTAGTAAAGAATTAAAAAAAAAAAATTATTTCATAGGTGGCAATTGCCACCCCACTCTTCCATGTAGCTCCGCCTCTGCTGGTTGGATTCATCATTACAGACATATGTTCCTCTGGTTGATGTAGATAAGGTATGTATATATTTCCACTTTTACTATGGCTGATCATATTCTTTTGCTTCATAGTTGTATTAAAGCTCTTGTAGTGTGAGACAAAGATCGTAATGTGAGTCCTATTGAGCTTAACTTACACCTATGCATATATGCACATGACAGAGGTGTCACGCACACTAGTAACTGCATATATATATATATATATATATATATATTATATATATGTTTGTAGCGATGTTGTATGTATTGCTCACCAATCTATTAATACTTATAAATGTCAATGGTGGTTTTGTTGTATTGTAACACAGGTTCGTTGGGTAATAAGGAATATAGTTAGAGACTGGGCAGCAGAGGTAACCATAGGTCTCACAGATTCTTTCTTTAATATCATCATATCACAACTTTAATACATTCGTTTTACTTACAGGGTCAGAGAGAACGAGATCAATGCTACAAGCCTATCCTTGAAGAGCTTGATTCCTTGTTTCCTGATCGTCAAAAGGAGAGGTTATTTGCTCCTCAGTTTTGAGTCTATATATGACCTCTCATCTATACTTACTGAGTTTGTGGAAAAAGTCTTTTTGTCTTTTCTATTCAATATCCAAATTTGGTAGGTTAACAAGCGAGATAAACAAGAGAACTAGTATTTGATTGAGCATTTTAGTAACTGTTGCATTCACTCTACTTACAAAGTTAACAATATGATTTGCAGCAGCCCTCCTACCTGTTTAGTCCCTGGTGCTGGACTTGGACGTCTGGCCCTAGAAATTTCTTGTCTAGGTATGCAATGCATAAGCAAATATATATTTTTGTAGCTTTAATGATAATGAGGAGCAGTAATTAACAACTCTTGTTCACTGGAACAGGTTTCATAAGCCAAGGAAATGAATTTTCATACTACATGATGATATGCTCAAGTTTTATTCTTAATTAGTAAGACTTTCTTACTTTCTTGATTATTATTATCTTTTATTTTGCTTGTCCGTCTCTTCTTTTCTCAAAGAGCCTCCATGTCTCCTTCCTTTCTAGGTGAGATATGTGGTCATCTCACATATCTCAAAGAGACATGTTGTTATAGAAAATCTTTTCCTTAATTCTGTGATGTATCTCTAAATTTAATTGAGTTAATTTCTTTTTGCTTTAATTTGGGTCCAGTTTTGAGTTTTGGTCAGCTTCTTTTTTTTAATCAGTACACAAGTTTCTGGTGAGTGGACAATATACCCCTGGATACACACCAACTGCAATTCGCTCTCAGACAATGATCAACTACGCCCTATCTCTATTCCTGATATTCATCCTGCAAGCTAGGTATACCTTTATACGGTTTTGGAATGTGTTGTTAGTTTTTTTGTATAAAGACTTAAATCTGTTTTTCATGGTGCAAGCAGTGCAGGAGTAACACGAGGTTTCTCTATGTGTGGTGGGGATTTTGTTGAAGTATTCAATGATTCTAGTCAAGCTGGTGAGAAACTGAGACTAACTTGCTTTTGTTTATGCCAAATATGCTATATATGTTTCATTCTTTTGCTTAAAATGTAACCTCGTAACGCTGAATATTTCAGGAATGTGGGATGCAGTTGTGACTTGCTTTTTCATCGACACAGCACATAACATCATTGAGTACATTGAAACCATATCCAAGATCTTAAAGGATGGAGGAGTAATTCCCCTGTTACCCTCTATCCAACACCTTTTGATCTTTCATTGCTCATTAAAGTCTAAAATTATTTTTTCAACAGGTTTGGATAAATTTAGGGCCTCTATTGTATCACTTTGCGGACACACATGGCCTGGAAAATGTAAGCATTGGACTTGTCCCACAATCTGGCTATAGCTTGATATATATCACAATATATTTCTTGTTATTTTTCTTAGGAAATGTCAATCGAGCTAAGTTTGGAGGATGTAAAGAGAGTTGCTTCACATTATGGGTTCGAGATCGAGGTATTCTAACACAATATAATTAAAATGACACTTTTCTTGTCAAAAATAAAAGATCTCATGTTCTTCCTCACTTAGTGCCTGTCCTAATAACATCTGCAGAAAGAAAGAATGCTTGAAACAACGTACTCTTCAAATCCCCGGTCTATGATGAAGGTCAAATTTTTCTCATATCTCTAATCTTTAAGGTTAATTTCATTATCTGTTTGGTTAATTTGTGAGGTTGTATGTTGCAGAACCGATACTATCCTGCCTTCTGGACAATGAGGAAGAAATGTGCTATAATTACTTAACCTATGTATATCCCTAAAACTTATATTTTTCACTATGGAGTTCTTTTGTGTTGCATTTGGGTTCTCTTTATTTATATGTTTTTGATGAATTAACGGTCCAATCTAAAAAACCTACGCACTATTTCCTTTCTTTTGTCGTTTGTAAACTAAATAAAATCATGTTAAACTCATTTTTATGTTAAGAACAAAATTCAAAAGCTAAACAAAAACTAATTAATGGCCTCTAACCTCTATGAACAGAAGCACGTGATAAGTTATCTGCACGTGAAAGAACCTGCGAGTAGTGGTTTGACAAGTACTACTTGTGAATGTTTGTGTCGGAAACACTCACCGATGTCCGTCCTCATGTGGAACCCATTATCTCTCTATAAATTAATAAATTTTCTCGGTCCCGAGTTGGACCTGTGTAAAAAATGACACAATTCGATAAAATAATAAAATAATACTTTATTTTAGATCCCTATGTAAATATATGGTTCTATTAATAACATAAATTAATAATCATATAACATTAAAAAATATAATTAAGATAATTTAGTAAAATATGACTTTAGTGTTGTTCGTTTATTCTTAAACATACATTCTTGTTGGAGCTCATCTCTAATCTTTCTTATTGCATCAAAAACTTCTGGAATTTTAGATAAGGTAAAAAGAATTTTAGATAAAATAAATTTATAATAATGTGAAATTGTCAAAAAAAAATCTTATTTTAAATAGATTTTTGTAGAATTTGTGAAAATTGAAAAATCTCTCTATAAATTAATCGATAAATTAATACCCTCTCTAAATTAATAAAATATTTTGGTCCCAATAGTATTAATTTATAGAGGTTTTACTGTAATCATGAAGATTTTTTTTTTTTTTTGGTCTGTGGACCATAACGAGCTGACCCATTTAGCCCAAATCCTCACTAGAGGAGAACAAAAAATTCAGTTATTTCAACTACGTTAAATGATCTTTCAAATTGGTCAAGACTTTCCAGCCTATCAGCTACTCAATCTAGGAAGCCGTGAGCACAAAATCAACAGAAGAACGAAAGGAGATTTGAACTCAGACTACTGGGTTGGTGACATGGCATGTTAAACCAGTAAGCTAACAGCTATCAGCTATCGTCATTTAATTAGGAAGATAATATATATATATATATATATATATATTTTTTTTTTAACAACTGATAAGATAATATTTAATTTAATTAGACTTTTAGATACAATTGGTTTACCGTTTTTTCTTTCACAAACGGAAACAATTTTATCTATGGAAATTTCGAATTATCTTACTACGCAAATGGGCCAATTTAGGCTCATTAAAGAACATGAGGCCCAATTTGAGAAAAAAAAAAACGTTTCCTCGTATAACCAACCCCTCCACGACGACATCAAACTCCAAACAAAAAGAGCCACCATGAATTCATCGTCAGAGATGACGGCGACGGAGACGGCTCCGGCTCCGTCACCGGTTATAGTTACAGCCACGGTAACGGAAACGGAGCGGAAAGAGATTTCGAGGGAAGTGAGTGATGAAGAGGAGGAGAAAATACGGCGTGAGAAGAAGCTTGAAGAAGCTCTCGAAGCCAAATCTCTACGCCGCATCATCAGTGCTTACCTCAAGTATCTTACTTTCTCCTTCCAATCACAATTGTAGATTGCATTCATTGTATTTTTTCATGATTTAGCAGTGGTTAAGTTACAATTCTAGATTGCATATGATTTTGGTTGGTTAGCTTTATTTTTTATTTTATTTTCTAATGGAAGGCTTCACACTGAAGGTGTGTGAATGCACAAGGTCATTGCTTTTGATTCTTTTACACCACTGTTTGTATTTATTATTTGGTTATCGAATCTGAGTTTTGCTGATTTAAGTCTTGAAACTCTCGGTTCCACTGTAGAAGGTGGACTTTTAATATCCACTTTAATGAGTCTTGAAATAGATTTAAGTTTGTTGAAGCTTAGTTTTGTTGTAGATAACCATGTTACTGGGCTCATCCCTAGTTAAATTGTGTGTTTTGGTAGGGTGGTCTAGACTATATAATTAAGTTTGTTTCGAAAGTTGATTTAGGATAAAAGGTTCTGCATCTTTGATCTTCATTATGCTTGGAAATGTTTACAGTTATCCCGAGGCTTCGGAAGAGGATCTGAAAAAATGGGAAAGATCATATCGGAAGCTGTCTCCTGCGCACAAGGTAGTTTTTGTTGCCTGGTTTCTAACCTTGAGAAATGTGATACATTTATAAGAGAGACTAGTGGCATGTTCTAATAATAATAATGTGGTTTTTCATAGTTGCGTCTAGAGATAAACTAAAGTTCTTGCTGTTCAGTAGTTTATTCATTTCGGCAGTTTGTTATTTGTTGTGTTACTATATCGATATTATGTTAATGGTTTACTGCTTTAAGCATATTTTTGTGTTCGAAATGCTTACGAATAGCAAGACACTCATGCATAGCCGTTAAAAGATCACCAAATGATTTCGAGTCAAGTTGATTTTTTGTTGAATCTTCTTTTTTGCTTATATAGTTACAGTAAAACTAACGTTGTTCAATGATGCCTTTATTCCCTTGTCCAGGCATTGGTACCCCATTACCCTATGAAGTTTCAGAGATTAAGAAGGTGAAATCTATAATCAGTAGATGTTTTTTTTTTCATCTTGTAGTCTAGATAAGTGTCACAGGTTTAGTTGGGTGATATTCATAATATTTTTTCGATTATAGTTGCCTCAAGGTTCAGATATGATTGGTTGCTTCTTTGTTCATACTTTGGATTATGGAAGAATCCTCATGCTGCTAAACGTTTCATTAACTTTTGTAGCTAAAAGTGAATTTTCTTGTCACAAGAGAGTGATATAATCGGGGAGAAATTGAGTTTACAGTCTAAATGTGTGACATTATATTGCATTTTCGTCCTACTAAATATATGAAGGCCTCTCAGAAATGATTTGCATAAATGGCTTGCATGTATAATGTTGGATAACATAAAGCAAAAACTGGCGATAGCTACTATTTACAAATTGGAGTAGTTAAGTATTTGATCGCCTTAGCCTTTTTAGATTTATAATATGTTCATATATGTAATTTTATGATATTCGTGCCTTTTATAATTCTTCTTCTCATGCTGGCACACTAAACTCGATAGTATGCGAGATTGAACTTGTGCTATTTATATCCTGTTTGTGCTTGTCCCAGATATCCCAAGTATAGTCTTGTTTGATATATTATTAAGTTGTTGGACTTTGTTGTTGCAGGTGTATATCGGCGAATTCATATTTCATTTTTAATATGCTTCAGGTCAGTTGCAAACATTTCTTCTTCTAATTCCCTTGGCGTTTCAATTGCTTCATGCTACTTATTTGATTATGTTATTCGTAATGTGAAACTTGAAATACTTGATATGCTAGAAAATCTACAATTCATGTCATGTAATGATGTAATTCATAATTACTTGGCAGGCTTTTGAGCCCCCTATAGACTTGAGTCAGGATCATGATGGTTGTGAAGACTCAAATCTTGAATGTGCTCATGAGAAATACACACTAGATGAAAGGCCCGACTCTTCTTGTCAGCCGGCCTTGACCAATAGTTGTACATATCAGGAAGAAAGTAAACACATGCACGAGCCAGGAGTGCCTATAGAGGTCTGATCAAGTCATGGAAACTTTATTTTTTTTCATTTAGAATCTTTAATTTATTTGTATAAATGCAGGATCTTCAAAGGAAGGAAGCTCATGGTAATTCCCCCAAGGATCACTCTGCAGACACAAGAATCGATAATAAGACATGCGAATGTGATGGAGGCCAGTTGAATCATGACCATGGCAGTGTAATTCCAACTCATACACTTTTATTCTCCAGTTCCTTTCATAAAATGTTTTAACTATTGTTAGCAATGCGCATATTCTTTAGTTATTGTATCAGTTATATAAAATCTTTAGGCTGTTGAGCAACTTTGGTGGATCATACGAATATTTCATGGTATTCTAGATTATATGAATATTATCTGGTAGTCTATCGGAAAGCGTTCTACTGTAAAGCATAGATTTTGTTGTGTATATTTCTGTATCATACTTCATTTGACTATAAACTCGTCATACCAATTCATGTGATTTTTCTAATTCAAATGTTGCTCTTTTATTCTCTTAGGTATCATTTTCATCTCATGATTGGTTGGATCCATCGTTACAGACACATGTTCCTCTGGTTGATGTAGATAAGGTATGCTTTTTTCACTTTTACAATGGCTGATAATATTCATTTTCTTCATCCTAGGTAAACATAATTGTATTAGGGCTCTTGTAATGTAAGACAAAGATTGTAAGGCATCCTGTTAGAATCTATTCTCAATCTCTATTTGTTCCATTAGGCAGGAAATTTATGGTTGCTTTGCATGGTGACGTGATTCCTGTTGAGCTTAAGTACACCTTACACGTATGCATATGCACACCATAGATGGGACACTCACACCAGTACATATTGCATATATGTGTTGCGATATTGTGTGTATTTCTCAGCAATCTATACTTTAAAATGTGCATAATTTTGTTGTGTTCTAACGCAGGTTCGTTGTATAATAAGGAATATAGTTCGAGACTGGGCAGCAGAGGTAACCATATTTTTGTTTGTCACTTTCTTCTGACAATGCTGTACGTAGATTCTTTATTTAATTTTATATCACAACTGAAGTTGTTAGTGGTATATTCTTTTTACTTACAGGGTCAGAGAGAACGAGATCAATGCTACAAGCCTATCCTTGAAGAGCTTGATTCTTTGTTTCCTGATCGTCAGAAGGAGAGGTACACCGTGTTACTGTTATTTGTTCCTGACTTTTGAGTCTCTGACCTCTGATCAGTACATTCTGAGTTTGTGGAAATAGTCTTTTTGTCTTTACAATTCAATATCCAAATTTGATGGCTTGCTTTCTGATCCATTAGGTCCCGTCATAGGGACATTGAGAGACAGACAAATTGACAAACGAATTAGCTCCTTTTTTTGCCTGTTGAGAATTAACAAGCGAGATAGACTACACTACTAGTATTTGATTGAGCATTTTACTACATGCTGCATTGACTCTACTTACAAAGTAAAATACATGATATGCAGCCCTCCTGCCTGTTTAGTCCCTGGTGCTGGACTTGGACGTCTGGCTCTTGAAATTTCTTGTCTAGGTATGTAATACAGAAGATTTTTTTTTCTTTTTCTTTTATAGCTTTGATGATAATAGGGGATATAACAACTCTGTACACTGGAACAGGTTTCATAAGCCAAGGAAATGAATTTTCATACTACATGATGATATGCTCAAGTTTTATTCTTAATTAGTAAGACTTTCTTACTTTCTTTACTATATTATCTTTTTATATTTCTTATATTTTGCTTATCCGTCTGTTTTCTTTTCAAAGAGCCTTTTTATCCTCTTCTAGGTGAGATATGTGGTTCATCGATGTTGTTACAGAAAATATAAATCAATTTAGATATCCTAGTCAGTAATTTGCATCTTTTCCATTAAACATTTTTCACACCAGCCAACCTATAAATGTCAAAGTATTTTCTAAATTGATTTTGGAGTCCATAACTTAGTTTCTTCTATGATGTATCTCTAAATTTAGTTGAGATAGTTTCTTACTTTTGGTCCAGTTTTGAGTTTTACTCAGCTGGTTATTTTTTTTCATCAGTTCACAAGATCCTGATGAGTGGACAATATACCCCTGGATACACAGTAACTGCAACTCACTCTCGGACAATGATCAACTACGCCCAGTTTCTATTCCTGATATTCATCCTGCCAGGTATGCCTTATCGAAATGCAGAGAGAACTAGCCTATGGTTTTGGAATGTGTTGTTAGTTTTTGGTATAAAGACTTGTCTATCTTCTCTGTTAAACATAAGGGAACTCAATCGAAACGGTGATTAAGCAACTTGTATTGGTGATTTCATGTAGCTACAATCATTATGTCACTTAACTAAAAAAGTTTGATGTAAATATTTTCTGTGAGCAGTGCAGGAATAACAGAAGGTTTCTCTATGTGTGGTGGTGATTTTGTTGAAGTTTACAATGAATCATGCCATGCAGGTAGGAAAATGTGACTTATTGCTTTTGATTAAGTCAATATGCTATACGTTTCATACCAAATACACCAATCATTTGTTTACATGCAACGCGGCAACACCTGAATTTCAGGAATGTGGGATGCAGTTGTGACTTGCTTTTTCATCGACACAGCTCATAACATCATCGAGTACATCGAAACCATATCCAAGATTTTGAAGGATGGAGGAGTAATCTCTCTGTCACACACTTTTCTATGCCTTTGATCTTTCAATTCTCCTGACTGTCTAAATAATTTTCTGTCAGGTTTGGATAAATTTAGGACCTCTGTTGTATCACTTTGCGGACACATATGGCCATACAAATGTAAGCATTGGACTTTCCCCACAATTTCGCTATAACTTTTTGATATCAAACATATATTTTTTGTTTTTCCTTAGGAAATGTCAATCGAGCTAAGTTTGGAGGATGTAAAGAGAGTTGCTTCACATTATGGGTTCGAGATCGAGGTAGTCTAACACAATATAACAATGTCATTTTCCAGTAGAAATAAAAAATCTCATATTCTTCACCACTCAGTGCTTGTCGTAACATTTGCAGAAAGAAAGAACGATTGAAACAACGTACACTACAAATCCCCGGGCTATGATGCAGGTTAAATTTCATCTCCTGAAGGATATGATTATCTCTAATCTCTAAAGCTCAGTCTCATCACCTGTTTCTTCTATAGTTGGGTGTTTGATTTTGGATCTAAAGATGGGTTTATTTGTGATGTTTGTGTGTTGCAGAACCGATACTATACTGCCTTCTGGACAATGAGGAAGAAATGTGCAGTAACAGCTTAACCTGAGACCCTTAAAACTATATTCATTCTAGACCCTTAACACTATTATGGATTTTCTTTTTCTTGGATGAATTAACGGTCTAATCCAAAACATTGACTATCTGTTTTGTCGTCATAAACTAATAAATTATGTACTCGGTTGATGAATAAAAAAAAGACTTTGTACTCAACTTCTTCTATATCCATTTGCCAGCCTTTGGCTAGAACACTCTCTACTTGTGACCTCTTACCTCTAAACATGATTTGGAGATTCAGACCAGGCAATGGCAGGGACTTGCTGAACAAAATTGAATGAAGGGATTAACCCACTAGAGAATCCTAGTTTTAAGTGTTTGTAACTTTATACCAAAACGAATAGGATTTGAACATTGGATGGTCCCTTCACTAATATTTGATTACCAAATAGACATTTTATACATATCATGGTTTTATTATCTGTCGTAAATGGGGGTCATCATCATCATCATCATATAGGTTATGTGATTTGATTTCCTAAATAGACGTAACGTTTTCAGATTTGACGTAGTCCATTTGTCAAATTTGTGCATTTAGAATGTCGTGTTTACTTAAGCTTTTGTGTAAAATGGGAAAAGAGTATATATATATTGACTTGGCTTTCTTAATACAATCTTTTGCATAGCGCGTTATATTGTATTAATGTCTTCTTTTTTCCTTTTCTAGGTGCAACTATCTATACTATTAATCGAGAGGGAGGGGCAAAAAAAATTCCAAGCCGTTTAAGCCGTTTTCAATAAATTACGGCTTATGCCACTGGTTTTTAGTTATGAAAAAAAAAACAAAAAAAAAATTTCTGGGCAAAAACGCGAATTTCCATCAGTATCTAAGCCGACCCGAGCCATATTGTGTTTCCGACCCGGTTTTTGGGACGCGGATCCCATTTGTGACCCGGTTTCTCGATCTGTTAAAAACACGCGCGGATCCATATCCGACCCGTTGGATTACGCGCGGATCCTCTTTTCAAACGAAGGATATATTTCCAAATCCCACCTGCATATAAAAAAATCAAACCTTTTATATTTTTAGGCAACTAACCATCGATGGAAAAGGCACAGCTCCTTGGACCAAGAGATAGAGAGCTGACAGTCATCACTTTGTTTCTTGCAAAAAAGAAAAAAAAAAAAAGACAAACTCAAATGAATCATGACAATTTAAAGAGATCCTTAATAGTTTAAAGTAATTAAACTGTCCAATAAATAAACACAAATAAAAAGACTTACCAAGATACCTCCCGAATTGGAGGCAGTGATACAATTGAATTCATAGTTCCTCACGCAATTAACCAATAAATAAAAAAGAAAGCGTTATAATTAATCTCCAAAAAAAAATAATCACAAAATCAAAACCTTAATAATCTTCAAGCAGTTAAACTAAAACCAGCGTCATACAACTGAAGAACACTATGAATTAAAATATGAAATCAAGTAGTGTCAATTTGGGAAAAATCCAATAAACCCATAAGTTAGAAAAGTAAATGGATCCAGTCAAGATAACAAACCAAAATTCCAAACAACAGAAGTTTATGAATCTAAGGAACTAAAGGAGAATCGATTTTCATTCTTGAAATTAGAAGCTAAGGATTACATGCAAGCCTGAGACTTAGCTTAAACAAGACGGTGATAATGAATTTTCTTCCTCTATTTACTTTTTTTCTTCGCAAATACGCCAGACTAGATGATTGACGATATTTTTGAACTCCATCTTCTTCAACTCTAACTCCCATTTCAGAGATTGACTCGATTCTCAGATCCACAAGAGAGAAATTGAATTATCAATGAATCGAATTACTCACTAAATCCAAAAAAATCTGATCGAAGAAATACTGAAAGATTTGTGTGATTTTTACAAAAAGAGAAAGATGAAATCTTTCCCACATTTCTCAGCCAAAAGGTAAAGTTGTTTTCTTTTTTTTTTTCTTTTTTTTTTTGGTCGGCAAAAAGAAGTGTTTAGTATTATGGAAAGAAAAGACATAAATGTAAAGGCCCTAATGTTTTAAAGGTCAACTAATAAATATTTGGCTGACCGATTTCTATATTTATTTGCCTGAATGATTTCTATAAAAAATCAAGTAATATTTCTCTTTGTTTTGTAATGTTTTATTTAGTTATTCTAAAAAATCTTATAATTGTATAAATCAGTTATATATCGTTATCACAAATTCAAAATAATATATATATATATATATATATATCAAAATAACATAGATTTACCAACCTTATTTTATACATGTTTAACATTTTTTCAAAAAAAATTCAACCCCAATACCAAACCTGAATAATGCACTATATTCAGTGTTTTTTCAACGCTTAATTTATACATAATATGTTGGATATTTATTTTATATAGTTTATTTAATTTAGTTAGAGTTTAAAATTAATTCATGCAATTAACAAATAAATATTTGTTGCATAAATTAATTCGACCACTGTTTTTAGAAAAAGATCAATTAACATAAGTAGTTCTTTTAATATATTAACAGGGAGATCTCTATACTATCAACAGATGCTTAATGGCTAACAATATCAGTAGAAATTACTATTTTTTTGTTGCATGAAAAAATCAAAATCGGGAATCACAAGAAATTTCTGTAACAAAAGTGAACAAAATTTTAGAGATAAACATCTTTTAAATTTGGTGAAATTCAATTACCTGGATGTTATTTACGGATGTACTACCTTCGTCTTGCTTTGGATTGATCTGCTGAGATTTTGGATCTTGAAGAAGCTTACGAACATTATGTCGGTCCGTAACGATTTCCAGAACTTGGAAGAGTACCTTCTGTTTTTTTTTCATCTGGAAGAAGAAGAAAAACACTATTTCAGTCTCAATTTCGAGAAATCTTTGGTTTCGGATTGATCTGATTTGATGTTTTTTCTTTTTGGTCAGTCTGATTTTGGTACTCGACGAAGACGAACTAAAATAATGTCGGCTGAGATGTAATGTTTCTTTCATTTTTTCAGACACATAAATTATTTGGGCCTGACCCGAAAATAAATGGAAAACCCTTATTTTTTCGTGAACCATTAGGCCTTAATCAACAAAAAAAAAATCTAATTTGTATTGCATGATGCATTAGTTCTTGAGTTTTTTTGTTTTCAATTTTGTATCTTATTACTGTTAATACAAACTACATTTTTATTGTTATGTGTATAATAGTAAATCATATTATACGTATTTACTAATATATATATATATATATATATATAATAAATAATATGCCAAAAATATCAAACAAATCTCATTTAAAACACCAATAATAGTCTATGATTATATAAACTAAATTAGATTGCAATCTAAATTATCAAATAATTTTTCTACAAACATAACACCACACACATAATTATATATTAATAATTTTACTTTACACAACACAAACTATATATAATAATAATAATGTAAAATGCTATAAACATAAAATAAATCTAACCTAAAACACTAATAATAATCTATGATTATATAAACCAAAAAAATTATGAAATAAATGTTTTCCGCGCTGCACAACGCGGATTATTATCTAGAACAATACACAACTAATACTCAGAGTTTAGTTACTACAAAAAATAATTAGTACACATATTTCTAAAACAAATTAATTATTAATATTAATTACATTAGTTTTAAATATATTTAATAAATTAGAAAAGTGATTTATACAAAGTGATTTCTTGCTTCATATATCTATACTATTAAATATAGATAAAATAAAATAAATAAATTTTTCATTTTATGGTTATTTTCATGATGTTTTATATATTTAAAAATTAAAGTTATTTATCTTCATAAAACCCATAATCAAAACTTAAAACACTTACATAATATTCAAAATTAACAATTAACATACATCATTAAACTCAACTACTCTACTTATAATTCACATGATCTATAATTTATAGTCTAAAACTACAAATAACAATTTTAAAAATATAGGACCCGGGCGCATCACGGGTTATCCATCTAGTATTCTTATATTTTAACAAAAAAAAAAACCTTATATAAATATAGTAATTGATATCACAACGTCGTAACACATACAATATACGGAAAACTACATTGGTCGGTTCACCGAACAACCAAACTTCTCTAACGTTACTCTTTTAAATTATCTGGAATTAGATTAGATATACTCATATACACTAATTAAATCACAACTTGCATTTACAATCCCACCTGATTTGAAACCAATACTTTGTTTTCTTTCTTTTGAAACCACTAATTATTTTCCTACTGAAGAACAAAGCCATGTGCCCTATCGAAAATAAAGTTTTGTGATATACAATACTTTATGCATATTCTTAACGGAAAGGAAAATACTTAGTTGTCAATTACAAAAGAAAGTATTCTCAGAATAACATATACATCTGTTTTACTTTGTTATGTTGTAGTTAGTCAAGATCGTAACTAAGGTTTAGTTGTATTATTCTCTCTTTTTCCTAACATGTAAATATTCCTATAGAGAAAGAACTAAACTTTTACTTTGAGAAACAAAATAAACTCTTTATTAACCAAGAAAGGAATAAAGCCAAGCTGAATTTATCATTCATGTAAGTTGCATTGCTGCAAATTCCCAAAATCAAAATAAAATATATGTATGCTTTTTTTTTTTTTTTGTTACAGTAAAATATATAGACAATATGTATACTGTAGTTGTATTAGTTTCTCGAGTAAAATAAACTTCTCCAGTAGTATAGAAACTAGTAATTATAATCTTAAGCGGCATATATATTTGGATTACGCATGGAGGATTTTTGCTTCTTCTAAACTATTTAGTAAACCATTACCTATAGATTCTTGTAATCACAAAGAAGTAAAGCAAAACAAAACCCACAACGAAAGAGCCAACTTTAATTCTTTCTTTTTTGGCGCGTAAATTTAGTCAAATTAACAACAACAAAAAAAAAAAAACTTTAGTCAAAATTTATTGCTAAATGCCTAAAATAGACACGTCACTTTTATTTAGGCTCTGTCATACTAAAACATATATTCATATCTTTGTCATATATACATTTTTTGTTTATTTAAAATTTCCAAAATATTAAAGCAAATATTATTCCTTGCATCTTGTAGTTATTCTTTAAAACTATATAATATAATTTCATTTACATTAAAAAAAAAAAGGATGCTTCCTGGCCGTTTTCGTTAGTCGTTGGAATAAATATCCTGGAGACTTACTTAAAAATTAATGTTTATCTGCCCCCACGCGGTTCTAATACTAAACCGACCATATTCTTCCTATATATATATACATGACCATATTCTTCATTTCCAAATATCAACAATCCATATCAATATATCATACACCTCTGCATACGAACGATTTCATCAAGCTTTTTTCAAAGAGAAATCACAATCTGTTCCAAGATGAGCCAATACAGCCAAAACCAATCTGCAGGTTTGTTTTTCTTTTTAAAATTTCTTCTTCGGTTTTCTTACAAATTAAGCATCATCTTGTCTTATCAATCTTGCCTTAAATCATAATTTCTCTAGAGTTTTATGGTATAATACTAATTAAATATATATATATGTTATTTAGCAGCTTATCCTCCGCCGCCAGTGTCTACCGGTCCCTATGTGGCACCGCCACCGCTTGGTTACCCAACGAATGACACGAGTCATGCCACGGTGGCTCCGGTCGAGACAAAATCTAAGGGTGATGGATTCTTGAAAGGCTGGTTAGTCTTTTTTCCTTCTTTCCTTTTAAATTCTTAACGTAACCGGGCCTGTACGTTTGGTTAAATACAGAACCAGATTGGTTATTGTGTGTTGAACATGAAAATATTGATTAATTTTGTTTTCAAAACATTTTTGAATGCAGTCTTGCGGCCATGTGTTGCTGTTGTGTCCTCGACGCATGCTTTTGAGTTCGGAGGAATGCGCTGGTTTATTTGATATTCATGCAAATTATTATTATCTTTGTATTTTGCTTTTATTGAGTTATGTTTGGTGTTCGTTTAGCTTTGTGACAGATGGACCTCCTCCTATTTGTTAATTCATTTATATATTACTCTTCTTTGGTTTGCGTTGTAGAATTTATATTACTACAGTATCTTAATAATATATCAAAATTTTCTTTCACACAATCTAAATCATGCTAGATTTACAATCCTGACTTCCTCTCGAGTTAGTTAAATCATAAATGGGACTCTGAACCAATATTAAAAATGAAAACTATATGCCAAAATTTTAAGCAACGAAAACTATTGGGGTGATATTTGAAATATTGAAATTCGATGGTGTATATACACAGCTTTTGATAAACCCTAGAACCGCTAAACATAAAAGTCGAAGTCAAAACAGATGGTTCTTCACTAAATGTTGTTGAAATGTTGTCATTGAAATGTATAAATTCAGTAATTGTCACTGAAATGTTGTTTTTGTTCAATTTTGTCGATTAAAGTTTAATAAAAAATCTTTCATTATTTGTTTTGTCATTAGAGTTTAAGACGATTTTGATAATCATTTTTTCTGATTAATGAAACACAAATTTATTCTAAAATGAAAAAAATTAGTGTGAGATGATGATACAACAAGAATACAAAAATTCAAGGGGCTTTGGTTCGTTTAGCGCATAACCATTGCCTTGATGTTTGAAGATCATCTTCCACGCTCATTGGGACATGCCATGTTCCATCTTCAGACTCCTGTATCATCCATCATTTATCATCATTATGCAAAATGCAGACAAAAAAACTTTGAGATGGAAATAGAAATCGAGTGTAGTAGAGACCTGTATAACAATGGAGTATGGTGGTGGCATATGTAGTGTGAGTCCATCTTCTCTTGAGACAGATATTCGAACCTGCATCATTGAAACCAATACAATCAATAAGATATATACATACATACACACATGCATATACTCATATATATAGATATGTACCTGATGCTTCTCTTTCCAACTTGGGAAGAAACTATTTCCTAGTAATTGGAAAAGATGGTCTCTCATCTCATCGTTTGTCACTAATAAACACTTACAACTCACAGCAGCGTAGAGCCAATACCTGGAACAATTTGATTTCACAGAAACAATGGTTTATCTTTTTGGATGTCAATGCAATGTCCAGACTAAGAAATAATATAAATACCAATCATCGTTTGAGCCAGGAGGAGTAGCGTAGAGAGCACCAGCGTTTTTCCATTTCTCTAGCAAGGCTCTGTTTTTAGGGTAAGTAGCTGGACCTCCATTTACGCGACTCTTGTGCAGGATCACTAGTGGTAACCTTTTCGATGGACTTATTTGTTGACATCTTTGGACAACATTGTTAAGCTAGACCAAGAGATAGATAGAGTCACATTATAAGTTAAAGTAATCCAGCCATGATCTCGAGATTGGCATTAGAATGAGACGAGTATAAATTACCTGGAAGAAGCTGAAATTACGCTGGTTGACTAAGCCCATGTTGGCTCCGTCTATGACTGCATCAAACGGTCCATGTCTTTCCAGCCATTCCTGCAACACATTCAGAGTAAAAAAACAAACTTTTTTTTGGCTTTGCTTTTAAATAGTTTTCTACAATCCTCAAGACAATAAATGTTACCTGAAACTGATTAAAACTAGCTTTGACTTCTTTTTCACATGCTAATCGGGTCAACGATGTAGCGAAGGTTTCTGTCTCAACCGGATTGATATCAATACAAACAAGCTTCTCTTTGCAACATTTACACACACCATTCTCATCCATCTCTGTTTTTTTAACATTCCATTTGCCAGTCCCAAGCCATCCCTGTCCATGCCACCCACCACCACCATTCACAACCGCATCCTTTATTTTCTTGGCATCCCATTTCTTAACTCCAGCTTTTGCAGCTGCTTCACATTTAAACCACTCCTCAATCGTATCAAAAGTCGATTTAGAAACCTGTCTAACCAAATCTCTCAATCGCTGCAATGTCTCATAGACCTTGTCTGCGTTCTTTGTATCCATACTAACTTTCAAAAGGGCAGCAAGCTCAGGCTCTTCTGGTACTACCTCTGATTCAGCCATATGTGCATCAACTTCATAAGCTTTGTCTGCATTACCCTTCCTACAGAAACCAAAAAGGGCGGGTCCATAAGATCTCAGCCTTGGTTGAATACCAAAGGCTTTCATCTGTTTCACCATATCGAAAGCCATTTCCGGGTCATCCTTTGCAACAGCAAGTCGAGCACCGTTTGTGAATGTAGCTTCATTGGGAACAACTTTGTCAAGAATCATCTGCTTAAATATATCAAAACCCCTACTAAGTCCTGGATTCGGAGAAGACTCTGTCCCTGCCTCAGCCAACGAGCATACATAGAGCAAAACATTATAATGGTACTGGCTGAGCTGCACGCCATTGCGTCTAGCCTCATCATACAAGCGAAGAGCTTCCAAAACATCACCTCTCCTAGAACACATATCTAGCTTTTGTTTCAGCAATGCTTCAGGAGACTGTTGAATAGCTTTCTTCTTCGCTTTCCTTGATAAGTTTTCAGAAGGGGAAGCTGCTGATTGTTTAGCAGCAGCGAGGGGCATGGTGCATAGATGTCTGCTACGCTCAACAAGTACAAATCGTCTATCTCGGGTGCCTTTGACAGGTAAGGAAGTATGGTAGCAACGAAATGGAGCAAAGCTAGGATGAAGGAGATGAAAAGATGGAACTTTAAGCATCATTGCAAATAGAGGACAACACGCCCGAGAAAGGGAAGGAGTAAAACAAGTTACACGCAGCATAACTCTGCTCTCAAGCTGTTTGAAGAATTAATTTTCACTCCAATTCATCTGCAAGTGACAGGGAAAAACAAATTCATGAATTCAAAACTGAATTGTCTTCACTTACTCTTAACTTATAAAAGCTCTATACATCATCGAGTAAAAGCAATATCTTCAGTAACAACCAGTAATAGAGAAACATAAAACTAAGAAACCACCTTGATATAGAACCAATTACAATATATATATATATCTGAAACCTAGTCAAAGAACAAAACTTTAGAAAATGGTTATGTTCGAATGTGCGTTTTCAGTCTACAGAGCAGTAGAAATGTGGAGAAAATATCGAAATTGTTCACTGAGTAATATCGTCGAACAGGTTGAATGCAACTCAGAAGAATTTAGAGAGAGAGGAACTTACTTGGCGCCAGAAAGAAACTGTCTTTCTGGTGGGAAAATTGGAAAAGATAAAAAGACGACTTTGGTCGAACCAGACTCTCCTTCAGGATTCACCATGGATTATCTCCAAGGTTAGCAGATTGAGATATAAGAGACTGCAATGGAATGGATTTTGGATGCTACTCCCTAACGACGTCGTTTAGCTAACATAGAGTTTATTACTATCCTGTGAAGCCCAACAACGGCCTGAATATTTTACACTAGGGCCTTTTTTAAGAAAAGTTGCAAAACACTGTCTAAGCGTCAACGTGAACTTGAACATATCAATTCACACAAAGATTTTCCACTAAAATGAATATCAATAACCATCTAAGTAAGTTTATAATTACATTAATAAGATTTTCTTAACAATTTTTTTCTCGATATGAATTGTTCCATCATACAAGTTCTTCCTCATTATTATTTTTTTTGTTTTGTTTGATATGACTTGAATTGCGCTACTCATTTACTCCATTTGTTTCATATAGTTTGATTTTTTAGATTTTTTTCTTGTTTTAAGAAAATTGATTTTCTAGATTTTAAATACATTTTTATAACTTAATGTTAATTTTAGTAAATTATAAACTACCAAAAAATATTAATTGTTGAATGTTTGAATTGTTGAATTACTATTAGTTAGTTTATAGATATGGAAAAATGTTTATTGTGAAAAATAATAATTGAGAATGTTTGAATTGTTGAATTACTATTAATTTATAGATATATATATAAATTTATAGTGAAAATATTTAATTGAGAATATTTGAATTACTAAAATGACTAAATATTATACTAAATATTATACTAAATGTGAAATACTAAAAAAAGTCAATATATCTGGAATAGATTCTACTCATTTAATTTTCTTACTGGAGGTGAACGGTTTATTTCCGTTTTTTTATGGGTCAAAAAGGTTGAACGGTTTATCTCCGTTTATAAAAGTTACCCAAAAGGGATAGTCTAACATTTTAATCTTCCATCACTCAAAACGTTCCCTCCATTATTTAGCTTCTCCAGGAACCCCAAAAGACTCACGAAGACGATAAAATCATCTAAGCCCTCTCGTTCACTGCTCCTTAAGTTTTTTCAAGGTTCTCTTCTTCTTCTTCTTCTTCTTGAGTGTTCGTGTCGCTGATTTCGTTGTGTCTCTTGCAGATTATTTTTCCAAGGAAGAATGGAGGGATCTTCATCTCTGCCAGTGTCAGCCATAAGTAAAGAACGAGACTATGCCATCATCACCAGACGTGGACTTGGATCTTCTGGTACCCCGATACGATTGGTTGCCAATCACTTCAACGTTTCTGTGAGACAACCAGATGTTGTCTTTCACCAATATTCTGTAAGACTTTTTTAGTCATTTTTTTTTTTTTTTTTTGATCTGTGTGTGTATGAGATGTTTAACATATCTGTACGTTTTGTTTTTGTAGGTCAATATCACCACAGAGAACGGTGATGAAGTCAATGGGAAAGAAATAGGCAGGAAAATAATGAACCAACTATGCAAGACTTACACTTCAAAATATCTTGATGGTAAAAGGTTGGCTTATGATGGAGAGAAAACTTTATTTACTGTTGGTCCTCTCCCACAGAACGACTTTGACTTTAAAGTCACCTTGGAAGGTTTTATTTCGAAACGGTAATATTTTTTAATCTTCTTTCAAGGGTGTGATCAAGTTAGATCTTGTACGTTGATGTTCTTTGCTAACATAGTACTCTTGTTAATTTAGATCTGATGATGGTGTATATAGTCCTTGATATATATTCTTTGCTAACACAGTATTTGTTGATTTAGATCTGATGATGGTAGTCCTTCTTCCAGTACTAGCAAGAGATCAAAACGTTCTTTGTTGCCAAGAAGTTACGATGTTCAGATACGTTTTGCTGCAAAAATACCGTTAAGGACAGCTCTTGTCTCTGAGAGAGGAGCTAATACACCATCTAAGAGTGCTGAAGATGCACTTAGAGTGCTAGATATTGTACTGAGGCAGCAAGTAGCTGAAAGGTGCATCCTTTCTATCTGTTTGCTTATATTGTAGTATACAAGTTTATTGAAAATATACTTTTTACATTTTAATTAATGGATTGTGCAGGGGATGCCTTTTGGTCAGACAGGCATTTTTCCATAATGATAGGAACCCTATTGAAGTTGGAGGAGGTGTTATTGGTATTCGAGGTTTCCACTCGAGCTTTCGTCCAACTCATGGAGGACTCTCGCTTAACATTGGTATTTTTCACTATATACCTTTCTCATTTCCAACTTTCATAGTCCTTGTCTCTATTGTTAATTACTAGTTTCATTTGGCTATGGTTTGCAGATGTATCAACAACTATGATCTTAGAACCAGGTCCAGTTATGAATTTCCTGTTAGCCAATCAGGGTGTTCAGTCACCACAACAAATCGACTGGACTAAGGTAGTTCTTTCTTTTAAATATTGTAATAACTAATTAAGAACATGCCTAGTTTCAATTTTGTTTTGAGTTTCTGTTATTATTGTTTCGTAAATGAATAAAACTTGGCAGGCCGCAAGAACGCTTAGACATTTGAGGGTAAAGACATTACACCGTAACATGGAATTTAAAATTAAAGGTCTAAGTCCAAAGCCATGCAATGAGCAACTGTATGTTCCCCTATCATTGTACTCTTAATATAAAATTTGTGTACTCTTTAATTATTAGCCTATTCTTGACTTTCTTCGATTGTTTTCCAGGTTTTCAATGAAGATTAGAGATGGTGAACGTGCAGGAGAGACTATAGAGCTTACTGTGTATGACTATTTCAAGCAAACTTACTCAGACCCGTCTCGTTCTGCGAACTTTCCATGCCTTGATGTTGGCAAGCCAAATCGCCCCAACTATCTTCCAATAGAGGTATGCATCTCCAACAGTTTTTTCCTTGTTTAATTAGTCTATTATCCTACTTTTGTTTTCTTCTTATATATATATTTGAATTTTTCCTCCTTTTCTTGCATGCAGTTTTGTCATCTTGTGACTCTGCAACGTTATACAAAAGAATTGACTCCGAGGCAAAGAACTTCACTTGTTGAAAAAGCAAGACAAAAGCCTCAAGAGAGAATCAAAACCATCAATGATGTAAGCTTCGTTTTCTGACGTTAGATAATGCTTTATCTATCTTGCAATATGGCAGATATTGTTAATTATACTGACTAGAACTGTAGGCAATGCGTACCTACTCCTATGACGAGGATCCAATTTTGGTTGGATGTGGCATCTCCATTGAAAAACAAATGACTCGAGTTCAAGGCCGGGTTCTGAACCCCCCAATGGTATATTTAATCATGTTTTGTTTTCAGACTATATGTAATTATGTATGCCCATTATAGTCTTATATATAGTGTTCCATTTTTATTGTACAGCTGAGGTTTGGCAGGGATGAGAATTTTAGACCTAACAACGGACGGTGGAACTTTAACAACAAGGTAAATTATTGTCTAACAATTTACTATATTCATTCTTGTGTTTGGATATATGGAACCCAAACTATTATTTTTCCTTTTTTTTTTTAAATATATTTACCCTTAATTTGTTTCTTGTTTTGCAGTTCCTTCTAGAACCAAAAGCTATAAAAAACTGGGCTGTCGTCAACTTTTCATTTCCATACGACAGTAATCGCATTTCACGTGAACTCTTTGACTGTGGCAGTAAGAAAGGCATTGTATGTTCCGTAGATATACTGTCTCCGTCTTCAAATGTTGTCTAGTGTTTGAACTATATATATATATGTCTGGACCATTAACATAGTCTGAATTTGGTGTGTTAAATCGCAGGAATTTGCTCCACCTATTGGAATAGTTGTAGAGGATCCACAGTGGAGAAACTCAGGTCCTGTTGAAAGGGTAGAAAGAATGGTTGCAAAGATGATAAAAACACTTCCTGGTCGTCCCGATTTCATCCTTTGTATCCTGCCAGAACGCAAAAACTCTGTTCTCTATGGTATCATCTTACCATTTTTTCTTGTGGAAATTAAAGTTTCAACTCTCACATATATATATATATATATATATAACTAATCTTTGCAAACTATATATATATATATGAAGGTCCCTGGAAAAAGATATGCCTCACTGAACGAGGGATCAACACGCAATGCATCTGTCCTATCAAGGTCAATGACCAATATCTCACCAATGTACTTCTCAAGATTAACTCGAAGGTATATATATCACCACCCAAGCTAACACTTGAAATCTTAAGCTAGCTGTAGTGAAGTTGAGTTTTTTTCTTTGTCTTAATCTAGCTTGGAGGCATAAATTCTCTGTTGGCGATAGAGAACTCTCACAACATTCCATTGATAAACCAAGTTCCCACATTAATCTTGGGTATGGATGTATCTCATGGGTCTCCAGGTCGTGGAAATGTGCCTTCAGTAGCAGCGGTATTGATTACGTTTCTTGTCTTTTTGTATCGATCTCCATTGTTTCTGGTTTTCTTTATAGGATCTAATGCTTCATCTGTTTACGTAATCTGATCTCTCGTCACAAGGTTGTTGGTTCAACATGCTGGCCCTTAATCTCAAGGTATAGGGCAGCTGTAAGAACTCAGTCACCAAGATTAGACATGATTGATTCGCTCTACCAACCTACTGAGAATGGAGATAACGGTATCATGAAGTAAGTATGTGTGAACCCTAGCTAGTTTTCAGCTTTATTTATTTATTTATTTATTTTAGTAACTCATGATTTATCATATGCAATATGTTTAATTATCTTCTCCATGATTAATTTTCCATTTCCATCAGCGAACTATTTAACGAGTTCTACCTCACAAGCAACAAAAGGAAGCCTAAGCAGATTATCATTTTCAGGTATTAACAACTGCTGTTTATATATATATATATATATCTCTGTTTGTCTAATCTCAAATATCTAAATAAAAAGTTTTATTAAACAAATTTTCGGCATTTGATAGGGATGGAGTAAGTGAAACACAGTTCAACCAAGTCTTGAACATTGAGGTGGACCAAATCATTAAGGTCTGGTTTAATTTCCTTTAGGCTTCTATATATCAAATCATAAAAGGTCTTATTTTCTAGTGAAAGCATTATTCTACAATTTTGACTTGTTTTTACATGGCGCAGGCGTATCAACGTCTTGGTGAATCCGATGTGCCAAAATTTACTGTCATTGTGGCTCAGAAGAGGCACCACACCAAGCTGTTTCAAGCTAATAATGGTCCTCAAAATGTTCCTCCAGGTAAAAAAAAAAAACTTTTTATTCAAATTCTTTTCATATATAACTGTTTCATCGTAATTAAACTATCCCGGTTTTGTCAGGAACCATCGTGGATACCAAGATTGTACACCCGACCAACTACGATTTTTACATGTGTGCTCATGCAGGAATAATAGTAAGTTTAATTAGCCAAAAAAACAAAAAAACCCTGATGTTTGTGTAACCTCAAAAGCTTTACTCCTCACACCCTTTCTATATTTCCTCGCAGGGAACTTCAAGACCGGCTCATTATCATGTTTTACTCGATGAGATTGGTTTTAAACCCGATGACGTGCAGAATCTCATCCATTCTCTCTCATATGTGTAAGTTCTCTCTTATGAGTCATTTACCAACAAAGACCTACTAAAATTTAATCCAGCAATATATAGGATCTAGCTAATTGTCTTGATTAATCATCATTGTTACAGCAACCAACGTAGCACAACTGCAACCTCCATTGGTAACACTCCCTACTCATACTCTCTTAATTCTAATATAACTGTCTCCATCTTTTATCTTAACTAACTCAATATTCACTGTGTTTGATTTGTGCTCTCAGTGGCTCCAGTGCGATACGCTCATCTCGCAGCAGCTCAATTTGCGCAATTCACCAAGTTTGAAGATATAGTGGAGAACGAGAACATTCCAGAGCTTCCGCGTTTGCTCCCGAGAGTCCAAAGCAACATGTTTTTCTGCTGAGTAATAAGTAATTCTGCTTCTACCAAAATGCTCTCTTTGGAGGAAAGTTTCAGGAGGAGTGTACGAAGTAAGAGCCTTGCGTAGTATACAATACTAAACGAGTTTGCTTACTAAACGACTGCTTTTGTTTCTGCGTTTTTATTTTTGTTGTTTCTCCCGAACAAAGGATTTACATGCTTGGAGTTATTATAATATGTTTTTGGATTTTATATTCTTCACTCACCAATTATTTAGAATTTTGAAAATAGTTTTAAAGTTTTCTTAAGATTAATTAATGAAGTAGTTAAAAAAGTTATAATAAACCTAACAAAATGGTCTACATTTAAACTCCAAAAAAACAAACTTTTTGTTATCTATGATCTTTGCATCTACTTGATATCTCTTATTTGTCTCATTATTGCTAGAAGGATAACTCGCATCACTTAATATTGTAATATTTTTATGCTTTTTAAGTTAGATCCATCTATTAATATTGATTTTTTTTTTTGCTCGATTGTTTTGCTTTGTTAATAGTGGAATTGAAATACCTGCAACACTGTAAGCAGAACAAGCATAACTGTTTGAAGATAAATATCGTGGGTTGGAAATTAACAACATTGTTCTCATCATGACAAGTGTTTTGGTCAAGATGTATCAAGGTGCATTTTATTTGTTGGCATCCTCTGGCTCTAAGTTATATTTCAATCAAGATTTTGATTATATTATTATCTTTCAAAAAAGGTATTTACTCTAAATTTTTAATTTCTAATTTAATAATTAAATTTTACTAAATTTAATACATTAATTTTTTTTCCAACTGAATTGTATTAATTTGAAGTGCGGTGGCGACTGTTTAATTAGTTAGTTTTGGTGGCATAATATTGATAAAAACAAAATATCTTTATTTTTATTATATTATGCTTAAACTTATTTTTCTCAAAACATGTAATCATTTATAGTTTTGTGGGATTCGTAAGGTTTATTTGAAATTTATTTTTTTTATTTTTTTCAAAACATGATTAATCAAATAAACAATAGACGGTGATGTTCAAAATAATGGCCAACATGAATTTTATAAAAAAAAAAAGAATTATAGATAAAGTTTATATGCGGATTCTTGTCTAGTAACTAATATGTTAGAGTTTATAATTGTAACTTTGTAATTTTAGGTCAAATATTACTAATATATTGGAGTTTATAATTGTAACCTTTTAAAGGAAAAAGTTATTAAAATATATAAAAACTAAAGAACAATCTTTTCAGAGCTCAAAGATAATACATCATTCCAAATTTTCAGAGATGTCCGGATTGAGGTTGCCTATAAAACAATTTTTATAATGATTAGCTGATGGATTCGAATTCTGTGCAGTGTGAGTCTCTCATTAAGTCTCTCATCCATAAAAAAATATAAAATAATATAAAAATAAGAAAGAAAAAAAAAGTGAATCTCTCAAATTAGAGACTATTAGACCATCCCATCAAGAGTTTCTAAGTGGGTATCTAAACAATAATATTTTTTTTTAAAAGGATGAGAGAAGATCATATATGGTTCTTATTTAAGAACCTCGCAAAAATGATAGATCACCCCATCAAGAGTTTCTAAGTGGGGATCTAAACAATAAAATTTTTTTTTTAAAAAAAAGATGAGAGAAAATCATATATGGTTCTTATTTAAGAACCTCACAAAAATGATAGACCACCCCATCAAGAGTTTCTACGTGGGTATCTAAACAATAATTTTTTTTTTAAAGATGAGAGAATATCATATATGGTTCTTATTTAAGAATCTCACAAGAATGATAGATCACCCCATCAAGAGTTTCTAAGCAGGAAACAAGCAATTGTGAGGACCCCAATCACCAAGAGTGGTGAGAAGGGTCCGATGCTTCTTCCGTCTCCTCTACCGGTGGTTCTTCAGCCTGTTCTTCCGAAACTCGGAGGCGAGGCTCCACCGCCACCGGTGGAGGTTGTACTCCGCACGGATAGTTTTGATTGTTGTTTTACGAGAAAGTGGGTATTATAATGAACTTTTGTCCTAATGTCAAATGTTTGGCCGTGGAACGACATCACCATGACATTTGAGATAAGTGGGTATTATAATGAACTTTTGTCCTAATCTCAAATGTTTGGCCGTGGAACGACATCACCATGACAATGTGATTCATTATAAAAGTGTCAACTTTGGAACGCTTATTTTATGACTATGTGGAAGTAGGAGCACCCAATGGTTCTTTGGTTATAGATTCTCCGACGATTAAAAGAATCTTCATCAGAGACTTTTCGGGAGGCTCTTGCTCGATTGAGAATGAACCTCGTTTTGATAAGGCAGTAATCCGTATGTATTGTTACCCTGATAACAAGTTTATAAGATCCCTTTCCTCAGTTATGTGTCTCGAATTACTTTTGGAAGTTCCAACGGTATGTAGTGTTTTTTTTTCCTTACTGATTATAAATACATGATCACATTTTTACCGATGTTATGTTCATTGCAGGCTACGTTTTGTAACTCCATCAACTTCTCTCAGCTTATAGACTGTAGGATAATTCTTCACGATGTGTTAGATTGGTTGGAACCACTAATGCTTTTACTTCAAAATTCTTCTAATCTAAAAGTTCTCCTCATCCACAAGGTTTGTACTTTCGTTCATGCCAGTTTTGATGTACTAATCAAAGCAAAAGTTAATGTGTTTATTATATATCCTTTCAGGTTACAAATGAACATTTGTTTCCGCTTTCATGGAACCAACCGAGTTCTGTTCCCGGATGTTTATCATCTCATCTTGAGATATTTGAGTGGAAAGAATATGGAGGAAGAAGCGAAGAAAAAGAAGTCGTAAGATACATTTTTCTAATTCTAAGTGTTTAAAGAGAGCGGGAATCGCCATAAATTCAACCCGTAGTCTGAAAGATAAAAAAAAAGATGATGATAGAGTTAGAGTCTATGTACAGGGTTTCGACATCATCCCAACTACTCTTCTCCACTCAGCTGGGACGTATGGACTACTTAACATGAAATGGTCGACTTATCTGCAAGTCCGGCCTATATATAGTCCAAGCAAGTGAGACAATAGTTTGTGACATGAAAGTTTTAGGGTTTTTGTAGGCACATTTTTTAGATTTATAGGTTTTGTTTAAGTTCAATTTTTGTTGGACATTCTATTAGATATGATTGTGAGTTTTGACTTTTGACTTAACAAAACATTCATTGAATGAGTTGCTTTTGCTATCAATTGAGTTTGATGGATGGTTTTGCATGCAAAATTGCAAAGGATACTATATTTCAACACTAAAATTTGCTTTAATGTCTTTTTTTGTTCCTTTTTGATAAACTGTTTATGAAATTAGAGATAGTTCCTTGTCCTAATCTATATTTCAAACTGTTTACAAAAGCTTTCGCAACATCTTTGAGACTATACCAACGACGCTTTAAGCTTTAGGGTCTTATAATATATCCTTGAGGATTTTTTATTTAGTATATATACAAGCGCGTTGGTACGATTTGGGATCTAAATAATATATGCACGCATGTTCTTAACTGTTTTGGTTTAGTATATGTATATATACCCACGTGGATTTTTCTTTTTCTAATTTTCTTTTGGGTAACAAACATGCTGGACTGGTCTAGATAAAACCCAGACCCGGTTACGGTTCAAGAAGGAAATCATTATCAAGCTTCCATTTCAAGTTTTCAACGATAGAAGAATCTTAAAGAGCGTTTCAAGTAAATGAAGTAACAAGCCTATATGACAATGGAACAATGTGTATAGCGCTATCATCTATACAAGCACGAAACAGTTGTTATTTGAATGTATTTATCTACAGAAAAAACATTGTGATGAATTTGCAGCATGAGGGATCCTTCTACTTTATGGTGATGATGATCAAAGGATGTGAACGCCAAAGTCAACAACTGCAAAAGTAGCAGTCACCATTCTACAAGAGCTTGTAGTAGCAGTCACGGCCTGAGAAGAGTGTTCGGTAGTTTTTTCCACAAGGACAGTTGATCTCAACCACAAAGGCCTCACCAACTCTGTCCACCTTCACGCCTTCTTTACACTCTTTCTGCTGCTCCTCTTCTACTACCTCATCTTCCGCCTGCACCACAACAATCATAGTGTACTCAAAAACAGGACTTTTTGATTCAGAGATTATAAGAGACTACTAGTAAAGTGAGTAACTCTTGAAAAACATGTTCGACCAAACCAATCTGATTCCCACAAATGCATTTTCATCAGATAGACTCCATTCAATATCCAGAAGATTGTGTTCAGAAGATTCGAACCTTAGGACTGTCGTCTTGTTTCACAGAGGAGACTGCTTCACCGTACTTTAAGAGCTTGTTACACCATTGATCCAATTCACGAACTCCATCCTTGATAACATACAACATCTGCCATTATCACCATCTTGAGTTATTAGCTACACAGACCATTTCTACTCCAAACAGAGATAAATAAGCCTTGCGTTTCATCAACAAGAAACTTAAACTTCGATCTCAAGTCAACCAGAATCCTTAAATCGCAGAAACTCTCAAAACGAATTAACAGAACATAGTTTAAAAGCCAATATAGAGAATACAGAGTCTTTTAACCTTATTGGCTTCAGAGTTTTCTGGATTCACAAGATCAGCTTCAGGAATTGCAGTAAAGCGAGAAGATCCAAGAAGAGCCTTGGAAGGTGCCGGAGAAACATCGGAGACGGACCTCCGGAACATCGGTGGCCGTGGCGGAAGAGAAGCGACATTACTCGAAGATGGTGCTGTTTCTTGAGCGACGCCGTTTCGTATATAACCCGACCCGAATGTAAATCCAACGGGCGAAGCAAATGTATCGGATAAGGATCGCCTGTAAAGAGGAGAAGAACGGATTCGCGTCGGATTGAATTCCATAGGAAGCGGAATCTTCGAATATCCCATTAGATTCGAATCTTCTTCCTCAGGTCGTTGAAGAAACAGTTTCTTGCGTCGAGGCTCGTCAGCTTCCTTCGATTCCGGTGATGGACGTTTCACGGGGCTGGTGGTTGAAGAGGAGCCGAAAGATCCGTACGATTGAAATTGCGGAGGAGACGAGTTCGCACGGCGGCGATCGGAGTTGCTTCCGAAGCTGTTGAGACGAAGGAGAGACAGATCAATGTCATCTTCCTCGGGATCGTAGGTGTAATCAGTTTCTTGGGATAAGTCGATTACGGTTTCTAGGGTTTCCGCCATGGTTAGAGTCATCTTCTTTACTCAGTACTGTAAATGTTCAATGCGGAAGCGAGAAATGAGAAGTTGAGAGGGAAGAGACGATCACTAGAGTTGGGTTTATATAGGCAATGCGGGACTACTGAACCGGGTTTATCGTAAACCAACTGGTTCAATTGGAAAATGTATCAATATAACTTCATTTTCATTTAATTTAAATACAATATCTGGACATTTGCTTGACCTACAAGCAAGGGCTGGTACAACAAAATCTCGAGACCCAGTAAAAACAAAAATAAACCACAAAAGCAAATATTAGCAGAGAGTAGCATATTCACGCAAAGCTTCATAAGTTCTGCTACGTAACAGTTTGATCAAAATTCAAAAACCCCCAAAAAAAAACACAAATGAAGGAGGAGAGATCTTCACTTCACATATGAACATCCACACCACACTGGCAAGACTTAATACTTTTTCCCAAGAATTATACCGATGATAACAGATACTAGAGCCACTCCAGTGATGATCTTCACTGTCATGAGATGTGACGTTGAGGCTGTCTGAGTAGTCGTAGTAGTAACATTACCCGAAGAAGAAGGAGATGTCTCTGACTTCTTCTTGCTCTTACGTTTCGTTGGAGAAGAAAAGGATAAGTCAATGTCTCGAGATTTAACACCTACATCCATTGCCTCCGATTCCTGCAAGTTTGGTTTTTGACCATAAGCAAAGTATGTTTTGAGCAGCTAGTTTAAGTAGAATGCAAAGTTTATTTCCCTGAATTTACGGATCTTATGTATGTTATTAGCCAAACAGAGTTCTGCGTAGAGATACTAACCTTAGCTTTAGCATCTGCGAGCTGCACTTTCTGTTCAAGATCTTTAACCATTGTTTCAAATTCAGTGACAGCCTTTTTCTTAGTTCCAATCTCTTCTTGTGATTGCTTTAATGCAGACTCCAACTCTGAATGCTTCTGGGAGTGTGCTTGTTCCTATTTCCATGAAAACGTTTTCAGAGCTTAGTGACACAATGAAAGAGGATGGATTGCCCCATTTTTTTATTGACATATATAAAGGTCAAACAAAAGAAAGATCATTAACCTGTTCAGTAATGGAACTCTGAGCTGCTTGAAGCTCTTTCTGAAGTTGAAGCACTTTCTCATTGAGCACATCTCGGTCACCAGCAACTTGTTCATGTTCCTGCAGTTTTGAGGTAAGTTCCACCACTTTTACAGACGCAGCAGCTGCATTTTCAACCTGTAGAAACATCATCAATCAGTTAACCAATACTTTCATTTTGGATCCTATAATAATAACAATAGTTTCCTCTGATTGAAATAAGTGCATTACCTCTTCTTTCAACTGAGATTTGACATTTGTCACAGTCTTTTCAAGCTCTTCAAACTGTGATTCCAGAACCGACTTTTCAGCAGCCACTGCCCTGAGCTTCTCAATCTCGGATACCAGAGTTTCAGCTTTAGAGCTCTCTGCAGTTAGTTGTTCTTCAAGCTTGGAAATAACTGATTGGAGCTCATCCTTGGTACTCTGAAACATCGCATTGACTTGGTTGTTCTCTTCAGCGAGAGTAGAAATCTGCAACACAAAGTGGTGTCATATTCTCAAGATTTAGTAAAAGACAACAAAACTGTGGTACTGTAGTTAATAATTAAAACATTATTAGATTCAGGGTGGTGTTACCTGTGACTGTAATTTCTCCCCTTCAGAGGTCAGCTGCTTTGTTAGATCTTCTATGGTTATCTTTGAAGCCTGAAGCTCATTGGCTGTTTGCTCCTTCTCAGCCACCAAGGCAGAGAGCTTTGTCTGCAACTCATTGGCCTCTGATCCATGATTGGCTAGTTCCTGGTTCAACTTTAAATTCACCTCGGCCAGATCCCCACTTTCTTTCTCAAGCCCCTGGCATTTTGCCCCGAGCTCATCAATAGTAGCTTCAAGATTCTTCAATTTTGATAGAGCCTCTTCAAGCTCAAGTTTTCTAGTTTCCGCAACTCCTGAAGCTTCATGAGTCTGCCTTTTGTGCTCCTCGATTTGGTTTTCATGTGTTTTTAACTTTTCAACCAATTCATTTGATTCTGCCTCTTTCTGATTATACCTTTCAATTGCCTCTTCTAACTTTTTCAGTGCAGTTTCCTTCTCAACAGAACCAGAACCTATGAACCCCTCAAGCTCTTGAATTTTGATCTTGAGCTGGTTGTTTGTCTCTACAAGCAGTTCAATCTCTGATGACGACTGCAAAGATTTTTCTTGTGCCTGATCAAACTCTTGTTTGAGTTTCTCATTAACGGATTCTGCAGCTGTGAGTCTTCCCAAAGTCTGATCAAGTTCTTCTTTTAAAGAAGAAGATTTGGCAGATGCTTCAGCCAACTGCTCTTCGTATGATTTTATTCTGCCTTCCAACTCTTTCAATTTCTCAGTCAAAGAACTGGCCTCAGAATCTCTGCTAGTGAAATCCTCCATTGCCTTTTGAAGTCTATGCTCTGAGTCTTTACTTAGAGACTGATGCAAAGCTTCAAGCTCCATGGTTTTCGTCATAGCTTCATCAATTTCTCTTCCTTTCTGCTCAAGACTCTCTTCAGCAGACTTCAGTTTCTCCATTACGTCGCTTTCCCTTAAGCCAGCGGCTTTCAAATCATTTTCAATACTCTTCAACTTTCCTTGTGTGACATTCAATTCATTCCTGAGACCTTCTAACAGCTTCTCAGACTCACTGATCTTAACGCTGTAATCATTCACTGTTTCTTCAAATTTCTTTTTCTCATCCATCACAGCATTTAGATTTTCTGTTAGTTCTTTCTCGTTCTCAGTAACACTGTTTAAAGCAGCTTCGAGGCTTGAACTTTTCACTTGGAATGCCTCTAGTGTGGATTGAAGCTCAGCCACCTGACCCAAGTAACCTTTGGAATCTGCTTCTGTTTCCTCACACTTCTTCTCTAGTGAGCTAATTTGCTCCTCAAGTTCCTGAATTCTGTATTTTTCTGTCTGGAGTAGAAGCTCTAAGTCTTTCAATTTTCCTTCTGCGTCTTCATGTTTTGCCTGTGATGTTTGACACAGACCTTCTAGTTCAATGCTGCGCTGGTGAAGTGTATTAGCACGGTCTTCATGCTCTGCACCCTTCTGCAAAGCGATCCTCAAATCTTCTTCAAGCTCTGTATTTCTGGCCGATGATTGGTTCAGAGACGATTCCAATACGGATACTTTTTCTTGGTATTCCTGCATCTGAGTGGTCACCTGTTTTTTCTCTTCCTCGGCAACTTCAATAGCAGTTTTTAGTTCAGATACTTTCTCAGAGAGTTCTTTCAATTCCCGTTCTGTATCACTGCTTTTCAGCTGCAATAGGTTCAGTTGCTGCTCAAGCTCCACATTCTTTTGTTCAGCTGCAGTGAACTGTGTCTCCAGCTCTTTTATCTGTGATTTGGCTTCTTCTGCTGCTTGACTAAAGGACCGAACAACATCCTCGAGCTCAAGATTCTTCTGAGAGGCAGCTGCTGCTACAGATCCAGCTTCAGTATGAAGCTCCTCCAACGATTTCAGTTTCTGTTCAAGTTCAGAGTTGTTTGACAAAGCTTGTGAAAGAAGAGCATCTGTTTTGGAGAAATTCTCATCTGTCGCCTTCAGTTTCTCTTCTAGTTCATTGGAGATCTCTTTTGCTTTTGCTGCATTACTCGTGACCTCTGATACAGCTGCTTCAAGAGCTTCTTTTTCTTTCAACACTTCGGCTAACTTCTCACTTGCAGTTCTCAGCTTCTCTTCTTGATCTTTCGATAAGGATTCCAGCAGTTCCTTCTCTTTGAGTTCTTCCTCAAGCTTTGAATTAATACCTTCCTGTTCAGAAAGTTTAGCCTGAAGATCTTTGGTCTGAACTTCCAAATCCTGGAGACCAGATAACTCTTCCTTAAACAGAGATTCGGAAGCTTTCTTCTGCTCAAGTTCCTGAGTCAGTTCATTAATGAGGGCTTCAGTGGAAGACACTTTTTGTTCCGTCTCCAACAAGCGAGATTTTGAAAGTGCCAATTCCTCTTGCACTGCAGCTAATTCTCCCACACTACTCTTTAAGGCCGCTTCAATTTTTTCGTTTTCAGAAATCTTATCATTCAGCTCCTTAATTTCTTGTTGCAGGGACGACATTTTATCTTCCATTTCCTTGGCACTCTCTTTTGTAGATTCAAGCAGCGCTGCAAATTCCAAAGCCTTCTGCGACTCAGAGTCAGCATGTGAAGCGCTTTGCTTATGCAGCTCTTCAAATTTCTGAGTCTCTTCACCTGAACGTTTTAGCCCTTCTTCCAACTCTGTCAACTTCTTTCGTGAGTTCTCGAGTTCTATACCCAACGCATCAAAAGCTTCCTTAACCTCAGTTAGTTCCTTGTCTTTGGCATCATGGGACCGCAAAGCATCTTCCAAGGACTTTAACTGTGAGCTGTGCCTTTCTTCCACTTCAACAATTTTCTCTTGCTGCTTCTTTTGAACAACCTCAAGCTCTCCATGCTTCTTTTCTGTTTCTTCTAACTTCTCTTTCGCAGACAAAAGCTCATCCTTCAAGTGGGTATTCTCAGATTCATACCGTTTCAGTTCCCCTGCTACTCTTTCCAATTCAAGCTCTAGTTCTTTCGCCTTTTCTTGTGATTCATGTAGTTCTCTTTGTGAACCACTCGAGCTTCTTTCAATTGAAACTTCCTTTTTCTCTTCAGTAGGAACTTGCTCTGCTTTCTCGGCATCATCCTTGGCATCAAAAGCTTCCTTCTCAACTTTTATGAATTCCCCATCTTCCTCTTCCTTTGGCACTTCTCCATTCACAGCCTGAAATAGATCGAGTCAATACTTTCATCTTAGGTGCTACTACAGACTCAATACGCTTTAAAAATGTAAAATTTTTGCAAGACTCGCATCAATTTAGGAAAGAAAATTCTTTCTACTCATGACTCATGAGTAAACAGATAATTCTGCGAAACCCAACACTATATGATCATTACCTTGACGGAAACATCAACTGTCTTAACGTCATCAGAATCACCTTTCACTACAGGGACCTCGGAACTAGCTACTTGAGTTGCTTCTTCCATCCTATGATCGAGCAGTTATGGTTTCTTTTAATTCTGCAGAATAGAAAAACAAAGATATCGCCTGAGATGAAATTCTAAGATGATATACTTCTACTTATACCAGACTAGGAATTGTTACATAAATAAACAAATAAACAAATAAACAAATAAACAAATAAAAAAACAGTAGCTTGCAAGAAAGAGAATTCAGTTTCCAAAATTTACATAGCAAACAAACAAGATAAGATATTTATTATGACAGTCAACAGGAATACATCATCTCTCATTACAACTATTTGAAATACCAATTCAATAATAAATTTTGAATTTTGTTTATTTATTATGTCAGAAAAGGACATATGTTTAGATCAGAAAGCTAAAGAATCCAAAACAATCAAGAGAAGACAAAGATCAATAAGTATTATGGGTGCTGGCATGTGATGTTACCAGAGTTTGAATCTGTTTTAGTAGCCAACAATCTCCACCATGATACAAATGAATAAGGCATACTTATTCTATAAATTAAGTCCTACCAAACAAACTAAAGATAAGTAAGGATTAAAGTGCCCACCAAACCCATCAGCATCAAAGTTTTATTTCTTTTTGTATAGAAAATTGCTCTGATGTTGTGACAAAAGAGAATTCATTATACCAAAAAAAAGTATCCAAGATAACAAAGCAAAAGTTAAGAACCCAAATAGCAATTATTAATATTATATAATATATATATATATATATAAATAATGAAATGGTTATATTATAGGGAATGAAAAGAATCATAAGGTACGCCGACCAGATGCAGTGATGACTCATGGAACATTATTATATAACAAGAAAACAAGGAACTCAATTATATTTTATCACTTTTGTAACGTTAGATTATTCTTATTACACAAAAAAAAAAAAAAAAAAATCAAGTAGATCATAAGAAAGTCTTAATGATCATACAAGAAATGGTTGCTGATGGATCACAAACATCTTTATTGCTTGATCCAATATCCAACTATATTTCATTTTCTATCTTATTGTATAAAAACACAAGAATATTCGACCTAAGAGGAATTTTTCTAATCTTGGATAAGTTTTTCTCGATTAGTCAACTTAATAATTTGGTCTAATCGTTGCCTAAATAGACAAAGACGTATCTCGGTAAAGTTGCAAGCCTAAAAACCAAATTATCAACCATGTTCCTAATTACCATATATTAAAATATTCAAATAGTATGATCTGGTACTTAGAAAAAGACATGATTAGGAAAATAATACTTTTTTTGCCAGAACCTACCACTAATATGTTCTATGAAGTTCAGAGATTAGTAACCACAATTCAAAGATCGGTTCACCTTTAATTCACCATAATCAAATAGTTCAAACTAAAAATTCAGCATTTAGTGTTCTACAAACAACAACAAAAAACTAGAAAAGCTTTTAAATCCGTTCACACACAAAAGATCCTGGGACTGAACAGTGAACACTGGAGAATAGATTTATCGCAAATGATTTCGATTTTCAGAGATCTAAACACAGAGAGAGACGCGACTTGGATCGATCAATCTCAAAATGAAACAAATGATAACACATCAATAACTAAAACATTTTACACAAACCCAATTAAATAAAAACTGAAATTAAGGATCTGAATCGATTTTTGGTCAACTAGGAATCCAGAAAAAAAAAAAAAAAAGTAAAATCACAAGGTATATAAGAGGATCAAATATCAAAAAGCAGCTCATGAATTTGCAAAAGGGAAAAAAGAAGGAAGGTGAAAGTGCTATACCAAGTGGAGCTGATGAATCTGAGATGCTACTTTGTTTTTTCTGTTCCTTGTTTGGATTTTTGCTTAAATATTCAGATTTTTCTCGCAGCTGGGAAAAATGGAGAAAGAGTAGATGATGATGATGACGAACGATGAAATGCAAATTGGGTGTGAGAGAGAGAGAGAGAGAGAGAATCTTTTAGGGTTTATAAAGTGGAGAGTGTGTGGACGTTTCATATTTTTTTTGAAAGCCAAATCTGGCGGACGAGAAGACCGTCGAATTTGTTTTTTATTTCCCATTTTACCCCTTGTTTTCTGTCATGATCATTTTTATCCCTAAATAGCATAAACCGATCATTAAGATTTAAGCCTACATTTATTACCATAATGTTAGATACCTATTTATTATTTAGATAAAAAATACTTATCATAAAACTAGAAGGAAATCAATAACAGAAAAAAATTAAGTCAGACATCAATATCAGATTTATATAGGGATTTTTATTTATGCCTAAAGTTAAATTTAGTTATGGACTAAAATAGTTCTTTCATTAAAACTTCATATATTAACTAAGCATAAATATCATAAAATTACACAGTTAAAAAAGTGAAAATGTTATATAATGTATAATCTCTGTAGTAGAAAAAAATACTAAGAACATGAAACAAAATTAAGACTTCCAAAAACAAAAACAAAAACAAAAACAAAAAAGACCGGAAGAAAAGGGCAGATTTGTCATTTGGGAAGAACATAAGAAAAACAAAAAGAGAGGAGGAGGCGGAATGGACTGGCTGGTCGAAAAAAGCAAGTAAGAAGGCCCACAACACCAATGAGCCACCGACCGACCAAACCGTCCTCACCGCGAATACTCTTTCTTTCTTATTATTATTTCTTTCTTTTAGATTTGACCCCTCATCTTTTATTTTCCCCTAATAGAGACGCTTTCACTTTTTTTTTATTTGTTTTGGTTTCAAACTCCACATCACGTTGATTTTACATCTCCAAGTTGTGCAAAGGAAAATGTATCGTCACCCTACTTTAAACCGTCACTGTAATCTTTAATATGAATACAAAACAAGGAGTTTAAAAATCAAACACAAAACGGTATCACAATTCTAGACCTTTTGTTTGGTTCAACCGATCATAATGAATGGTAGCAAATAAATCCAAGCGTTTCTATAACTGGTAAATTGATGATGCGAGGTTTATAAGCCATATACAGTAGCATATGTTGTTGATGCATTAAATTTGTTTATATATGTAAGTATTTGAAATTCAAAGGTGGTCAAGTTAGCTAAATTGGCGGCTATTGAAACTTCCACATTGGGTCAAAGTTCAAAGAAATGTAGCCAATGCTCTTCCGGACTTTTCACTTTCATCGTACTTAAAAAAAAAAAAAAAAAAAAATTATCACAACTCATAAGAGAGAAATTTCAAGTAAAATTTCCATATTAGAAGTCTAAAAATCAGACTCCTAAATTAAAAAGTAACTAAACAACATACTATATAAAAATTTTATTAGATATTTTATAATTATGCTGAATATTCTAGGGAAAAAAATGAGAGAATAAAAACCAGGTTGGGTTCATGATTAAGAATAAGCCAAACGACCTCAATCAGGGGTGTTTTTGTTTCAATTTTCTTAAATGCATAATCAATAGAAAATAAAAGGGTCGATTTGTTATAATCCGGAACGTCCAGAAAAATTCCTAGTAAATTATCTCCGGTGTTCATTTGGAACCTCCCTCTTTCACTGCAGTAAAAATTGCAACGTTTGAATCTGATTTTCTCAGATTCTTCAATCCTCACGAAGCGAAGATGGGACAACAACAGCAATATTCCGCGTTGAAGATTTTGAAGAACGGCAAAATTTCTTCGTTGCTTTGAACAAAGAGTTGTTGGATGTGTGTTGCTCTTGTCATTTATTCGAGTACCAGGGATTCCTATGCAAACATGCGATACTTGTACTTCAAAACTCTGATGTTTCCTGCATTCCATCTCAGTATATACTGAAGCGCTGGTCAAAGAACGATAACAAAGAAGACAAAGATGGAAAATGTGCCAGTATATATAACCGAATGGCACGTTTTGATGATCTTTGTAGGCGCTTTATCAAGCTGGGACAAGTTGCATCTTTATCAGATGAAGCCTACAAGACTGCTTTAAAGTTGTTGGGGGGAAACCATGAAGCATTGTGTTAATTCTCCCAAGTTTCCTTCAGAGCAAGACAAGTTAATGATGATGGATCTATTGGTTTAGAAAATGAAGGTATGTTGGATAGTGCATCAAAATTGTCCAAGAACAAAAAAATTCATAAGAAAAGAAAGGTGATTTTTAGATTAATCTTCAATCGTCTGAGATGATTTGTAATTTGCTAGTCCCGGCAAGAAAAGATCTGATGGATTTTATTGTGTTTAAAGGTTCACTATCGGCCAGAGGATGCAACAAATGGGTCAGAAGAACTTCGCCAAGAAGCCGTAAGTAATCTGATTTTTACCATACTAACATCTCAAATCTCCAAATTTCTTATCAGTGTTGCTCATGGCAAACTATTCTAATCGAAATCCATTTAGTTAGTCCATGTACCCTGATACAATTAGGTTTACTTTGCGGTGTTTATTGTACTAAATATAAGTTCTTTCATGTGCAGGAACAAGTTAGCTCCAGAGCAGAGCTCCTACATTTGAGAATTGTTACATTCCTCAAGCAGATATGGCAGAGACCGAACTAGGCTCCCGTGCCGCCCCATGGGGTCTATTATTCGACTCAACAGACTATTCAAGGAGTGGGTTTTAATTGCACTTAACCTTTTCAATTTTTTTTTTTTTTTAACAATTTTTACCTATAGTGTTTTATTGTAACTATGCATTGTTCTTGTTATTCTGGCAGTTCTCATCGGTTTCTTCCATCCATGATGGTTACTACGGACATCCACCAACCATACAAGCCATGGTGAAATGCTTCATCTATCTATCTCTTAAATTCTAAGCTTTTGTTATAACCTTACATGTGAATCCATATCCCTGACCAGTAACCATTTGCTTGACATTGTCTGATGAGGGTATTTTAGTAGTTAAAATGAAGCATGAGACTGATATTCATATTTAGGGTGGTTTAGGGAAACATACATTCAATTCATGGACGGATGAGTCAATATGATACACAACCAAGCATCCAAGGAGCTGTAAGTTGTTTTATGCTATATCTTATTGTTCTCCTCCTCCCGAGTCAAATCACTGTAAAAAATTTGATTTTTTAGTTTCAGGGACAAATGGGTTTCAGGGGAAGCGCCATCCGTGGCTGCTATGACGTTGAAGAAACTCTGCACGACATGGTATGTACCCATACTATTGTAGCATTAGAGAACCGAGTTTGCGATATTAATCTTTACAGTAGAAAATGTGATAAGCCCTCTCTACAACCTTTTCATACTTGCTTGCATGTTTTGTGGTGTTCTTTTGGGCAGACAATGGAGTCCTCACAGTTCCAGGGATCTGGTCCAAGCCATCCGAATGATCACCGTTTGTCCCATTAACAGAACAAAGCTCAACAGTTGCCTTGTTCTTTTTTGGTTTCATATCTTTAAACAATGTGAATGCTTTTTGTACAGATATAGAAAAGGTCTAAGCTTTGGAATTGGCTTTGAGGTAACTCTTACTCTGATTGGAGTTTTTTGATTATATTTATAGCGGAATGTGAAATATATGAATAATATTCACATTTTGCCGTCAATAAAGGAAAAAAAAAATTTCACATTTTCATATAATTCTTCATGTAGACTTCTTATGGTTTTCTATCTTCTTGTCAGACTTGTTACTTCTTAACCCTTGAGGGCCATATGGACAACCTTGGACTTGGTCATTGACTCACTTATGCGTGCCACGGCCGAAGAGACTAAATAATATACACTATCGAGAAGTCAACTAAAAGCCTTAAGTATACAAATTAAAAATCAATCTTCAGACCATATCTATATATATTTTTTTTTTTTTTGTGTTAAAGGTCATATCTACGATTTTCTTTTTCTTTTTTTTTGTTCGTAAGTTAATAGATCATTTAATTATATTAATTAAATAACAAAATACATAGTAGTTTAAAAATAAATTTTATAATTCAGTTATTATGTTTAAAAACTTTAAAACTCAATAATTGAATTTTATAAATAATATACACTATCGAGAAGTCAACTAAAAGCCTTAAGTGTACAAATTAAAAATCAATCTTCAGACCATATCTATATATATTTTTTTTTGTGTTAAAGGTCATATCTACGATTTTCTTTTTCTTTTTTTTTCGTAAGTTAATAGATCATTTAATTATATTAATTAAATAACAAAATACCTAGTAGTTTAAAAATAAATTTTATAATTCAGTTATTATGTTTAAAAACTTTAAAACTCAATAATTGAATTTTATAATTCAGTTATTACACATTAAAAATGCGCAATACATTCATTTATATAAAACAAATAACAACTTTTAGTACTTTATTTAGTTGTCAAAGAGAGAAGGAAATATTTTACATTTCTATTTCTATTTTTTTTTTCGTGAACATTTCTATTTCCAATCTAACAAGTAAAGACAGATTTTTAACATTACAACGAAAACACTAAGCTGCTTACAGTAGATTTTCCCTTTCACACTATAATATCAGATTAAGAAAAGTTCAAATTCAATTTTCATTATTTTATAGACATATCATACATTTATCTCCGGTTTATTTTATACTATAGTCTATAGGTCACTGAGTAAATAAAAATAAAATGCCAGAAAACAGTAAATAAATAAATAACTAAAATTATTATTACTCCGCAAGGGATAGTCTTCACACAAAAAAAAAAAAAACAGTTCGAGAAGAGGGAAGCGACTAGCTTTTTGTAGTTTCCCATTTTTTTTCCTAGAAGGCGGGTGATCTCGGCTCCTTCATCGGAGAATATGAGTAACGTGACCGGCGATCGCACTGCAGACGACCTTTCCACCGCCGTTGCAGTCTCCGTCTCTACAGCTGTCCAGAGCTCCCCTCCCACTGATCGTCCTGTCCGCGTCTACGCCGATGGGATCTACGATCTTTTCCACTTTGGTCACGCTCGATCTCTCGAACAGGCCAAGAAATCGTTAGTATTTTCATAATTATTATCCCTAATCCGATTATTTTTCGCCGGCGCGTGCTCAATTTTCGCCGGCTTAGTGTCATTTGTCTGTGATCTATTGAGTCTGGTTCATCGTAAGTTGAGGAGCTTTTTTTTTGTTTTCGTCGCGAAATATTCCTTATTAGATAGTCTCGGTGCTAAATGTGTCTCTGTTGATTTAAATTACTGCAAAAAAAATTTTGATGTGGCTTATGATTTTAGTGTGTCCCTTCGTAAAATCCTTCGTTGTTGGAATTTTGAAATAGCTGACTATTGCTCTTGACGAATGCTTCAATTTTGATTTTGTATTTTGAAGAGTGAAATTGAATTTTGAGAGAAATAGACTAATAATAGTTTCGTGTTCTTATGGTTTTGCCATTTCTTTATCTGTCGAGCAGGTTTCCAAATACTTACCTTCTTGTTGGATGTTGTAACGATGAAACTACTCATAAGTACAAGGGAAGGACTGTTATGACTGCAGAAGAGCGATATGAATCACTTCGGCATTGCAAGTAAGTATTGTCTTCTCCTATGTTGTGTTGTATGTGTTAGTAGAAGCCTTGGAAGTGGTAGCGAATGTAATTTTAGGACACGTCTGTGTTATCATACAGGTGGGTGGATGAAGTCATCCCTGATGCACCATGGGTGGTCAACCAAGAGTTTCTTGATAAGCACCACATTGACTATGTAGCCCACGATGCTCTTCCGTAAGAACATGTGTCTTTTGTGCTATAGTCTTGATTTAGTTTCGAAACTTATATTTGTTGTTTTTACCTTTTACTACCTGCTTGTTAGTTATGCTCTTCCTGAACTGATGATTAGAGAACTACAGTAACCTTCTTTATCATGCACAGGTATGCTGATTCCAGCGGAGCTGGAAAGGATGTCTATGAATTTGTGAGTGGAGAGAAATTTCATACTCCTGCTTCTGACACTTTCATATTTCTCTTTTAACTGTTGAGTATTCATTGCAGGTTAAAAAAGTTGGGAGGTTTAAGGAAACAATGAGAACTGAAGGAATATCGACCTCGGATATAATTATGAGAATAGTGAAAGATTACAACCAGTATGTTATGCGTAACCTGGATAGAGGATATTCAAGGGAAGATCTTGGAGTTAGCTTTGTCAAGGCATGACATTAGTTTCTTACCTCCTTACTTTTTCTTGTTTTTGCAAATTGAGCACTTGTAGGAGTCAACTTTGGGTTTGTCGATTTTGCTACAGGAAAAGAGACTTAGAGTTAATATGAGGCTAAAGAAACTCCAGGAGAGGGTCAAAGAACAACAAGAAAGAGTGGGAGAAAAGGCATGTCTTCTCTCAACTTCCATTTGCTTGATTGATCATAAGTCCATTGTTTTGACTGTATTGCATTCTATAAAATAACCTGTCCATCATAAGTTCCAATGACACCAATTCACACTCCCCTCGAACTTTTACTCTCTGAGCTATTCAGTGACTGTTTTGGAAACCACTCTTATCATGTCATATTTCCAGTCCAACTTCTCATATCTTGACCTCGTTCACTTCTTTTAGGACTTTAACACTCTGTTTGGTGAGTAGCCTCTACGCAGAAAGCATTCCTGTCTCTTGCTTTTGTTTTGCTTCTTCTTGTTGTGATTATTGGGTTTTAGAATTGCGTTAAAAACTGATGCTTGTTAATCCTTTCATGTTTGATTTTCCGAAATACCAAAAGGAAGTACTTCTTTTTACGTGTAGTTGTATGCCAGGCAATATCAAGTTATTAAATGATTTCATCTCTGTAGTAGCAGCCTGATAAAGTTCTTATGCTTTAGCTACTAATATGATCTCTGATGACTATGTTCATGTGCCATGTGTGACATCCATCTTAACTGAACAAGCTGATCTCACAGAAGTGTCTTATAATTTTTCAATTGCATGTTCTTACTCTTTCCTTTTTTAATTTTTAAACCTGGGTTTTTCAGATCCAAACCGTAAAAATGCTGCGCAACGAGTGGGTAGAGAATGCAGATCGCTGGGTTGCAGGATTTCTTGAGATATTTGAAGAAGGTTGCCATAAGATGGTAAGTTAAATCTTGAAGACACGATTGACTAACAACACATACGTAAATAGCTCAACACTTTTGTTCTGTATATAACCTTTAATAAAAATTGCTTAAAATGTGAAAAGGGAACTGCAATCGTAGACAGTATCCAAGAGAGGTTAATGAGACAAAAGTCCAGAGACAGGCTAGAGAACGGTCAGGATGATGACACAGACGACCAGTTTTATGAAGAATACTTCGACCATGACATGGGAAGTGACGAAGATGAAGATGAACGATATTATGACGAGGAAGAAGTAGAAGAAGAAGAGAAAGAAAAAACCGTTAAGACGGATGCAAAAGACAAGTAAGAACAAATTTGGCTTGCAGAAACCGAAGGTTAGTTTACTCATGACCACTTCTACCAAACTCCTTTAGCCTCCTCTCACAGTCTCTCTCAGAATCAGTAAAATGCATCTACTTTAACATATAATATCAATGTTTAGATAGAGAGAGATTGTGTGATGTGTGTATGTGTGTGTTGAACAAACGAACGTGCGTGCTTGTCTTTGGTGAGTTGTCTCATCTTTGTTGATTTTTGGATACGCATGTTTTTTTCTGTTTTGATACTTTGGTATTTTCATGTACTCCCTCCGTTTCATAATATAAGTCGTTTTAGAAGTTTTGTTGTGTTTCAAAATATAAGACGTTTTCGTATTTCTATGTAGTTTTTTACTTTATTGAATATTGTATGACCAATAATGATTTGCAGTTTTTCTTTTTAATTGATTGAATTGTTTTTTTATATATATTAACTAATACTTTTTAAAAGTAAAATAATTTCTTAATATGCGTGCTTTAGCCCAAAACGACTTATATTTTGAAACGGAGGGAGTATTTTTTTTTCTTCATCTTCTTATAAATGGCAAAAGTGTTATGAAGTAATAATGCAATTGTCTGAAACAGGAAAAGACAATGATTCGTGTGTGCCATAAAGTAAACATCGCTGTCTTCACCTTCAAAATTCCAAACTCATCTTATTTCTTTCAAAAATTGAAATACCTATTTGAGAAATTTGATTTTCCATGAGCTTTTACGGTTTGAATTTTGGTGTTTTATATATTTGTTGTTGAAAGTAATGATGAGTTAGTTAGTAAGTATTAGAAAGTAAAATTTCTCATCAATCGGGCCGGTAAAGCACACGTTAACCAGTAAAACAAAAAAAGTTAGAAAGTTAAATCTTTTATGAACTTATGAAGAAAGAAAAAGTAAAATAGCTCAAACCAGTATAATAACTCAAAAGATATGTACTCTCTTTCTATGTTTCTTGTAGAAAACAAATTACTAATATTTTAAAAGAGGGCTACAAATTTAAGTATCAAAGCATGAGAAAATCGATACTTTACTGATTATTAATTTCAGTTAATTAAGTGTTACACAACTTTACAAAAAAGATAATTATTAGAAAATTGAGATTCGAGGTTTAGCTTGTTCCATACATAACTTGTTGGACTCTCCAATAATGGCTACCCCAAGGTCACCAGCTCGTATATATATTGCTTATTTGGTTTGTTTAATAGTATAGTAGTATTATTTTATTTTGGTTGTTTACTTTTTACCCGAGGAAGTTACAGAAAAATTTCAACTCCAAGGTGAAATTGATATTCAGAGTTTACATTTTCTGATCCTATGAATCATATTGTAGCTGAATGAATCATATTATAGCTGAAGGCCTGAAGCTTCTATCTAAATCCCATGAATCGAATGTCTACAATATCACTAATTAACGACAAGAACCCCGAAAAAACGCTTTTTAATATCAAGATTCATGTTCTTACAGTACTATCAAGTTTATTTTCTTATTTTTGACACGTATATAAATACTTTCAGTAGTATGAAGTGGTATATATGAATGAAGAGTTTATATTTCTTTATCAGAAAAAAAAAATAGTATGAATGAAGAAAACTATAATTGGAAGAAAACAGATTTCTCTAGAAGATAGAGATTCATATTTTTACAGTAATATTGAGTTTAATTTGGCACTCAAGTATTTAGAATCGAAATGAAACTTAAAAATTATTACTTATTTAAATCATTAATTATGGTACATAATCCTCAAATGATTTTATTTTTAAAATTGAACTTTATCCAAACTACTATAAGTACATAAGAGTACATATTTTGTATATTTGGAGAAAACTAAAGCTCATCATAGTCGTCCCTTATACAGTAGAACCTCTATAAATTAATACTCTATAAATTAATAACCTCTATAAATTAATAAATTTTCCCGGTCCCGAGTTGGGCCGGTGTAAAAAATGACACAATTCGATAAAATAATAAGATAATAATTTTGTTGGAGTTTATCTCTATTTTTCTTAAAATATTAAAAATATATGATATTATCTTCTCAAATTGCATCCAAAATTATTAAAATACTATATATGCAATGATTATTTCCTAATGTGTAAATGCATTTAAAACACATCAAAATATTGTTTTCATTTTTCTACTTTCTATATAACATTTTTAAAAATTCGGAAAAAACTCTCTATAAATTAATAATTATTAATTTATCAATTAATTAATAACTTCTATAAATTAATAAAATTCTCCGGTCCCAACATTATTAATTTATAGAGGTTTTACTGTATGTAAAAAAGACTGAGCTTAATATGTAAAAAACTATATAAGATGTATTGATGTAAGATGTATCATATAAGATGTATGTAAGATGTACATAATCCTCATCATAGTCCTTTTTTAAAAAAAAAAAAAAAAAAAAAAAAAAAAAAGAAAAAAAAAAGACTATATAAGATGTATCATGATGTGAAAAAAAGATGTATCATTTAACAAGTTTATAAATGTAGATTGAGATTAATATGTAGACCAATATTTTAAACTTGTTGAGCCATATATGCTGATATTAGGATAACAAAATATTAATTAATGGCAATGCATTTTTATTTATTTATGTAATTTCAAAATAGCTAGTAAATTTAAAATAATTATTAATTTTTCTATAAATAATATAATTATTACTATATAAAAATTAATTTTTATTTAGTAAATTTATATACTTATTATTATTATATAAAATTTCAACTATAAATAAAATAATAAAGATGATATGTGTCCAAAAAAATATGATTTCACAGTATAAATATAAATATGATAAAAATATTTTTAATATTGTAATATGGTAGTTTATATATCAATTATATTTATATAAACACTAATCGGCTGATTAATTAATTATTTCGTTCGTTGACAAAATTTAATTATATTAAACGAAAAAATTGATAGGATAATCTGTGTCCAGAAAGATAACGTGTATACATAACTGTGTCAAGATAATTACGCGAATAAGTATATGTACTAAATTGATAAGAATCAATGAAAAGAAATGTTCATATGGAGAGATGAAAAAATGAGTCATAGTATCGACATAATTAGAGGTTGACTTAAGATCTTTAAGCTTCATTAGTATTATTTTTCTTGAGCTAAGAGAGGAGTCAACTTGTGAGCTATAAGACCGTACATTTTATGTCGACATTCTTTCGCCATACTTTTTGAGTAAAGAAAAAGAATTATTCTTTGTCTTATATCTTTATTTATCTTTTCTGTTTTCAATTATTTAAAATAGTCTAAGAAATGGGGCTACCCGTAACGACATGTCTGAACCAGTCTAAATTTTAATTAAAAAGAAATTTCAATCCGTAAGGCTAAAAGCCTAAAACGATATATATATATATATATATTTCCGTAATAGTCGCTCTCGACTACGTCGTTTACGATGCCCTCATTTTCCTTGAGTCATTTGAAAACAATTAATCATTTATTATGATTATAAAAACCAATCCCATGTCTACACATAGAAAGAAAGACACATAGATTACCAACTCCAACTTGAGTTCCACAATAACAAATGTATAATAAAATATAACTTAGTGTTGGTAAACTTACTAACTTAGAATTATTTTGAAGAAAAATGATTTATATTCGGATACCAACGAAAGAAAATATTAGTTTATCATGTTTTATATTTCAAATTAATATAATGTTTAATTAAAACAAAAAAAAATTTGTTTGTTCTACGCAGGGATTGAAAAATGTGGTCCACAACATAATCCACATTGTTTCTCAGCTATTATCCATAAAATAATAAAAGAAATTTGATTTAAACCAATGTTCAAAACGTTGTAGGCACAATATTTTGGAGTTGACTTAACGTTTAGGAAATAAATTAGAGACTAATCGAGGATTTATTCTAGACTTTTACGTATCATTATTCATTTTGCAAATATATAATTTATATTAACATTAAGATACGATATAAAAATATATACATGAAATTTAGTATACTGTTTTTAATATTTTTTTCTTATCTTTTATTAAAACTATTACCTAGTAATTGTAATCGAACGCCCATGCCAAAATCGCAGACTTTTCCATTAACCAATATAATATCGATTTGGAATCAGAACACCGGATGATTTTAGTTATCTATACCGTCTAGAACAATGGATTTTTACTTATAGAATGAGAGTTGGGTTCTAGAAAAACAAATCAGAAATCAAGATCCCTAATCCAATAAAAAAAACAAGAGTTTTTATTTGGTACATAATTGATAGAGGCCCCTTCAAAAAAAAAAAAAAAATAGTTCATATGAATGGTTGTCGTATTCCGGTATTCGTATACATCACATGTCTGAGCGTGTCATCTGTATTTTTTTTAAAATGTCCCTTGCACAATATGCACAATGGATAAGATTTTGATACAAATAATTACCTTCGCTTAGGGACACTTCTAGAGCGCGTAAATCATCAAGCTAATGTACTTTTTTCAATGTCTGAATTTGGTTGGATCTTCTTTAGTTTTTTTTTTCAGGCTCATCATGGCTACTCACTTATCTGATATCGTCAGAACTCAGAAACAATATGAGATATATGGACAGTGTAGAATCAACCCAAATGACCCATTCTAAATACTTACTCTATAACCATACTGGTTTATCAATGAGATGGCCATGCTATAACTAGATTTCCTAGCAATTGAACAGTGAGCCTAATAATATATGATTTTTTACTACGTGTTATAATTATTCGCCGGAAGTTAGATATATTATTTTTAGCCAAGCAATTTTCATGTCCACCACAAATCATATATTTTATGGAAGTGTGCTTGTCATGTCTTATCACCAGCTGGTTTTAGACAATTATGTTCATGCGTTAAAAGATACAGTGAGCTTAATTACTCGAAGGTGTGATAGATGCTCCTAATTGTTTATATGTGGGAGTCCTCATTCGTTTTGTCTTCGTATTATCTTGGGATTCGTCTGTTCCTGATAAGTAACCAAAAAATATCCCAACAGCTACTAATATTAATATTGCTTAGTTAATTAGTACTCTCTCTGTTCCAAATTAATAGAAGTTTTGAGTCAATTTTCTTGTTCCATTTTATTAGATGTTTTGTTAGTTTTTATGCAAACTTTACATTTTGATTGGCTAAATAAATTTTAAATAAAACATTAAATGATAATTTTGTAAAGAAAATTAGGTTTCTTAATATGTGTGCTTTTAGCCAAAACATCTATTAATTTGGAACAGAGGGAGTAATAACTATTGGTTTTATTTTTTAGCCTATTGACGTTAGAAGGTAAATTTCTTTTATCATATTTTTGTTTCATAAGTCTTAACTCGTGACTATTTTTTTTTTTGTCAAAAAATCAATTGTGATTTTTTGCTCAAGCAATATATAAAAATACTATACATGTTTAAATACAGTGCATACTTCCTAAAAAAACGATTTGACTTCTTTCTAATAAAAATATTCTTGATGATATAAGAAAATCGGCAGACAAGCTAGATAGATAGACAATCATAAGTTGAATATTTTATGTTTATTGGTTTAATACGTTCAATATCTTGTTAATGAATGACCAAACAAAAACAAAACATAGTAGCACAATTTTATGAGATTTATTTACGTATAAATACACATACAGACCGATACTTCCATTTTTCATACCAACATTTTTTTTCTTCTTTTCAATTTTCATCATCAAGAAATCCAAAAAACTTTCTTATCCGTTTCATAAAAACCCTAATTATAAAAAGAGAGAAAATGAAAACGAAGAACGTGAAACTCTTACTCTTATTCATCTCCATCTCCCTCGTCCTCATCGCCGCCGTCAACGCCGCCGAAGGCCATTCGCATAGGACTGTGCAATGCGAATGCTCACACGAAGATGACGCTGAAAACAAAGCCGGAGCTCGAAAATACAAGATCGCCGCAATTCCTTCCGTTCTACTCGCCGGCGTAATCGGAGTTCTTTTCCCTTTGCTAGGCAAAGTCTTCCCTTCTTTGCGTCCCGAAACATCTTTCTTCTTCGTCACGAAATCTTTCGCCGCCGGAGTTATCCTCGCAACAGGATTTATGCATGTCTTGCCTGAGGCTTACACGATGCTTAACTCGCCGTGTCTAACATCAGAAGCCTGGGAATTTCCGTTCACCGGCTTGATTGCGATGATCGCTGCGATCTTGACGCTATCCGTCGATACATTTGCCACTTCGAGTTTCTATAAATCTCATTGCAAAGCGTCGAAGGCGATCGCTGATGGAGAATCCGGCGAGCCCTCCGTCGACTCCGACAAAGTCCAAATTCTCCGGACTAGAGTTATTGCACAGGTTTGTTGATCTCCACGATTTAACAATCATATATATAGCGTTTGCGTTTTCTAGTTATTTTACATATTTTTCTATATTATATTTTTAATTTGATTTTTATTTTATTTTGGCAAAAGAAATGAATTGATAGAGGAAACTGAATTTGCAATTCCATTTTGGCTGTACTGATACGTACTGCTTCGGATCGAACATTATTGTGAATTGGAAACGTTACATTTTTGAAAAATTAAAGGATATGTTTGATAACATAATGTTGTTTGTGAAAATATAATAGATAAATGTGAAAACTAAACTAAACGATTAAAAAAAACAATCGGAAAAAATGAAAAAAAAAAATTGCATTATTCGAATTTAATTATATTATCTTTATTCATGAAAAAAAAAGAATTATAATTAAGTTCATGCACTTGTGAGCGTTTCTTTGTTGTCGAGGTGGGTGAATTAGAATCGGACCATGTGAGATTTGATTCTCTAGAGAAACCATCACATGTTATTGAGGGCCGAAATTCCAATTAAGAACTTTTTGATATGGTTTAGCTTTGATATATCAATTTCAATATATAATAAGAAAAAGGTTATGTCCATTTTTCTCATGCATGGAAACTCCTAAAAAATCAGATCACATGGCGTAATTTTCTTTGGTCCGAAATCTGAAAAGAAACATGTAATGTAAAGTTTTGATACTACCTCAGAACTGATATTCTTGTGTTTTTTTTTTTATTATTATTAAAATCTAAATAGGTATTGGAGTTGGGAATAATAGTACACTCAGTGGTAATAGGCATATCACTAGGAGCTTCACAGAGCCCAGATGCCGCCAAAGCCCTCTTTATTGCCTTAATGTTTCATCAGTGCTTCGAAGGTCTTGGCCTTGGTGGTTGTATTGCTCAGGTACCTTGACCCTTCTATATATTCATTTATTTACTTCACTGATGAAGCTATATTTCCGATATCCATTACATATATGTGATGAGTAATGACGAAACATATATCTGATATGATCTCCCCTTTTATATATTTTAAAGACTTACGTACATGATTGCACAGTTTTTAACTTTTACTGGTTCCAAAATTGACTAATTTTTTTTTTTTTTGAAAAAAATATTCGTTGGATAGGTATGTAAAATAAGTAGTCAAATACTAGCAAACATTAGAGTAATGAAGTGTTTTTTATAAGTTGAACCAAGTTGCATTTTAACCAAGGTCAATATCACCGTTATAAAAATAATAATAATAATTACCATTACATGCAGGTTTTCATTACTTGTGCCTTTTCTTTTATACATGTTTTTAACTTTTGTTTTGTTTTGTCATTTCATTGTTATATTAATGTATTATAAAAAATACTACATTAATAACATTCAAATATCTATACAAGATAATTATTGAATTGTATGTTCAAAATTTGTGATTGCTTGATAAAAATGTAATAATATGTTTAATTTTGTTCTCTAGTTTATTTTTTTTGTTTTGGTTAAACAATTATATTCTCTACTTAGTTAAATAGAACTATAAACTTTTTTTTTTTAAAAGAACAGTATATATTAAAAAAAAAATTATGAGACGTCGGTCGACAAAATACTTTGGAAAAAGATTGATCACTTTTTGTTTTTGTTTTTCCTTTTTTTGAATTGAATGTAAAATTATATTTAAAACCCAAAAAAAAAAACTGTTTTTACATCACGTGCAGCAAATGAATTAAGAGTTTGAGAAAAAGATTGATCACTTTATTTCGATATTTTTTGGTGCAGGGAAAATTCAAGTGTTTGTCAGTTACAATAATGTCGACGTTCTTCGCAATAACAACCCCAATAGGTATCGTTGTCGGAATGGGAATATCCAATACGTACGATGAGTCTTCACCAACGGCTCTGATCGCTCAAGGAGTATTGAACGCTGCATCCGCAGGTATTCTCATCTACATGTCTCTAGTAGACCTTCTCGCAGCAGATTTCATGCACCCCAAGATGCAATCTAATACTGGGCTTCAAATTATGGCCCATATTACTCTTCTTTTTGGTGTTGGTCTCATGTCTCTATTGGCTAAATGGGCTTGAAAATTTCTAAAGCATCTCTTTCAGTTTTGTTCATGCCTTTTTTTTTTTTATGGTTGTTCGAATTATTTGTTCTTGTTTCCCCTTTCTGGTTATATTTTTGAGATCTCTGATTTCCTGGCCACATCATGTAACTGTATTAATGTGTAACATTATTTCAACTATGTATATTGATCCATGTCCCAGAAAAGTAATGAGCCTTGATTTTGTTTCTTTCTTCTTCTTTTGGTTTTGATCATTGATTTGTTGCTTGTGTGATTTGTAATAATCTATCTTATATATATATATATATATATGTGTGTGTGTGTATAGTTCAATTAGCTCTTATACGAGGGTTTTAGAGCTATATGTGCAAAAAATCCAGTTACAATATATACTTGACATCCACGACCTAAATCTACATTTACCTCTTCAACAAATCATGCACTATGTTCTTATATTAATTTGTGAGCTCGTGAAATTAATTTCCTCACAAATAGATTTCTAACAGATTTATTAACATTAACAGTTTTAAAAAGATTCATTAACATAACTTAATATAAAGCATTAAATTAAACTTCAAATTAAAATGATCCCAGAAACTTAAAAAAAAAAAAAAACAACCTAAATGAGTAGAAACTGTTGAGTGGATCCTCATCACCTTTTTTTCAGTTATAAAAGTTTCAGTATATAAAAAAAACTCCAAAATCCTTACCTAAAAATCACATAAAACTATTTAGTACAGAGGTGATTTCGAATCTCTCATTTAAAAAATAAATAAATGATTTTATCTATATTCCGTGATTGTTACCGTTCCAAAGAGGCGGAACGAGAGGAATCATCGATGATCGATCGACAATTGTTGACTCCTAACTCGGGGCGACGCACGTGTGAGGATTCCACACGGTGGCGACCGTCTTTATATCCCATCTTGGAGGACGACGGCGAGAGTAACCGCTTAACGGCGAAGGTCTCACTCGTTAGTGCAAAATCAAAGGCCAAACAAATTATTTCCTTCAGCTGCAGACTCAAAAAAGCCTGGTCAGTTCTCTTACGGATATATTTACAAGTTTTTTTTTTTTTTTTTTTTTTTTGGTCATCACTTACGTATGTATATACAAGTTCTGCACTGTATTTCATTATTTTCTTCAAATCCATATTAAATTATGGTTAAAAAAAGAAGAAGCAAATCTTTGTTAGATTTCTTTAGGCATACACAGGAATTTATAACATTTTTTTCTATTTCCTGACATTTTTTTTCCTAACATCGATCGACTATATATGTCAGATGGTTTTTTTCCCATTTTTTAGACTAATTTTAGTATCGAGGAATCATCGATCGGGTGACTGGTTACATCTGTTAATTAGTGACCGTACATCTATCCATTGAACTAACTCCATGAAAACGGATCTAGCACGATTAAACATAACTACGTCTAACCTAAAATGTTTAAGAAAATAATAATAATCTGGTTCAGAGAGTAAATGGAAAATTTAAAAGAATGACCCAAAGAAGTTTGCTGCAATTATAGACATTAACCTTTAATTTTAATCCAACAAAAATATGATAGAAATTAAAAGAAAAATTAAAACGAATGATCAACCAAAGACGTTTCATTTTCGTGGTTTTTTTTTTTTCTTTTTTTTTTTGTGATTACATACATTTATGTTTGAGATATTTGTTTGGACTCTAAAGAGAAAATATGTTTGATTATAATATTGTTATAAGTCAAATCCACTAGCCTTGGAAGCTTTTTCATTTATATTTTGTTGATAAAAATAAATTAATGTTTTTTGTTTGTTTAATAGGTACATTGCAATGTCGACGGATATAAGAGCCTCGCCGGGGTTTTCTCCTTGTCCGGTTATGCGTTGAATTCCATAATCTTCTTCCCCTTGTGCAATGCGAAAGAATTTGCATATATATAATGTAAAGTATTTTATCTTTTGCCTATCATTTCATTTTTTTTTTAAATCAGAAAAAAAAATGGAGAAGTGACTCCATGCTCTTGAGCATGTTTGAAGTTTCAAAACAATAAAATTAATATTTGGTTTAAGTGACAGCAAAGAGCAAACTAAACAATATTTTTTCAGTGGTTTTAACGTTTCTCGACTCATTATTATGGCCAGGGGCTGAAAGTTGATAAAATATTGACATAAAAATAAATAATTTAAAAACGTACTTGAGTTTTTTTTTATATGACAGTTCATGGATATTGAAGAAGATGGAAATCAAATTGAACAAGTCTATTTATTTCTGCAAAACAAAAAAAAGTATTATTTTATACTTTGGTGTTAGTTGTAAATTTTTTTTTTTGTTGGCATCAATAATAAAAAAATTTATGGACGTCTTATACTCCGTTTGTAAAGATATCAAAATTATGTTAGTTATAGTAATTAACTAGATTTATACCCGCGGTAATTGTTTTAATAAAAAAATTAATTTTTTTTGTTTATTTATTATTTGTAAATGGAAAATTTTCATTAAAATCCTCTAAAGTAGTACACATCGTGGGTCAATTGTTTTAATAAAATTTTGTAGTTTTTTTGTTTATTTATTATTTATAAATGCAAAAATCCCATAAAAAACTTATAAAGTAGCACACATTTCTACATCAAACCTTCAAAGTATTACATTTCCACTTTAAACCGTCAAAGTAAAATTTTTTCCAGTTTAAATCTTCAAATTAAAGTAGTATTTTGTTTCGCACCGATATTTCCGATCCTGGAAAACTTAACTCTGTTAACGAAAAAATTAACTCTGTTAACGGAAAAGTTAACCCCAACAATTTTTTAAATGAAAAACGAAACAAAACGCCACTTTGAAGGTTTAAACTGGAAAAAGTTTCATTTTGGAGGTTTAATGTAAAAGTATGTGTCACTTTTAAGGTTTTTATAGAATTTTTCCGTTTATAAAATATAAAAATTGACCCGCATATACAGATTTTAACTTGCTATTTTTTTATAAACAATAAACAAAAAAATAAAAATATTTATAAACAGTAAAGAGATAAAAAAAATTGTAAGCTAAAATTAAATGGAAAAAAATACAAAATTTTTAAACCATTATACACATGAGGTTCACTCTTCTAACCTATGTAATAGTTGAATATAAAATTTAGATTATGCACACATTAAATAAACCGAATATATATTTTTAAAGTTCAGACGTCTGATAAATCAAACTTTTTGCTCATTCGTATTTGAAATTATTTTGGTCATTTTTATAATACGATCCTGAAATATTACCCAAATTATTTAGCCTATGCGGGACATTGAACAAATATCATTTTTTCTTCATCGATTGAGTAATAAATGTCTATTTTTTAAATTCCAATCACAACATATGTAGAAAACGTTAATTTTTATTAATTATATGCATTATTACTTGAATAGTGACTGGAAACACCCTTTAAGATTGAGTCCTTTTTAATAGTTTAGTAGATATATAATTATTTTTAATTATTTCAACTAAAGAATCAGATTAAACCGAATAATGTTTTGAAATTTGGACGTCTCATAAGTTAATGTTCCTTTTCATTCGTATTTAAAATCATTTTGATTTTTTTTTTGCATAAAATGGACTGAACTATTGTCCACAAATTTTAGTCAATGTGAGATGTTTAAATTATTTTAACTAAAAAATGGAAAAAAACCGAATACATTTTTTTAAATTTTGACGCCTGATAAGTCAAGTTTTCTGCTCATTCGTATTTGAAATCATTTTGGTATTTTTATAATACGATTATGAACTATTGCCACCAAAATTTAGTCAATATGGGATGTTGAACACACATTGCTGTAAAAAAAAAAGAACACACACTTTTTTCTTTTTTAATTTAGTAATATATGTATGTTTTAAAAAACTTTAATCACAATATATGCAGAAAAAAAAATTAAATTTTAATAATTATATATGTTATATAATAATTTAAAATAATTTGAAAATAAGATCTAACAAAGGTGATAGGAGAATTATAATTCATACTATTAATATTGCAATATTAAATAAGGAAATAAATGATGAAGAGAAAAAAAGGAAAAGATGCAAAGTTGTGTTTGGATACAATGATACAATTCTTTTTTTTTTTTTTTTTTTTTTTTAACTTCTATAGTGTTTGGAAACACCCTCTAAGATTGAGTATTTTTTAATAGTTTAAGTAGATGGTATGTAAGTTAGTAATGACATCAATGACCTGCTGTATTTTGTTTCACAAAAATTTCGATAACGAAACGTCTATTGCTCAATGGTTTTTTTTTTTTTTTTTTTTTTTTTTGTCAACTGATTTTTTATTGAAAATGCAAATGAAAAGATACATTGTCAAGATACAACAAGTACATAAGCCGGCGGAAAACTAGATATCCCCGGAGACTGAAAGCCCAAAAGAGGGAAGCTAATGCCCTAAGAAACAGGGAAACTAATTAAACAAAGTAATACAAACCACAAACGACGAAGCCAAAGTCAAAAACTTGTAACGCTCGAATGGAAACAAACTTGCCAATCAAAATCCCACCCAAAAGTGAACAAAGCTAGCCACAAAGGACAACCAGCATCCATCTTGCAGCTAACGAAACCTCCTATTGCGAAGCTAGGGTACCTCTCAAAATAAATGAACCTAGACTACTAATCCGACAAGGAGACACGAGACACAGAGACCAAATCTCACCAACCTTCGGAAACGGCAAAGTCGCAAACCACGACCAGAAGATGCCTCATTAGAAGCCACGAACAGACCAGACCTCGATCAGGTCTTGATTGTATATACAAGGAGCGAAACAAACCTCGAACCGAGAAACACTAAACTCGGATGAGAAAAGCATACGATCGAACCGGAGAGATCACAATAAAGCTCATCAAAGGACAACAATAAGATCAGATAGAGCACGAAAACAAGGGAGCGCTACCAAACTAAGACCAAAAACTTCGAGCTAGCAACAAAGCCTAAACTCTAAGACCGGAACACACCACGAAGGCGCGTGAAACACCAAGAACACAGAGCCTCACCTAAACTACCAACCTAAACGAGGATTTGTACCACCGTAACCATAACACAAGGGCCCAAAAGTCTCAAATCCAAAAGCGAGAGAAACAGAGATCGGAAAAGACCAATAAGGAGACAACAACATCTCAGCCGAAAAAGGAGCAAAGGATCCAGAAAACAACATCGGGCAGCTCAAAAACATGAACCGGATCTGACAAAGTCTAAATCAAACCCACCGACGAAAGTAACCGAGACCGCTGAGCTCCACCACGAACAGAGAGAAGACGAGGCACAGAGATAATACTACCGGAACCGGAAGATCTCCTACCTAACGCCGTTCCGAAGCCTGCGTGACTAGATTCGCCAGAGGAGAGTTTGGCCAAAAACAGGAAAACTTGAAATAAAACTAATGGACAACCCTCTCACGACTTCGGCGAGGAGCACCGAAAGCCGGAGAGGTCAGATCGAAAACTTTGGATTTACGGCGGCTAGGGCGAGCTCGTTTCGCCTATTGCTCAATGGTTATACTAACAAATTACATGATATTACATTAAAACATAATGTAGCATGTCATTAAATAGAAATATATATAGTTTACCAAAATATTTACAAAATTTATATAATATGTCAGTATGAAAATGATATGCTATTGATAAAATTTGGTTTAATAACATGACACAATTTCAAATCTCTTTCTCTACTTGGCCCATGTCTCTTTAACCCTTCTATTTTGCAACATATTATTATATAAAATTTAAATTCTTTATAAAAGTATCACACGTGTTAAAATTATAATTATTATTATCTTTTATTTGGTTAGTTGTATTCTATATTTATTTCTATTTTTTATTTGGTTAGTTGTAATCTATAATTTTACATTTCTATGTTTATATTGCAAGGAAATTTAGGTTAAACTAGTCCACGTTCCTCCACCGCATAAGTGATGTGTCTTAAGAGTCTAGCATAATCATTATACATTTCGTTTCAAATTACTCGTCGTTAAAAGTTGTTTCACACATATTAAAAAACATTTAGGTTTTTTGTTTATCTCCAATTAATGTTTATTTGATTTCATTTCATTGGTCTAAGACATTAAAATAAGAATGACGAAGTTGAAAATCTTATCGAACATATACATTGAAATCACAAAATGACAACTAATATGAAACAAGTTTTAGAGTCTAAAATGACAACTAATATAAAATGAGTTTTAGAATCCAAAACGACAACTAATATAAAACAAAGATAATATTATATTACAGGAAATTCTCCTTTCAAAAACTTCCAATTTTTAATTCTGAAATCAACAATGTTGTCTCCTTCTCGAATCCTGACTCGTGTAATTCTCTATTATTGACCTATTATTTTCATTATTTGTTATATAATTATAGCTATTCTCAATAAATATGATTACTCTAAAATTATAATAAATATGTTTACTCTAAAATTAAAGTAAATCTCAATTATAAATTTATCATTACCCAAATCTCTCTACATTGTCAAACTTTAACAATAGTTTAAGTAATCCAGATTCAAATGATTTTTTCTCTGTTCCGTAGATGTTGTTGTTCCACCATCTATGTGATTGACCAGCCACCGTCAGTGCCTAACTCCGGGGTGTCCACACGGTGGAGACCGTCTTTATCTCCAATATTGGAAGATGAAGAAACCAAGAGTGACCATCAGAATGCGAATGTCACAAGTGCGAAATCAAAGATAAAAACGTCTTTTAATCGATTATTAAAAAAATTCAGGTAATTCAATTAAAATGATAGTGAAAAGCATTTTTTTGTTCTTTTTATCAATTTAAAAAGTTGAGTCTTTTTTTCTTTCACATCTATATTGGACTCGTCTTAGGAGAGTTGTAATTTATAACTATATTTTTTGTAACCTCAAATTTTGTCACATAGACTTCGTTCATGATTATCATATTATTAAAGATTTGTGTTTTGGTTGTTTGGTAGGCATCTTAAGTGACGGATAGAGCATCGCCAGGATTGACTCGTTGTTCTTTTACATATTGAAGTCTGTATTTTTCTTCTTTTTTACAAGGCAAAATAAAATGGTGTTGTAATTTTTTAATAAACTATTTAGTATTTAGTTATTTCGTGAGATCACAGTAGCTAGCTATCCTTGTCAATTTTAGTGTAGCAGTGTTTTGTTGGTATCCTTCTTTCCCTGATAATGATCTCTAAATTTACTATGTCATAATCCATAACTTCACTAATTTGTGCTTTGAGTCGGTCTGATCAGTTTAATCTTAGATCTGCTAGCAGTTCTCAGACACAACTCTCTCTCATTCGTCCTTGTTGCCAATTACTTCACTTTAGCTAACTAAGAGAGTCATTCGTTTTTATCACTTTAGCTGGCACCTATTCGGATATATATGGACTATGGTCTCACCAAGATTGCTCAGATCTTCTACCAATTTTAGAAAATCATCTATGCTCTCATCAATTAATTTTGATTCTCTCATCTTATGAACTTGACTTTCTGATAAATATGGTTTATAGTAGTAATCTTGACCATATATTCTCTACATCTTTTATTTAGTGTGAATTAAACAAGAGAGTTTTTTTTTTATTCTTTAACAGAGAAGTGAAGACATTGGCCACGCTTGGTTGGGTTGTATTATGCCCTACTTTTCTTCCTTACCAACACAAAGAATCCAACCATTTTTACCCGAATAAATAAGCAAAAGCAACTATAAAAACTAATATTGTATTATTTATTCACTTGAAAAAAGATTAATTAACAAATCTATAAGGTCTCTTATCTAATGGAAACTCGCCATTCCATATGGACAAAAGAAGCTTTATTGCTTTGGGTGGCAAAGTGCTCACATGCATATCCCAGCTAATTCTATTCCTTGTTTCTATCTATATTTTTCCCTTTTATCTTTTTTATTTTTTTAGATATTTACCTCCGTAAAATTCAGTACAGTTGTTTTACTTACATATAATCCTTTCAGCGCTGGGTTTTGCCGGAGTTTCTACTAGATTATATTTACTATATATAATGTAAAATTATAATAGCTATATGACTTTGTTAAAGCTATACTTTGTGTAGCAAACATTTTTAATTGTAAAACGAAAAAAAATCTGCCTTTTCACTAAATCAGTAAGGGTAATATTAATTTTTTTTTTTAAATAATAATATTCATTTGTAGAGATATCAAGATTATAGTTTTATATTCTTACAACTAGATATGATCAGGTCAATTATCTAATGTGATTTACATATATTACAGTCCAGTTAATTATAAAACGGTATAGAGCCTTATAGGTTGTATTTCCTATTTTTAATTTTAACTAAAAGATACAAATATCCCAACAAGAGAAATATCTTTTTCTTTCATTTTCTACTTTTTGGTTCTTAAATCTCTTTCTCTCTCTTTTTCTTCCACACACTCATAACTTATTAACTTTACTTAACACTCTTTAAATATCAAAACCCAATTGTCACAAAAGATCATTACTCATTAGACTTTGCACTACCCTTTCTCATTCCCTCTTCAACCAATATTCTCTCTCTCTCAGAAAGAAGCCTCTTATTATCATCTTCTTCATTTACATTTTAAATTTGTATGTTCTCAAAGTATCTTCAACAAAACTAAATCTTAGTTATTAAAGAGAGTTAGAAATGACGAAGATAGGAGGTATTCTTGTTTGTCTACTCATCGTGGGCTTAGATGTAGCTGCTGCAATACTTGGAATCCAAGCAGAAGTTGCCCAAAATCAGGTATTATACATATAATGTTCTCTATCCATGATGATATATAATGATCTTTTGTGATATATACTAAAAAGGGTATTGTTGCATATGTGGATGTAGGTGAAGCACATGAGGCTATGGTTATTTGAGTGTAGAGAGCCGAGCCAGGACGCGTTTAGGCTCGGTCTAGGTGCAGCCGCGATATTGGTTATGGCTCATGTCCTCATCAATTTGGTCGGAGGCTGTCTCTGTATTTGCTCTCAAGATGAGTTTCAAAGATCTTCTTCCACTAGGCAAATCTCCATGGTTTGTCTCGTCCTCACTTGGTAAGTTAAGTTAGTATACAAATCTTCTTTGGCACTAATAATTGTTGGTCTGAGTAAAAAATGACACGTGGTGTGTTTTGATTGGATGGTAATGAAGGATCGTATTCGCCGTTGGATTCGGGAGTATAGTTATCGGGACGATGTCGAACAGCAAGTCAAGATCCTCTTGTGGATTCACACATCACCATTTTCTCTCTATTGGAGGCATTTTGTGTTTTCTTCATGCCCTCTTCTGTGTCGCTTATTACGTTTCTGCCACTGCTGCCAAAGACGAAGCTAGTAAGTGATAAAGGGTCACGATAAATGATGGAACATGTGGGTCCTTGTCCTTGACCATATTCCATGTTAATTAATTCTGCAATAACTTATATATAAATCATTTAACATTGTTCAATCTTTTTCATCCTTTTGAAATTTTTTCACTTATTTCGAAGTCTCGGTCTCTTTTGTAATTTGGAAAGCCGTGTCATTTTGAAAAAAAATGAAAAGCTTTTATGTCACGCTCCGTTGTCGCATGTGGAGTTAAAATGTACCAATGATAATGACGTTTGGTGGAATCTTGTCTTTGCTTGGGTTCTTGAAATTTAATTGAATACTCTCGTTTCTCTGTTTCATACACACACAAACCTATGTTCCTTATCACGGGTTCACCTCTTAGAAAATGCAAAAGGTCATCATATCATGCATAAATATATATATATATACATATATATAAAAGAATATCCCTGTTAGGCTAGATTAGGGAACTATTCCCTTTAAACGTGAAAACACTAATCATTTATACGGGTTCAGTTGAGAACTTCCAAAAAAAAAAAAAAAAACATATATATACACGGACGTATATGCCTTCTATGCAGTAAATATTTATTTTCATTAAAATATTAATATTAGTAATTTACATTTTTATCACAGAACTATTGTAAGTCTAAAGATTTCAATTATACTATTTTCATTAAAATACATATCTCAAATTTACATTTTCAACACAGAAATATTACAAGTCTATAGATTGTCTAGGACTTCTTTCCTCAAGAATGTATTCCGCAATAGAGACAGTACACTCTCAAAGGGTCTAATACTCATGTCTGTCTCTTCCAGCCATGGAAATGTTACAACTGGTTTCGTATCCTCCAAAAACTTCTCCGATGGTTCATCGTTTCTAGATCTTTCCAACGGAAGCAGCTCGTGATTATACCTTTCAGGCTCTGAACAATACTCCTGATGAAACATGAACCAAACACACAACGTAACTTCAAAAGATTGAATAAATAAATCTTGAAGCAAAGACAGATTTCAACAGTGCTTACTTGGTTCGCATGCATTCGTTTCAAGAACATCTTAAACGTTGCAAAATTAGGTTCACTAAGAAGTTTATCAGATAACCGGAGATATGTGAACCCAAACATCCTCGGTTTACCATCTTGGTTGATCCCATTAGGCCTAGCGTTTAGTATTATCTGGTTATATCCATCTCTATCGAATCTTGGAAGAGCGTTTTCGCCTGCAACTTCAATCCCTTCTCTCCATCCACAGCTCAAAACCTGCGAAAATCAACCATTCCCAAAATCAATCTAAGTAACATATATACAAAAAAAATTTACATTGATCAACTTGCTTACTTGTTGAACAAGTTCTTGAGGTCCACTCTTAGCTCTTGCTGGCTGCTCTGTGTTCCTCATCTCTAGACAAGTAAAATTCAAGATAGCGTGATGTCTACGCATCATTTTCGCAATCGCACGATAACCATCTCTGTTTTTGAGATTGTAATAACCCGCCGTAAGTTCAGCAGCATGACTTTCAGTTTTGTACCACCAATGGATTCCAGAGACCTGAAAAATCAGGAAAAACACAATAAGAAACCATAAATCTTGATCACGTTTCTAATTCATCCTATAAGATTTTATTTACTTTTGCTGCTAACTTGAGTTTACACCCAAGGAAAACTTTATTAGCTTCATCAAGAATCTGATCACCATGGAGAAGTAACTTTCTGGAGTACCATGACAAGAAGAATTTTCCTTCTTCTTTAAGGTATGTCCCATTCGAGTACTCGAAAAAACCGGTTTCTTCTGGAATATTGTTGTATTCGCCTGCGTTTTCGGGAAGTTTCCATTCCGGATGCCCGATTCTTCTAACTTCTTCCTCATAATCTGATCTTAGATACTTATCATAACACTGTGTCATGGAAAAATCAAACAACAAGAATCTTATAAAGCTCTGTTTTTATTCAAACCCTAAAGACATTAAGAGTCCTGTTGCCTTTTTTTCTTACTTGAAACTCTCCAATCCCTGGAAAAACCCATCCTTGAGTCTCGCTGTAAGATGGATATCTAAGCTCTCCAGCAGGACCAAGCCCTACTTCAATGTCTATTATAACTCCAGAGCTAATAAAATCATCCATGTTCTCCCTAAAACTCTTCATGTAGTCTCTGTACATCTAGAAACAGAGCAAAGATTATAATATACAGAAAATCAATTTCTTCGAGGGTTCTAATTTCAAGAATTTTGCATACCTCAACAGCTGTTCTTCCTCTGAAAAGAGACAAGTTATCAACAGAGAGAGACAAACACTCTTTGTTTCTATTACCAATCTTGTTCGTATAGAAGATATCTGGATTTGAATCCCCGATCTCGAGCACCCATTTCGGTATTGGGATGTTAACATCGTCTCCTATGTTGCCTCCACATCTATGAAACGACATTATAGCTTGTAGTTTTAGTCCAAAGCTTTGTACGATCTCAAACAAGTTTCTGTAAGCACTCCATTGATATTGCTTTGGACCTTTTGATTCAACGATTCCCCACCATACATCAACCATCACTCCATCTACTTGACTCTGTTTCAGTTTCCTGAGCTGTTTCTTGAGATTCTCTTCGTTTTCAAGAACGTTATCGTTCGTGATGACTCCAAGCTGGAGCATGACGTAGACAGGAACATAGTTGGTCAACATTTTGTCGTCATACGTTGTCGTATTGAACTCTCTCGCCTGTGTATTCATGGTGAAAGATTCAGAAACACAAAACCAGAGAGTTATCAAGAAAACAGCTCAAAGATTCTTGTCATCACTAACCTTTTGTTCTGTTGTAGAAGAAGACACTTGAGAAGACGCAGTAGCTTGAGGCGTTCTTAAAGATCCTTCTTTGATTGAGTATCTCCATTGGACTCGATGTTTGCTTTCTTCAGCTCTAACAAAAATTGAAGATCCTTTGAGGAGATTTCTTCCGTTGATCAGGTTAGGGTTCATCATTCCTAATACGCTTGTCATGGTACCTTGCACTTGAAGGAACTACAAAAATCCTTTACTGGATCATAATGATCAAACCCATTTTTTGTTTTTCTATTTTTTTCAGTGATATTAAATTTACTAATTTTCTGGCGCGTTCATATGCTATCAACAAAACGTGGCCATGATTTTCTTGCCCAATTATTTTGTTTTGTTTTTTTGTTTAGTCACGTTTCTATTCCTGGTTTTGTAATTTCCTGGAAACTAGAGGAATGATCATATAAAATAAATATCCATATGAAACTAGACTAATAAATCTGAAATTTAAATGAATTATCGATTTGATTCATTTATATACAATTTAGTTAAGAGATCTTTTGCTTTAAGATTATTCTTCTTTGAAGGAACGAGTAGAAAACAAATTTTCACGAATTTTATTAAAAACAATTGATGAATGTATTATTAATCCTTGTTTTTCGAGAGCAGCTCATAATTCATAAAGATACGATTCACAAAATGGCTTGCTTGTGAAGATAATAGTTTACAAAGCAAAAAAAAAACAAAAAAACTTAACTTAGAACAACCATTATATTGTTGATGTTGACCAAAAAAAAAGAACAACCATTGTTCACTGTAAATAGTAAGCAAGGGAATGGATACAATATCGATCACATAAGGACTGAAAATAGTCAAGATAAGGGGGTACAGTAGCATAATCCCATATAAAGTGATGAAAACCTAGGGCCAGACTAGCTCATATGCACACAGAAAACAGAAACTAGTCATCCAATAAGATCTTGTGATTATGAGATGATGAGAATCTAACGCCAAACAAAGTCTCATGTTATTAAGTACCTAAAAACACTTACATAAGCTTCACATTCTCTACTTAGTCCAAAAAGGTGTGAATTCTATGGAAACAGACACTCCTCGGATTTCAACTCTTACGATAGTATTCCTCTAAAGATTGCAGTAGACAAGGTAAAAAGGGTCGGACAGATAGTACTGGGACAACACAATTTCATTTCTGCGAGTCACTCCAACAAAAAAAAATAAAGAGGCTTTTCCAAGTATGTTGTTCAACAAAGCGAGCAATGCGTATATATGCTCGGACCATTCCTGTTTTTCGAGGTCTTCTAGAATCCAAAACTCAAGTACTCTTCTACTTATTTCATCAATGTAGGGAGAATCTTCATAACGAAATATGATATCTCAAACTAAAATTTGGACAATCATCGCTCAACGTAAGACCGAGTTAGAAAAAAAAAGAAGGGGGAAAGACCGAAAGAATTATCCATTAAACTAAGAACAATAGTAAGATACCAAATCATGTGATGAGAACCGAGAGTCATACTAGCCACGTTACAAAAAAAGTCTCTATAAAATCCTAATTTAAAACACTTACAAAAGCTTGACGTTCTCTACATGGTCTACAAAGGTACTACTACTATTATTCGATATCTCTTTTTCTCGTTGGATTTGAAGTCTTATGGCTGTCTTTTTCTCGATATTGTAGTAGAAAAAGGAAAGGTAGTGAGGTGGAAATGAACTCCACGTCGACATCACAATCTCATTTGTCCAAGTCACTCCAACAAAGCTTAAATAGTTTACTCCAACTAAGTTCTGCCACAGAGCGGGCAATACATATATATGCTCGGACCATTCCTCCTTTTCGACATCTTCTAGAACACACAACATAATACTTCTACTTCTTGGATTAACATAGATGGGCGTCGACCCATCAGAAACAAGTAAACCTAGTTTACCTTTGTAGTTTATCAGAGTTCCATACCGGAATTTTTCCACGAGTTGAACAAATCTGAACTTCTCCGACCTAACATCAAAGCAAACGATCATGGAGTCCTGTGAATCCGTATTGGCAGCAGCTGTGTAATACAAAACACCACTGACACATATCCCTTTATGTTTCGAAAAGTGGGGTATACAACATTGTATCATTCTCCACGACCGTTCTCGAGTTCCTACTGTCAGAACTTGATACTCGTCAAAAATCCTGTTTCTTCCATTAACAAGCCATGTCATGGACAATACCTTGAACTGTTTCTCAATGGGATCATAAGCAAAAGAGCTCTTCAGCCCAAGTTTCCTCCTCGTATTCATTTTCGGTAAATCTAAGGATTGTCCAGTTGTGGGGTTACAAATCACCAACACCCACAGTGGAACTGATTTCATCCCATTATATGACATCCTCCGACATCTAAGACAGACGAAGCCGTTGATAGGACCTAATATTTCACTGGAGTTGGGGAAATGCGTAAGATAATTGACTTCTAAAGCAGGCGAGTTCTCATCGGGATTTTGAGGCTGTGGTGACGAGAAGAAGAGCACATTGTAGCCTTTTTGGCAGGCGATCAAAAGCTGCGGGCGAGATAAAAACGAAATCTCGCTATAGTTTTCGCCGGTAACCTTGAGAATATCTCGACAATGAGATCCATTGGGATCACCAATGAGTTTTCTCTTCCATTCGTTGAGGTCGTTAGGCTATCCTCTGAGAGGTTAAGCCGTCGTGATTTCATCATGGCTGGAGTGCAGAGCACACTAAGGTTAGAACCCTAATTAGAACCCTAGAGAGATTCCTTGTAGACGAACCAAGACTTGCTCTTCCACGAATTTAAGAGGCGAACGAAAGGGAATAGTAAAACCCTAAAGTTTATTAGGGATGGTAAAGGGAGATTTGTTAATGTGATATTTTCTTAAAATTTCCGACCATGACTTGGATTATTGTATCACATTAGTTTAATTTATTTGTATAATTATATCTATGCTTTTTATTTTTATTTTTATTATATATATATATATATTATTTACCTCTGTAGAATAGGAGGCTCCAGGGTTAAAAACAAACCATGTTCAACTGATTTTGATGACAACTAGGTTGATCTGAGCTGAATTGTACTGTTGATTAGAAGGTAAAGGCCAATACGCCAGTAAAGAATGTATATTGGCTTCTTCAACTGATGATATTTGTATAGCAAATTATAATGCAACTTATTTCTTTTAAAAGATGGAAAAACTTTTGAGCAGATGAAAACATTACCTGAGATTGAAGCTGAGCATTCATGTTCCTTGTTTCATACGAAGAACCAAAAATAGGCACATTGGATCCGAATTGACTTAAAGACTGATATGGCCTGAAAACTACTGCAACGGGTGTTAGCATTGGTTCTTTTTTTTTTTTTTGGGGCATATTTTCAAATGGGATTTGAACGCTTGAAAGCAAAATTTCTTAAAGGTTCATTCATTTGATCTCAAAAAAAGGGTATGATTTCGAGGGAGAAAAAAAAGGATATTTTTGTTAAAGTTTTCCAAAAAAAGATATGGAAAGTAAAATTCCCTAAATAAAATTCATACACCCTATTTTCATAAAATACATATATTTTTGTTAAATTGTAGTTTATTTACTTGAGTTGAAATCAATGGCTTTGAGTATGTACCCCAAGTACATATAAGTTTGATCAAAATTATGAACTACTATTTCTCCATTATGTTAACTAATACACCAAATTTACTTCAACTAAGTGTACTCTTAAGCTTTTATCTCTTTCAAAACTGTATGACTCAGGTAGTATTGTAAAACTTCTTACGCATTTTAATTGAATACTCTTTAACAAAAAAATAAATTTTATTGATACATCTATTATTGACTACAATGGACCAATGTAGCAAACTTCTGCAATAGGGCCAAACCACACAGCCACAAACACTTGGTTTATATTAACTTTTCTTTAGCAAATATTATATACGATTATGTGTATTTATAGATATTGTAACAATATAAATTTTGAGAAAGAAACAGATAATAATAGTATATATAATACATGGGTAAATACTAAATACACAATAGAACCAAAAAAAACAACACATTTTCTCATATACAACAAAAGAAAGTAACACACAAACAACATTTCCCCTTCAAACAAATCTCTTTCCCCACATAAAAACTAACACTTAAAAGAAATGAAGCATCATAGCAACCATGAATCCAAATCCCAAAACAAGTGTTTTCGTGGCGGAGGAGGAGTCAACCGGATTAGCCCCTGTGCCGGAAAGATCAGCCGTCGCGCCGGTTGTACTAGAAGGGAAGGTCCCAACTGTTTTGGTGGATGTGGAGCTAGAGCTACCTGGTGAGCCTGGAAACAACGGCAGCGAAGTCCCCACCGGAGAAAGAGCCGGAGAAAGTGCCGGAATGAGAGGCAGAGAGGAGGAAGGAAGCGGAGTTGAAGAAGGAGAAGGAGACAGAACAGGGACTGGGTTAAGAGGCAACAAAGGTTGTATAGGTAAAACAGAAGAAGGTGAAGGCGCGTTTAGAGATGGGACGGTGTTTGGAAGAGGTGCAGTTGGTGCTGCGTTTGCGGTTGTGGTTGGAACAACGTTTACTTCAAGTTTCATACCTTGGCTACAATGTCCCGGCATTCCACAAATGAAGTACCTAAACAAAATTGATTAAGAATTTATACATATTTTTAAGTATATAAATCATCATATGACTGATTTGTATGTAAAGTATGAACCTTTTCCCAGGAGTAGTGAGAGGAACAATGGAGTTTCCATTAGCAAAAGTTATAAGCGGTTTAATCGCTTGACAGCTATCGAATTCGGGTTTTGTGACTTCAACGACGTCGTGAAACGCAGAAGGGTAGGAGAAAACTATTTGAAGCAAAAACAGAGTTTTAGTTTTTAGTCTTTTTTTTATGTTGAAATAAAGTTTATTATATAGATGTGTGATTAGTTACCAAGATTGTCTCCGACAGCAAATGTTTGTGCTGCAGCCCAAGTTCGAAGAGTAGCTCCTACAGTCCAACCACTAGGACCACCAATGGTATGGTCTGTAGCTACTGCTAAACCGATGATTGTAGTCGTGAGGACCAAGATTATGGTCAACATTTCTCTAGATGCCATTTTTTTTTCTTCTTTCTGTTTGGAGGAAATCTATAAGAGGATTGAAAAATAGATCAAGAGATGATGATGATGTTTTGTGCTTCACAATTGGTGCCAAATGTGTGTATATATAGTGGTTTAACTTAAGAAGGAGAAATGATTGAGAAGAATCTTTTGTTATAAGAGTTGGTAAATAATAAATAAGCTTGTGTTTGTATCTGTTGAGAGTTAGTATTTATGTTGGATCAAGTAAAGAACTAATAATAGATCAAGTAAGGTTTTTCTCTTTTTGTTTTACCTAATCCATTAAAACCCAAGCCATGTTCTTGGCGCTACACTTGTCCATAAAAACCAGTTTAGTTGCACCTAAAGCAAGTTTCCTTTATAACGTTTTATAAGTTTATCTCTTGCAAGAACAGGTGAAGTTTTTATTAATCCAAGAGAAAAATAGTCTAAGAAAGTTACACATCTTCCTGTATATTAGAGCCAGTGTAGTCTCTCACTGTAAATGGAAGTTACAAGTTATATAGTTACAAGTAAAAGAGTACTTTCGTATGTGTGTTCTTCAAAACTTTTCAGAACTTGGTACAACAAGAACAAGAAAGTTTGGGACTATTTATACACCGAGGCTATGACTATGAACGAGTAATTTCTCCTGTTCGCTGTCGATATCGTTTTGGAGTGAAAGAGGATTAGTTTGATGAGAAGTACGTTTGGTATTGTTGATTTTGTACCACACGTTCTCGATACGGAAGAACGCCCATTGGAATCGCCTGTAAATCTCCAAAGCAGTGATAATGAAGACTGTGATGTAGTTGTTACGGAGATGGGCTGATAACTTGTACGTCCATGTCCACCTTAGTACCAAGTTGCTTCCGATTACCCAAACATATACCTGCAAAATTCACAACCATTAACCACAAATCCAAGAGGATTCCAGACATATTTTAACTGGTTTTAAATATCATGCAGTGTGGTTGGAAAATATAATGAAAAGAAGAAACTTTAGTTTACCCAACGACGTCCGTATAGAAGATAGGAGCAAAGATTTGGTCTGGTGGATTTGAAAATCCGAGTGAAGACACTACAAGCAAGAAAGAGGTATGAAATCAAAAACTGTCAAGTGAATCCAAGATATGGAGAAATCTGTTTTAAATTCACTGTACCTTAGATCCCAATCGCGTAATATGTCCCAAAAGAAGGAGAAGAAAGTATTTGCTAGACCAAAGAGGATCCATGCCGGCTGGATGGAGTAAGTCCATGTATCCGCATCGATAAAATACTTGAGTGCTGAAAGAAAGATGACAGGCACTGCTGTTAAGTATTTCCCAGCTGAAAAACAACAGATAGTGCAGAGATGTTAGGAATGCGACGAAAGCCAAACAAAAAGAACCGGTTTTTATTACAAAGAGAAATATCTAGATGGATTATTACCATTGTAGATGTTTGCAATCTCCTTGCTATCTTTATACTGACGAATGCATTGGAACAGCCGGAAAAGATAAGGTAGAACAAGAACCAAAGGAATTGCAGCAGAATGACTCCCACAAACCGAATCGGCTTCAAACCATGCAACTGTAGCTACCTATAATAGATCCATCAGATTCACTGAAAATAGAATGGATGATTCCATCATAAGGAAGAGGGAAAGTTACTGACCTGTCGATGGACCATACGACATACTGAACGTTCTAAATCCGAGAAAACCTGCACAAAACTTTGTTGTTGTTTAGCAATTTCATTCAACATTGTATATAGAGGAAAGATAAACAATTGTGTTACCTTTGACATAGAAGTCATGATATCAGCTAGAAAGAAGTCCGAAAATGTCACTGCCTGTTTGTGATAATACCAAATGAAAATTAGATGATGTAAGCAAAGCGTCAACACAAAGACAGTTTTTATTTACCTGCACTGGGAAGAGTATTCGCCAAACAGTCCAAAGCAAGTAATAGCGAGACGACATGTAGAAGATATCGAAAGGGAGTATCAGAACTACCACAGCTGAGAAATACAAAACCACCTGGAAACATCCAACAAAGGTTACTCTATCAAAAAATGAATCAAAAGCTTTTTTTAGAAGGACTTTAAGAGAAGATGCATCTATTACACTGGTTGAGAAGCAGCCAACTTTACATCTCCGTGCGAGTACAGATACAGATATGCAGTCATGCTAGTCAGTATAACTGTTGTCATCCACCTGGCACACTGTGACACCGGTTTCGTAAATGTAATCAATTGAGAAAAATATACAAATGATTAAGAGTTGTATACCTTCCATATCTCTTTGTGACTAAGATGATCTGGTCCTAGATAAAAGATTGCTGCATAATCGACTCCAGACCGAGAAAAAACCCACAAATTAACACCCCAGAGCCAGACCATCATTGTCTGAGCCATATAGCTTATATTAGGAAACACAAGTAAAGAGTTTTGACTTACTAATTAGAGAAGAAAAGTAACTTACAATGAGAAGGAGAGGGTTATAATACAGAAATGTCTCATAGAAGAACAGTTCTCTTGAGTCTATTCCCATTTTCATTACAGATCCCCATCCAATCTGCAAGTTTTTAACATGATTGTAGATTGCTAAGATTGAATGATGGATGCAAATAGAAAGCTAAGATTATTGTTTGCAATAAGAATAATTCAAAAATCCAACCTTTCCACAAACATAAAGACCACCAATATACAGAGCAACCTGGAGAATCAAGATTGTAAAAATCTCAAAATCAGTTGGTTAGATGACATAAAAAGGACAAAGATTTCAATGACATGATATAATCGGCGAGAAACTAAGAAACCAAGAGCTCTAAATTCAAACATGCTATAAAATCAAAGTCTAACAGAGAACCTAAGAGCTTTGAGTAAATGAACAAAACCTTGAGACTTTGAAGGAATAGTGGAGCTCGCAATTTCGAAATTGTTCTCAGAAGCATACTTGCGTTCTTAGAGTCATTTTCTCCTGTTGAATCATCCAGAAAAATAAAAACGTAATCTTTAGTCACAATCACTAATCAGAACTAATTTTTCTAGAAGCCAAAGATTAAAAAAAACACAATTTGCTAACCAAGATTAGTGGCGATGAGTCTACTTCCAGATTTGCGCAAGTGAGGATTATTCACAGGCACAGACAACACACCCCCAAACATAGATCCCAAAAGCAAAACCTTCAATTCAATATACAAAAACAAATCTTATAACCACAAACTGTAACCTATGACATAGCAAACACCTAACTCAGAAGAAATTCCACTAATTTACTGTAACATAACCATGAAAGTGAACAACTTTTCAAAGAAGAAGACAAATGGTACCTTCCAAAACAGGAAACTTTCACCGATTGCACTGAAGAACGCGTCGTCAAGCAAACATAAGAAGAAGACAAATCAAAGCTTTCCAAAACAGGAAACTTTTTTCACCAACTGCTTGCTACTCTGAAGAAACGCCTCACACTGGTCAACATGAACAATCGCATTGAGTTGATGCTAAATCCCAAATTCGGGGTTTGTAATGAAGATGATAAAAAAATCAAGTAAACCCCCAAATTTGATTCAATCTGAATCACAAAAAAGTTGATGGCTTTTAAAGCGGCTGAGAGAGAGACTTAGACCCTAAATCAGGAAATGAGAATTAAAACCCTCTCTTTTTGTATTTTAGCGGAAAATTAATAATTGGAAAGCTCTTTAATTTTCCACGAAAACGTCAAAATGTGTACGTTTGCGTTGCTTTGTAAATATAGTAAGAGAAGTTTACAAAGACAATTGACGACGAGACAGCAAATCAAATGTAAACGTTGTAAGAATTAAGGAAGACTTCGAAAGCAAACCCAGAAAAATGGAACGAACAATAACAAAAAAAAGTCCACCGTTCTTATTGGATTATACCTCTCAAGAGACACGACTTTGAAGAGAAAGAGGTCGGAGCAAAGAAGAAACGAAATGATGATTTACAACAAAAACTAAAACTCTAATCAGTAATGCCAGCATGAGAGAACGAGTTTTTGGTTAATTAAGAAAAAATGATTTTTTTTTTTTTTTTTTTTTGGGGTTTTGGTCAACGGCTTATGCATTTTATTGACTTTATCTATTCTTTTACGTTATCAAGGCAAAATTCTCCTAATATAGTACTACTATTAGATTTCGTTTATATAAAAAGTACATAACTTTTTTAAAAAATATCCAGAAATTGATGAATATTTATATCTACAATCTGTTAGAGCTCCATTTTTTTTAATTTACATGAAATATATTGTACACATCTACTTTAGAACAAGTATTACATAAGCTTTAATATTTCAAAAATTTGAGAAGATTAGAACAGTATTATCTAAATGCCACAAAATTTAACATAAAAAGTAAGAAAAGTAGGAAAAGGAAAAAATTGTTAAAATACGGAGTGGGATATTTTTTTTTAGAGAAATAGTATTCCCTCTGTTTTTCAAAGATTTCTCAAAAAGTATCATACAAAAATTAAGTCTCACAATTAAACTCTTTAAGAAACCAATGGAGTAATTCCTAATTTTGATCATAACTTTATGTGCTTAGGGTTGTGTTCGACTTCATCGACTTTAACAAAGACAAATAAAATGTATGTTTCTCAAAACTATAATATTTACGAAACTTTGCATTTCAATTATTCAATCCCAATTGAAAATTTCTACGTGAAAAAAAAAAATGATAAGTCAATGCAAACACCATGACGTTTAAAAATAATGTCAATGCCAAGTGCCAACACTATATTGTTTTGGTCGACGGATTAGATAATGTGCAGATCTGCTGTCGTATTTAATTTATTTTTCCTTGTGGTACAACCGTACTAATTGACTCGACTAAAATGATCTACCACATTGGTGAACAGAAAGTGATTAAACATAATGACTCAATATTTTTTTTTTTAAATGACGACTCAATATTCTCTAATCTAGAGAAGGTGTGGAGATCACGGGCGATAGCGATCGGGACGTTATATCTTCAGTTGTAGAAGATAAGTTATTGTTTTGGAATTCTCGTGAAGATTTGGGGTCGAGATTCATTGTTCAACCTTTTTCTCTTTCTTTTGCTAGGTACATTTCTGCATATATTTCTGTTAAAATTTGATGCACTAATTTAAATGAAAAATAAGAGCTCACCATTGTTTTAAGGAAGCCCACTTAAGTGATACAGCCCACAAAGAGAATATAATTGAACCGAATATATTATAAGATAATAGCCATTCAAAGCAAGAAAATGAAAGAAACCAAAGTGACAGTTTAGGGAGAATCAAAGTTGCATGATTTTTCGCTGGCTTGAGCTTGAGATTATGTTATTGATATGCACTTGCCTAGCTAACGTGTTTTGTCTTGCAGACCACATTAATAATCAGTATACTTAGGACATGTTTCTGAATACTTGGATCAATCTGGAAAAAAAAAGCAAAACTCAAGCCCAAGATTACTTAAGGGTGCTTTGTTAATTATGTCATTCTCTAGTAGCCAATGCTCGCTCTTTGTTCATTGACTAATAAATGGTTGGTTTGTTACATTTGGCTCTGTTTTAGGGTACCCAAACACGAGAAGAAAACGAGCTACTTAGCCAGCAATTTGGAATTGAGTACAATTCATTATCTGGCCGCATGCAGCATCATCAACTATATCAAGATGGTTAATGAAAAAGCTATAATTCATTAAATAATTTAATGTCTTACAATAATTACCATTACTTTTCATTTGACTGGTAGGAGAAGAAATCTTAAGTGTTTTTTTTTTTTTTGGTAAGGTAAGATTCGTAAAATAGATTGATCATTGACTAGAATAATAAAATGAATCTCTTCCAAAATATTGACTGAGCTGTTCAAAAAAGGTAAGTTCAGAAAATTTGCATACCAAGTTTATGTATATGATGTTACTGCTTATTTTTGTTTGACTGCAATGCATTGCATTTTACATTTTACACATCAATAAAACAGAGAAGTGAGGGCTACAAAAAAAAAACCAATGTAAAACCAAATTTCTTTTGAAAAATTTAATTAAATCCCGAAACTATACCAAACAATAAATAGGTTTGGTTGTAGTTTGGATACTATTATTTATAACAAAAAAAATCTGAAAAACCTGAACAGAAATTGAATCAAATCCGGATTGAACACTCTTTAATTTTGTTTTGTTTTTTGTTTTTTGGGGATAAATTACACCCATAATTAATAATAAAATCAATGAGATTTTTTAATTTAACCATAGGACAAAAACCCAATATTTTATTGAACACTCATTAATTTATTTTTTGGGATAAATTACATCCATAATTAGTAATAGAATCAATAAGATTTGAATGAGATTTTAGTCTGACCATAGAACAAGAACCCAAAATATTTTACTTTGTTGCTTTGCACCATTTTGAAAAATTAAATTAATGTTTTGAAAAGAACTAAGCGTTATCTCTGTCGACGACGATCAGAAGATTCTGCCATTGTTATACCTTTGGCTTAGCTCGTAACGTGTCCCTTCTCCCTCATCCCAGATTACATTTTCCATCCCTTGGAATCTTCGAATTTACCAATCCCGCCACTCCTTCCTCGATCCCTGCCGTGAATGGAGATGACTAAAACGCCGTTGAAGACGGAGGCTCAATCTGGAGAAGACTTCATCCACATCGATGATCTTAGGCCTCCAGGAGATTTCTCGTTAAGCGAAACCATAGTGAATGTGTCAAAGGAGGAGCATAACGACGCCGGTTCAGTGATTACCGGCGACGATCCGATCACTGATTCTGATGATATCTACGGTGAAGCAGATGATGGTGAGCGTGCGGTGGAGAGGACGAAGTTGGAGCTGTCTGAGGAGTTAGCGAAAAGCGTTATGGTTCTATCGTGTGAGTCCACAGAGGAAGGTGGATCATGTGATGTCTACTTGGTTGGTACTGCTCATGTTTCACAGGTATCATTCTGTTTCGATCATAATTGGTTCCATCATCTGAAATTTTGCAAGGCACTGTTTAGAATTTTGGTGACTGTTTTTGTAAATGCATGATTTGTAAATTCATTAGAAACATTGTAAAATTGAGGAAGATAGGTCTTAGATACTTGAGATTGGCTTAGGGTTTCATATCATATTCAGAATACTTAGGATTCTCTGTTGCAGTATGTTGTATATAATATATTAGCATTCCTGATTCATAAGCTTGTTTTCATATTTTCATTTTTTTTTTTTTTTTTTTTTGTAGGAATCATGTCTAGAAGTTGAAGCAGTTATCAGCTTTTTGCAACCAAAGGTTCTTCTCCATATAATTCGTTTCAGGACTGAACTGTTTGTTACATCTTCATGTCTTTTTTATTCCACTTCTAAAGTATGTGGCGGGTTCTTGCAGGTCGTCTTCGTGGAGTTGTGTACAAGTCGAGTGTCTATTCTCAATCCTCACACTTTGAAGGTTTGCTCTACCTCTACGTCCAATTTAGTTTTCTTATTGGCATTTTATGGTCATTTAACAATGTCATATATCATGGATAAGATTATGTATTATCTTTTTTTTTTTCTTTTGCCGATAAACATCATTGTCGTCTCTGTTTATAGTTTTAACAGAGTAAGGTTCCAAAATCCGATTATTAGAGGATGTCAATATATTCCTTAGGATTGGAAAATTTTGCCTAGAGAACTTACTTCTCTAGATGACTATATCACACTTACTTATTTATGATCCTACCTCTTCTATCTATTTTTTTTTTTTGTTTATTCTGAAAAGGTTTGATGTTTTGGTTTTCTAGATTCCGACTGTGCCGGAAATGATACAAATGTGGAGGAAGAACCACAACCCATTTGGAATACTTTACGGATACATTCTTGCAAGGGCAAGCTTCCTCGGCTAAGTTCTTCTTCTTTGCATTATAGCTTAAAAGTTCGGTACCAATAATTTCCATCCTTTTCTTATGTTTAGATGGCCAGTCAGCTTGAGGTTTTTCCTGGTACTGAGTTTCGTGTGGCTTATGAAGAAGCAACCAAATATGGTGGCAAAGTGATTCTTGGTGATCGTCCAGTAGAGGTGACTTTAGTGATTCAATATATCCTTCTCAGAAATTTAAACTTTTCTCTAACGATTGTTTGTTGCTTCTATCTCTTGTTTATAATTAGTATTCTTTTGTGCTTGTTGAAACAGATTACGTTACAGAGAACATGGGGTAAGATGCCTCTATGGCACAAAATAAAATTTGTGTACAGTGTTGTGTTTCAAGCTGTCTTTCTTCCAAAACCTGTGGAGATTGAGAAGCTGGTAAAATCATCTTTACTTTCTTATTCATTTTGTTTGCTCTTTAAAGCTTATGTGATTCACTTAGTGTAAATACTGAGTGACAATAACTTGAATGGCTTATAGCTGAAAGACATGAAAGACGCGGATATGCTTACATTGCTGATTCAAGAAATGAGCAAGGAGTTTCCATCTCTAATGGATACACTTGTGCATGAGCGAGATAAGTTAGTATTCTATTCATCTCTATATACAATTTAGTTGTTTAGGTGCTCGGTCATTGTAGTATCGGTTGGTATGTATCTGAAAACCCAAAAGGACATCTCTCGTAAGCATCATGATGATCATAGTAGATTTCATTATTTTCCTCATTTCCTTCTAAAGTCTTGATTAGCTAATCTTTAAACATGGAAAAGTCAACCATTTATCTGATTTTGTTTTCTAATGTTTTTGTAATATATGTATCTCAGGTATATGTCATCTTACCTGTTAAGAGTTGCGAGTGAGCATAGCTCGGTCGTGGCAGTTGTTGGTAGAGGTCATCTTCAAGGGATCAAGAAGAACTGGAACCAACCTATTAATGTTAGTAACAATCTTTTCAATATACATATTTGGCTAATTTACGCATATATATTTTCACCATGATCATTGTGCTATAAAATGTGTATTTGCAGATGAAGGATCTGATGGAGTTACCAAAGAATGAATCATTTTTTACTGTAAAGAATATTCTGAAATATCTGGTGGTTGTAGTCGCCGGGACAGCCATAGTTTCCGGGATATACCTTGCGAGCAAAACGTAAATAATTTCTAAAAGGTAGAGTGAGTTTCTCATGAGGACAATATAACGTAGGCGAAATAACAGATGATGACATAAATTTCAGTGACTGTTAAAAACTATGCTGTCATGATTTTTTTTTATTTTTTTTTTCTGTTGAATAATTTCATAAGAGTTATACAAATAAATTCTTTCCCCTCCAATGTCTCAACTCAACCACTAATTCTTTTTTTCTTTCTTAAAACATTATAAATTCTTACTTTAAATCAAATTTTATCCCATCTCTCAAAAATTATGATTTTAAATTTTAGTTTTAAATATTCACAGATATATTATTTTTTCATTTTCCATTTTTTGGCTATTAATTCCACTAAACTACCAAATCGAATCTCATGCCAAATTCAGTTACTATCACGAATAGAAGGAGAGCGTCATAACACACACACACAAACAAGACCCAACTAAACATCAAAATATAATCATGAGTTTTTTATGCATTTCAACAACTTGCATTCTTCATTGTATATATATTACGCATTGTGGAATCATAGTCCTTTTTCCCCATAAACATACAAAAAACACACAAAAAAAAATTTAACTTGAAAACATGATAGTGACAATTGTTTCATACACCCAAGAATTCACAATGGAAATCAGCGAACAAGAATCTGTGTTAGAGATCAAGAAACGTTTAGGACAATTTCTTCAGATTCCAACATCTTCTTTAACTCTCTTTGTCTCTTGTTGGGAACTCTTTGATGGTCTCGACATTGAGGATTACCCAATCATCTCAAATGGCACCAGAATCGACCTCACCGTAACTCCCCTATTCACCGCACCATCTTTTATCAACCCCGCCGTTAAAAAAATCCATGTCACCGTCAAGTTCCCGTCAAAACAGTTCACCATCGAAGTAGACAGAACTGAAACGGTAACTATAAAAATGTTATCTTATAAACAGGTCTTTTAAGTTTCTTGATTAACAAGCTAATTGTGTTTTGCAGGTAAGTAGCTTGAAGGACAAGATTCACATTGTGGAAAATACACCAATAAAGCGATTGCAGTTATACTACTCCGGGATCGAGCTAGCAGACGATTTTCGAAACCTAAACGAATACGGAATCAGAGAATTCTCAGAGATTGTGGTGTTTCTCAAGTCAATCAACCGTGCAAAAGACCTAGCTCCGATGAGGAAACTGTGTTTCTTGGTGCAGACGTCATCGAGTTTGTTCAACGGTGCGAGGATTCCTGTGGAGATTACGGACTCTTGTACCATCTCGGAGATGAGAGAAGGGTTACAAACTAACAAGACGTTGCCAAGAGACGAGTATATATTCGTACACAAGCAACGGATTATGCGAGAGAATTGTAGTCTTCGGTGGCATGGTGTTGAAAATGGTGATACTCTTTTTGTGTTTAAAGGCTCTGTTAGTCGTGGAGATTACTAAGATTTTTCAAATTTAAGCTTTTTTATGTATGATAACTTCTTATCAAAAACTCATGTTTTATGTTTACCAAAAAAAAAAACTCATGTTTTATAATGGTGTGAAATGTAGAGGAGTTTATGGGAATGATAATTAGGTTATGATTCATGTTTAACTATCTATGTGATAAACCATATATTTTTAAACGGTTGATTTAAAAAAAAAAAACAAATTTCATCTTGTATTTAAAAATTGCTAGCTAATTGAATATCATAACATTTAAGTTTTGAAATATAACACAATATTATGACTAGATTTCAAAATTAAGGTAAGTATATTATGTTCTAAATACCGATATGACTTCTTTGAATATGCAAAATCGATAGTAACATCTTAAAGGTATAGATAGGTCTACATACTTTACTAGTGGTGGTACAATCAATGAATTAATAAATCTTACTATCAAGAGTATGTGAACTCTTAATTTTGATATGTTACCATCGATTTGTTAGATTTTCAAAAGTAGTCAGATAGATATATATATATATATATATATATATATATATATATATATATATATATATAACACAATATTATATTACTTACAAAAATTAGAATGAGCATATCATATAGTTGCCTAAACTTTTTTTGTTGCTCTGTTAAATTAGTTCCCTAAACTTGAGGATATAGATTGTGGTAGAATTCTACTTAGTCAAAATATAAAAAATGAATCTCGTTGCAAGATATCCGCAACTTAATTAAAATAAATCAAGATACTAATTTCTATAAAATCAAACACAATATCCGATTTTTGATATTGAATTGGAAACGAAAATGGCATGCGTTGTGTTTGGTTAGTTCATGTTTTCACACAAAACAAGATCTGAAACCAAAATTCCATTAAAAAAAAATAGAGGTAAATCACAAAAGTGAAACACAAAGAAACCTTAGAAATGAATATTTGTATTATTAACAAACAAAATCTTTGGTTGGACAGAGAATAAGCAATGAAGGTGACTGTGGAGATATTAACGGGAACGTTTATAGATACGGAGGTGAATGAGAATGCAACGGTGAAGGAGTTGAAGGAGAAGATAGCGACGGAGGTGAAATTGCCGGTGAAGCGTTTGATACTTGTGGTCGGAGATGAAGAGACGAGAAGGGTGGTGATGGATAATGAAGATGAGATGATGTTGAGAGATTTAGGAGTCATAGAATATTCTCATATGTATTTGTTCTTTAAGCATCCAGATTTGGTTTCTGAGGAAGAGAGATCTCAAGGAGGAGGAGATGATGATACTCCTATGGAGGAGATTTCGTCGGAAGCAGAGAATAGAAGAGGAAGCAAAGAAGAAGAAGACAAAATGGCGAATATAAACGGTCATGAAGAGGAAGATAAAGCGATGACAATTGGAGAAGAAGAAGAAGAAGAAGATAGAGATGAAAAGGTAGAAGATAAAGAAGAAGAAGAAGAAGATAGAGATGAGATAGTAGAAGATGAAGAAGAAGAGAAGGAGAAGAATGGAGAAGAAAAGGATGATGATGATGGTGTTAAAGAGGAAGCAAGAGAAAGTGAAGAAGGAGATAAGAAAGTGGAAACCTAGAGGTTCTTGATTTGATTTGATTTGAGAGTTTAATGATTTGTGATTATCCTTTTACATTGTTTCTTGTTATACAAGTAAACATTATCTTCGGTGCGTTTACAGCTTAATGAAAATTTTAACTTTGTTGTGTTTAGTTGGTTTTGTTTCTTTAGCTCCTCTATGAGCCAGAGGCGGCTTCTCAAATCTATTTGGCCATTTCCGGCTAGAGAATCCACTTAACCGGAAAAGCCGACTACTCTATAGATTTGTTATGTGAATCAATCATTTAACTTTTCAACAAATACACTTTTTTTTTTGTCACTTAATTAAAAATAATTTACGAAATAGGTCAAATCTAGTCCATTACTCCACACTGTTGTACTTGTACTCTCGACTCAACATTAACAAAGTCGCTATGATATTAGGACTTGGGCTTATCAATGGGCTATTCTCAATATATGTTAGAGGCTTCAATTAAGCTTTGATGTAAGACCATTTAAGAAACAATCAATTTTGACTGTTAATTAAAATTCTAATCAAATATTGGTTAGCTCAATTGTTTTAAGCTATCAAATATTCGATATGAAGTAATGAAGCTGAGTATATTACACTCGTACAATGACATACTTACATGAATTACCTATATTATGGCTTTAGGTTGGATCACTAAATATCTGACTTTGGTATCCAGATTTTGTTCCTTGATGCTTTTGCAATATATCTCAGGGTACATGTCATCTTTATTATTAAGAGTTTGGAGCAAGCATAGCTCGGTCGTGGCAGTTGTTTCGTAAAGGGCATCTTCAAGAGATCAAGAAGAACTCGAACCCAAAAAAAAAACAAAAAAAAAAAAGCAAAAGAAACGTTTTTGCTTACAACGCAATCACAGAACCAGAGGCAACTCAATTAAGAAACAAACGTTTCGTTTTTGTTTGTACTAGGTATGTGATCCGCGCTACACGCGGATATGTTTATATCGATTGATTTGAAATATTTTTGTGTTTCTCAATTTATTAAATAGTAAAAAAAAAAATTAAATTTAAATTAATGGAACATCATGTATAATATTAAGACGGTTTGTATAATATTTTATTTTTACGAATTTTTAACATGTATGATTTTATTAATTTTTAGTATTATCTATATAATTGGAATTTTTTGGGGAAAATGCCCCCTATATATTTTTCAATTTGAAAAATAATTTCTTATTTTTTTTCTTCTAAAGACTAATATTGTTTGACAAAAATACTCTAAAACCACTGATTTATAATTTTTAGAATAAATCAAAAATTTTAAAATAATATTTTTTGAGATTGTAAATCAATGTTTTGTCTCTGCTTCTTTGTTATCCACTTGAATTGTTCTTGTTTCTTCCATTGCATCATGCCATTCAGAGTCAGAATCTAGTAGACCTCTAGCATATCATGCTGACATGCTGATTTGAAAGCAGGATATATTTTACTATTGAATGTTAGAGCATTCTCATCGGTGATTCTCATCGGTGAGAATCGGTGAGAACGTCATCCCAGTCTCTGAAAATAATAATAATAATATTTTTATTATAGTTTTATTAGATAATTAAAATTTAAATTATAAAAAGAATATAAGCCAATAAAAATAAGACACATTGGCAATATAGTCTCTTATGAGTCTCCATGCAGAGAAACGTTTCTCACTTCCTATCTCTCACTAATTATTTTTTATTTTTTTATTGTCTAGAGACCCACTAAGAGACTCCTAATGGAGTTGCACTTAGGATTTCTTTGAAACTTCTTGGTCCTTTTAGTTTATTGATTAATATCCTTAGATAATATAAATCTCATGCTGTTGGATGGATGTTGATTATTCTTCCTAATGTTTTTCCCTTGGTCCGTCAGTACAGACTTTATTGTGATTGTTCCAAATAAACTTTGTTGAAAATTCCAAATAAATTAACTGATGAGCCTCTTCAGTTTCCTTGTTTTTTTTCATCGAGGCTGTGAACATTGTTCTCTCAATATCTGTAGCTTTATGTGTAACGTGTTGCTGTCCAAGCAGATGGATTATGAGCTTTTGAACTGCAAGACCCTTTTCTATCACAATGGTTTTTTTTATCAACCCACTTTATAATGTATTTGAAAAGATATTTAAGATCGGTTGAATCATTAAAAACCATGCAAGAAAGTTGTTTGGGAGAAGTGGAAGAAGCTGCAGGTGACATACTTCTTGTGTGAGATTTAAAAATAAAGCGTTTGATTTTTGTATGTTCAATTGAAAGTTGTAGATAGTTTATTTATAGCTAATACCACTATTTTGGAATATAGTAAGTTTCTATTTTTTGTTTGTAAAAATTTTCCTTTACGTTGCATTTTTTTAAGTATAAACTCAAATTTTCTTAAAGCCATTGTTTTGGGATATAATAAGTTTTTCGTTTTTGTTTGTAGAAATTTTCCTTTACGTTGCAATTTTTTTTTTTTCAAACTCAAATTTTCTTAAAGCTTGATTATATATTAATTAAATTAATTATTAATTAAAAAAATACTAAACTGGCATAATTTCCTTATCCCAAGATTAACGATGATTTTTATTTTAAGTTTTTGGCAGATATTAATTTTTTCTTTCTTTTTTTTTTATTGCAATTTTTCTTTTTTCTTTTTTCTTTTTTTTTTTGATTATATACTCTAATTTTCTTAAAACTTGATTATATATTAATTAAATTAATTATTAACTAAAAACATACTAAACTGGCATGATTTCCTTATGCATAGATTGACACTGATTTTTCTTTTTAGTTTTTGGCATATATCAACTTTTTCTTTTAAAAAAAAAATTATTTTTTTAAAGTTTGGAAGATATCGATTTATGGTAAATATTGACGTGGACCAATAGAATGGCGTTTAAATTTTTGGCAGATATCGATTTATGTTAAAAATTGACGTGGACCAATAGCATCGCGTTTCTTAAATCCTAGGTGGACGCGTTAAAAACACTATACCTTCAACTTTTATATAGTATAGATTTGTTAAAAGGAACAAGTTAAAGAAACGAACGTTTACTTTAACAAAAAAACGAAAAAAAAAAAAACGAACGTTTCGTTTTTGTTTGTTTTTGCTTAAGGAACATATTAAAGAAACAAATGTTTCCGTTTTTTTGTTGAACTGTTACTTTTACATTTGTACCTTAATATTTGAGAAAGTTAACATTTAATTGCAATTCAAAAAAAAATAAAAAAAAATAAAAAAATTGTGATGATGAGATTACATGAAACATACACATATCAGACGTGTACACTCATGCATGCTTATTCCATGAGTGAATAAAACCAAGTAAATTATCCTCATATTACAGACGTTACACTTTCTAATATAAAATAATATTATCAAACAGCTCTAACAAAAAATACAAATAATAGGGCCACACACTGTAATTAACAGCTAATTAGAGTAACTTCGAGAATGCAGGTAGAATATTTTCACTTGTAGGCAATAATATACTAGTATATATTATTGCCGAACGTTTTCGTATAATCATTGGAACACAAATGTTTAGCTTACCTTTCAACTTGTAACTTCATTATATTTTAAAATATAATATAAAAGTATAAAAATAGTATATCATTTAAAAACATAATATTTGGTAAAAAAAACGCTAGTTTTGTACTTTTCTATTTATTTAAAATATATTTTAAAAAAAACTTAAAAGTTGAAAGGTAAATTAAACATTTGTATTGCTTGCAATGATTACATGAAAATGGACATATATCACTCGTACATGCTCGCATGCTTATTTCATGAATGCATAAAAACCCAAGGAACGTTACTTACCACAAAGCACACTGTATTAGTGTAATACAAACAAAAAAAATAGCTGTAAAAAACAATTAAATGACAGGGCAACACAGTAATTAACAGTAAATAAGTTTTTAGTTACAGAACAGTTTGATGTTAAGTATTTCTGTTGTGATTTAAAGCAGACGGTATATAATATAAGTTAGACTCTATATAAGAGCAAAGAGAAAATTTTAAACAAAGCAATGGACGTTTTTTAATTAGTATTTAACACTTAGGAGTTAGGAGCTGCTGGTTGAATAATTAAATGTCTCTCTCTTTTTTTGTCTAAAAAAGTTTGTTTGCTTTTATCGACCATATAACTTAATTTTTAACTTCAGGGTTTAAATTTATTTCTTAAATAATAAATTTACAATGTATTCTAAAATATGAACTATATCGTGATTATTCGTGAACACTATAATTATTTTTATTAATTCTCCGCATGTCGAGGAGAATTTGCATTGTATAATTGTTTTTGAAGAAGTTGTTCATCGTAATCGCAACTATCGCAAATAGTAGACTAATAATCATCATATTAGAATTAGATTAGATATCTCTAATAATAATGATGTAATAGACGACAAAAAAAAACAAAAACAAATAAAAATAGATATCTATTATATAATATAATCAATTGTGTTAACTGTTTTATTAATATGAATACATTTTTAATTATATGATATTTCAGTTCTTATAATAAAAAATAAAGTTTAGTTTAAAAAAACTCATAGTTTATTAGAATACGTTGTTGTAATAATTTTTCAATTTGTATATTTTAATATAATTTATTTCATTTCTCTTATATACCACTCATAGTAACATGACAATCAAATTAATTTTTAATTCCAAATATAAAATAATTTTATATTTTTCATTATAAATTTAAATAATTATAATAATTTAAATATTTAATTATTATTTTTTTAGTCCAACCGTTTCATATTAAAATTAGTAATAAAAAGATGACCGATGACCAAAATTTGTTGTTTATTAATTTTTTGCTTGTGTCATTATTGCGTCACGACCCAAATTTAAATCCATATATTACATGTTGTTAAAAGTAAAAAACTTGACCAGCCAACTACGATAAATGATATCGGATAATAGTTTGACTATTGCGATTTCTCAAAAATTATTTTATAGAATTGTTATTTATTGATAGTCATTAGTCAATAGTAATAAACCGGAATTTTATTTTGTTTTTACTTTGATTATTTTATATCTATAAAAGACAATCGATGCCACGTATAATTCTTTATGTTTCATATTCCGTTATCTAATATTTAATAAATATTATTATTAACTACAACGCCGACAAAATAAATTTATTATTGACTAGATCAATTGATATTGTGCAACTTTAACATTCAAAAAGTTTATTTACAGATGTGTTAATTATCGATAGTCATTAGTCAATAATAATACAACGGAATTATTTATTTTGTTTCTTACTTCGATCACTTTATATCTATAAAAACAATCGATGACACGTATAATACATTTATGTTTCATATTCTATTATCTAATATTTTATAAATATTATTATTGACTACATTACCGACAAAATAAAATTATCGATCATTGATATTGTGCAACTTTAACATTAAAAAAAAATGGTAGTTAAAAAAAATCCAAAAATATTATAAGTTATAATTTTATTTTATCTTAATTAGTCTTTACTAAAATACTTGATAATGCATTTATAAAGTTTAGATATTTAAATAATTTTCATGTTCATAGCAAATAATGTATACACTTTCATATAACTATATAAGTATAAGATTATATATATATATATATATATATATTCAAAATTAAGACCAAAAAAATGGACTCAAAATATTGAAACACCAAAAATAGATTAAAATATTACAAATGCACATTAAGACTAAATGTAATTATATTTCTCCTTTCATGGCAAAAAGCTAAATTTAGTTGTCTTTTTATTAGATGACAAAAAAAAAGCTGTCTTTTCATTATTTAATAGTATTTTACATTACATAACGTATAGTCGTAGATGGAAAGCCAAAAAAAAAAAAAAAAAAAGATGGAAAGCTAATTATCTTGTTCCACGTGAGTAAAAGATAGAAGTGATGAATTTAAACATCTCTCTCTTTTTTTCTTTTTCTTATTTTTTTCAAACATTTCTCTCTATGTTTTACTGTCTATTCTTCGACCGTGTAGGGTAAATTCCGTCTCTCTGCCTATATAAGACCATTTAATTCAGCAGCTCACTTCACCTCTCTTCAAAACTTTCACCAACATCTCTTCTTTATACAAATAATCCTTGCTTCGTAAAACCATCAGTGGTTTTCCGACCAAGCCTATTTCCTGTCGTTAATCACAACGTATGTATATCCAACACTCATAAATTTTCTCATAAATCTCAAATACATCTTTGATGTCATCCTTTTTTTTGCATTTTCTTAAATTTAGTGCACCGTTCCATTTTATGGTAAAATTATCGATAAATCAGTACCATATTTGCTAGATCTATCATATACATCAATTGATGAAATGATTCTTATATTTCTTGCTTTATAGGCCGTATTTTGTTTACAGATTTTGTTTTCTGTTTTTTTTTTTTTCTCGTTTTGTAGAAAAAGAGTGAGACAAGAGTGGAGTGGTCAAGCTAACAAAGGAACAGTAAACAGGAAGAGATCTGATTCTTCTGCGTTAAGCCGTTGACACTGACTAACCTAAAAAGGTATCGCTGGATTCTCTTCGCCATCCTTTTTTTCAGTATTTACTTGTTGTACATAATTATGCATACATGCGTGTGTGTTTTAATTAAATGCAAATGCTTATCTATAAAACGATGATAACAAAATCATGCGGAAAATTAAATGCATCACACAGATCTATAATTTTTTTTTGTTAAATACACAGATCTATACATATATTTCACAAAAATTCTTTGGTGCTTTTTAAAAAAATCGTTGGTGCTGGTCCGTGCATATACATAAAATACATCATGTTTTTTTTTTCCCCCAATTTTCTTTACAAGATTGATAATATAAATTTTCAGTTGAAGAGTTTTAAGAAGATTAAATTAAGTCTATCTATTAATAATGAAATTTATTTTAACTAAAATAAAAATAATTTTAATTGTGTTTTATATTTCACTGTCAATGATCTACTTATGGTCATTTTATTTGCTTTGGGCAAATGAATCCAACAATTCTCCTTACGTTTTCTATTTCTCTTTATTGTCTCCTTGCTCTATTTAGATCTCTGTAAATTGCGAAACCCTGAAAAAAAAAAATCATTTACAAAATTAATCTTTTAAAAACTATTTTGCCTCGACCCATACTGTGAATTTTAAACCAGTCTCGGAGAGTTCATGATGTTGATCTTCTCTTCTTAGGGCTTTTTGCTTTTTAGTTCTTTAATATACAAAACTCATTTTGTGTGGGGTTTATTAATTTTTTTTAACCTGTTGATTGTGATGTGATGCGTTTTTTTGGTTCCATGAGTTCCAACTATCATCCTCAATTACTTTTTCTAGGGTTTTTTTTTTCTTTTTCTTTTTCTTTTTTTTTTTTTTAATTTGTCTGTTTCTCTTTTATTAAGAAAGATAAAATGAGAATATAAAAGTGCATGACTGGGAGAAGCTAACTTTTTAGTGAAAGGGATAGTGTGTGTGTGACTGTGCATAAGTCCAAAAAAAAAACTCCCAATGTTGGAAAAAACTTTTTTGATTCTAAACCTTTTTCATGAAAAAGGGGAAAACAAAAAAGACACCTTTTTCACAAACCCTAGTATCTAGATCTTATGAGTTCTAATCATTTTAGTTATATGCCTCTACTTTGACTTTAATATGTGGTAACTCATTTTATGTTTTTTTTTTTTCAACTCTCAGATCTCCCAGCAAAAATGTCCCAGCTAAACATGGTACCAATGGATAACAACGCAAACGATGTTAACAACGGAAACAACAACGTCAACAACGTTTTTGGTGGATTTAATGTTGGGGGTGCTGATTGCAACATTGCAAGTTCAAGTGAGAATCAAGAAGAAGGGATGGGAAACGATCAAGATCCTCTTCCTAGTCAGAAGAAACGTTATCATCGTCACACTCAAGCTCAGATTCATGAGATGGACGCGTAATTTATTCTTCTTCTTTTTTTGTTTTCTTCTAAATAACTCAACTTATATATATACATCAATAACAAATTATATATAATCATTTCACATCTCTCTTTTTTTGGTTGTTTTGTTTGTTAATTAGATTTTTCAAGGAGTGTCCTCATCCAGATGACAAGCAAAGGAAAGAGCTTAGCCAACAACTGGGATTAGGGACTCTTCAGATCAAGTTCTGGTTCCAGAACAAACGCACTCAAATGAAGGTATATATGTTTATCATAATGTAATGAGTTACTTTTGATTCATGTTATACAATTTTAGGTTGATGATTCCACATATATATGCTCAATTTAATAGATATTAATCTGAAATGAATCAAATATTGTTTTAAAATTTTAGGCTTATTTTATTTTGTAATGAAGAGAATATTATATATATAACTTATGTATGTTTTGTAGACCGTGTGCGGTGAAACACACAGACACAAGTGAATAATCGTGTGTGTGCTTGTGTGTTTGTAGGAACGCATTAATTAACACACATTTCTTCTTTTTGTAAATTTTTTTTTCAAAACCAAAAACTTGGTCATCTTTGTTGGTTAGTCAACTCCAAAGATATTACCACCAAGTTGGGTTTTCAATTAATTTGAAATATTATTAAAAGTTTTTTTTTTTTTGGATAAAATATTATTAAATGTTTTTTTTTTTTTTTTTTTTTTGCTTTTGCAGACTCAACAAGAACGCCATGAGAATTCGCGACTTCGAGCGCAGAACGAGATTCTTAGATCTGACAACCAGCGGTATCGAGACGCTATTCAAAATGCATGTTGTCCTCAGTGTGCGGGTAAAACCGCAGTTGGCGAAATGTGTTTGGAAGAACATCAGCTTCGCATCGAAAACACTCAGTTAAAAGAAGAGGTACTAGCTAGATGTGAACTATATATTATATATCTATTACCATAATATATTTAATGTAAATGTTCATAATCTTCATTAATGAGTGAAGCGTATGTAATTACATTTAAAAGTTTATTAAACACGTTGTATTTCTTGTTTTCTGGTGGTTCTAGATCGGTCGACTATCTGCACTGGCGGCAAGCTATGCGGGCAAAATGGTAATGAGCCATCCCCATCCCCATCCCCATATGTCTCATCCTCCTGTTCCACCTCAAGTACCTATCGAGTCCGGGATGATAACTATTGGAAGTGATGTGCATGGAAATGGAAACTTACTCGGGTCAATCAATGGACCGGCAGATGTTGTGAAGCCGATGATCTTAGAGTTAGCATTTCGGGCCATGGAGGAGCTAATGACGATGACTCAAGTGGGTCAACCACTCTGGGTGGAAGGAGTTAATGGCACAGGCTCAGTTTTGAACTTGGATGAATACTCAAGGATCTTTCTAATGGGTCTCGGGCCTAGACTCAATGGGTTTAGAATCGAGGCATCCAAGGATACTACACTCGTGCCTATGAACTATATGAGCGTCGTTGAGATGCTCATGACTGAGGTAAACTAATTAATTAATTCCTTCTCAGTATATATATATATATATATATATATATATATATATATAACATACATTAGTGTTTACATGGTCTATATATAATCAATTACTAACCGTATTTGCAGAAGCAATGGTCGACTGTATTCCGTGGCATGATTGCTAAATCTATGACTCATGAACATATACTGGTTGGAAGTGGTGCAGGAAACTTCGACGGAGCTCTCCAAATCGTAATTATTCTAACCTATAAATATATATAGGAGTTATATATTATTATAAAACAAAACTAGAACCATGCATATTTGATATATAACATTGTTGTTATTTCACAGATGAGTGCTGAGTTCCCACTGCCTGCTCCCTTAGTCTCAACTCGTGAAAACTACTTTGTTCGTTACTGTAAGCAACAAGCTGATGGTGTATGGGCTGTGGTTGATGTTTCTATCGATCATTTCCTTCCAAACATCGAACTCTATAAATGCCGTAAACGACCCTCTGGATGTTTGATTCAAGAAGTCCCAAATGGTTTCACCAAGGTAATTAACTTAATTGTCTCATTAATTATATATGGTTAATTTTGTGTATATGGATCATAGAGTATAAATTATAAATGTGTTTATATATATATATTTTGTTGGTTTGAAAAAGGTAACATGGGTTGAACATGTGGAAGTCAACGATGTTGGAGGAGTTTATCAACTGTATAAGCACATAATCTGTTCTGGTCAAGCTTTTGGTGCTAGCCGTTGGGTTGCAACGTTGGACCGCGAGTGCGAGCGGGTAGCCAGCATCATGACTGCAGGCTTTCCATTAACAGAACCTGGTGGTTCTAATAATTCTATAAGTATTTAATTTCACTACTCATTCTTTAATTTGCTTTAAATAGAGAAATCATCTGTTTCCGTTTTTTTTTAAACCATTTTGTGAGTTTTGTTTTTTTTTTGGTGACATGATGCAGTGATAGCGGACCATGGAAAGAGGGGACTTCTGAAATTAGCTGAGCGGATGGTGAGAAGCTTCTTTGGTGTAACGACCACTAATTTTACTGGTAGTGTAGGAAATGACGTCAGAGTGATGCCCATAAAGAGCATGAATGAGCCAGGAAAGCTTCCTGGTATCATTCTCTGTGCAGCCACTTCGTTTTGGGTCCCAGTTTCTCGTCCCAAAATGTTTGACTTCCTCAGTGATGAGAATACTCGACTCCAGGTATTCTTATTAATTAGGACAAGACTTTTTTATTTGTTTTTGTCTGGATATGTATATATATATAACATGGTTTGAGATATATGTATCTACAGTGGGATTTTATGACCAATAGAGGAATGGTGCAGACGCTGACACAGATTGGAAATGGAAGAGACATTAAGAACTGTGTAACTTTACTCCGGGTAAGTTAAAACACCTAAGCTTTGTTTTTTTGAAAATAAATTGTTTTTAATCTAATAATATATATCTCATGAGCCTTTTTGTTTTTTGTTTTTTTGGGTTACAGACTGGAAACACTAACCAGGACAGTATGATGTTGCTTCAAGAGACTTCTACTGATCCAACAACTTCATCTGTGATCTTTGCACCTGTTGACATAGAAGACACAGAGAAGATTATCAATGGAGCTGATTCTGACGATGTTGCTTTACTTCCTTCTGGTTTTGTTATTTTTCCGGATGGTTTGCCTCAGCATGAAAAGGCTGTAGAAGGATCACTCCTCACTATTTTCTTCCAGATGCTGGTTCAGGCAGATCCTTCTGCTACGCTGACTGTTAGCTCTGTTTCAACCGCTGAGAATCTGGTTCGTTCAACTATGCTCAAGATCAAAGAATTGTTTCCTTTTCAGTCTGCTTGAACCAAGGAAGAAAAGAGAGCTTCAAGAGGGGAGAAGTCTTATAACGATCCTCAGATGATACCATTTTTTTCAAATGGTTTTTAATGGGTTCCAGATTTGACTTACCCTGAAATATCCCCATTTTGGATGGAGCAAAAAAACACCTATCTATCTTATTTCAGTTTTAAGTCTTTTATTTTCAGTTTATGATGGACCAAAACTTTGTTATTTCAGTTTAAGTCTTTTGTTTCCTTGCCATTGTTGGAACTGATACAACATGTTTTTACCCTATAAACTACTGCAAGTGCACAGCATATGATGTAGTAAATTAGGGATCGAATCCACAGAGACCAAGAGTTACACTACGATTCTTAACGAATGAAATTAAGCTAAGACAGAAATATGATTGATGATGTGAAAATACATAAAAGATAGCAATTTAAACGATGAAAAGATTTATAAAGAAAAGCGCTAGGTCCAGGGTGATTCGCAAGAATTCAGAGATCGTGAATCGGACAACTATTCAGGGAGCTAATGAAAACCGTTCTAGAACTCAAACATAAATGTATAACCAATCCACTCTCGTGGCATCAACTACTTCATCTAGCGATCTAGGTGTCTAAACTCTCGTTTGAACCTAAAATCCTAAACGAGCATTACCAAGCGGGTTCAATTTGTTCACGGATCGCCTTAGCATCAACTCTCGTTGGCTAAGGACGATACGCTCATCTATGTTCTATCAAGCAACCTATAAACTTCTGGAATATAGATTAAACCCTGAATCAAAGACTAAGTGATCAATTCAGCCTAAGCAATAAGAACAACAATAGATGAAGAACTCAAATGATAAATTCCCTATTTGTGTCCAATTCAATGATCCATAAACCCCTTGCTTACCCTGAACCTAACTAAAAGACTACTCAGCCATAGAAATCAGAAGAACACAGAGAAATAAACAAGAAATCATATGCAAATAGATAGAAATACAAGAGGGTTCAGAAATCTTCTCAAGGATTGTAGAGTCAGATTTTGTCTCCCTAAAGCTTACAAATCTTCTCAAAGCTTGAAGTCTCAAATGAAAATGGAAAACATGAAAGTTTCTCTCTAGAAAATGAAGAACTGAGTTTCTGAAATGACTGAATATGTCTAATAATACAAAAACTCGAGTTAAAACTCGTCAAAAGAGTAAAGTTCCTTATTTTGCGGAAGTGTCGGCAGTGACCAGATCGATCGATCTGGTTGTGGATCGATCGATCTGGTCTGGATCGATCGATCTGGCACCTCTGGTCGATCTGGAAAACTCTCTGCAATGCTGGATCGATCGATCTGGCCCGGATCGATCGATCTGGTCTTAACTCTGCATCTGCTTCATTTGCTCGCCAGATTGACATGTCTTCAGTAAAACAGGGATAACTCTTAAACCAGGAATGGGAATGACATGGGACCAGTTCCAAATGAAAGCTAACTCAAAGGTCTATCTTGTGTCCAAAATTCATCTCAATACGATATCGGGAAGACCTCTAACGGATGTCAAACTTATGAGGCTTCTGCATGACTCTGCATCTCCAAATCCGTATTTTCTTCATTAATCACCAAAGTTTCCTCCAAAGACACCTAATACCTGTAAAGACTCGATAGGAGACTAAAAGAATCTAAAACCAAAGAAAAGACTCCAAAACCTATTGAAAACCTTAGTTAGAATACATAAAAACCGTAATATATCAACTCCCCCAGACTTAGTCTTTTGCTTGTCCTCAAGCAAACTACCAAGAACAGAGTCGAGGTTTGAAAACAGAAACTCATTTCGTCATAAGAGCACCACACTCGCATTCACTTTAGTAATCCACTAGAAACAACTTACCTGAAAGGATCTAGACCACCATGTATTTCACCGTAGACGTTCACAGCTTCCGTGATTAAACCCACAATCTCACAGCATAGTCCACATTACCTTCATCGCCGGGTCTCATCTCTGATCTCGATGCCCAGGGCCTTCTAGACTCTTTCACGTACAACACCAGAACAAAACGACCATATATCTATCAGTACTCTTTCTCTCCCCCATACTTATTCCTTATATATATATATATATATATATATATATATTTTTTTTACACACGGGTTTCGGATTCATAAACTCCAAAGGATGTACGGGTTTACGCACTCTATCCCTCGGGTCAATTACTCCTAATCCATCTTTTTTTTTTTTTATATATATATATTTTTTTGCGGATATAAGCTTTCGCGGAGCTCCGAAGGATGCACGGGTTTACGCACTCTATCCCTCGGCCACATTGACTTATATCCGTTTTCTTCTTCTCTCTTTTTTTTTTTTTTATATATTTATAGAGTAGGGAGAGGAGTACCGCTTCTGTTGGTTTACAGAAGTCGTCTTGTTCAGTGTGAACGATGAGTCAAGCCCCAGAACACCTGTCACAAAGATGAGGTAAAAGGAACTAACAGAAATTGGCTCAGGCGTAAGTGGATTTCTGCTGGAGATATGGGCGTCTCAAGTCTACCATTAAGTCTTTGGCTTTTCCAATAGTCTCAGATGCCAACCAGGCTTGAATCAAATGGTTACTTAAGTTCCTGCAAATGTGGTGGTTTTTATGAAAAAATTTCGTTTCTAAGACTTTTTTGACTCAATAAAACTCAATAAAACAAACTGAACTGACTCAAGAAAATAAAACAAAACAAAGAAAATAGCGTTAGTCACAGCAAGTACCCTCCCCCAGACTTACTCCGCACCGACCCGGTGTGGAACTAATCCTGAAAAAAGTTACGACAAACGCAATAAAAAGTGCAGAAAAAAAAATAAATAAGAAAAACAAATACAGAGATAGAGGTGTGATACTACTAGTCTTGGTCGCTCTGTGTCTCGCCTATCCTCCTCCTGCGTCGATGGCGTGGTGGTAGAGGGCTAGGAACATCATCCTCTGCTATCCCATGTCCAGCAACAATGGGGTCCGCAGTGGCGGTGGCGGTATCAGAATCCCTCTCTGTAGTCTCCTGCAAAAGGTTTTTTTTTTTTTTTTTTTTTTTGAAAACCTGAAATACTCATGAATAATAATTAACACTCCAACAACAAAAATACACTTTTTAAAAGCTAAACCGTAAGGATAATAAATCGATTGATCTTTCCAGAATACGACGACTTGAGTTGAGAGTCGAAGTTGGTCTGTATAGCCACCTTAGCTTTCATAGACAATTTCTGTTGTCTATTAGCGGTTCTTGATAAACAAGAATCCGGACTTGAGATCGTTCAATCTTTTATCCTTTCGGATTAAATAAACACACATGACTTAATAGTATAAATAAAAGAAATCAACGTTATATACACTTACCGGTGGGTTGCCTCCCACCAAGCGCTTGTTTTTAAGTCGTTAGCTTGACTCAGATGCCGTTTAGGCGGGAGAAGAATCCGTAGGAGGATTAGAGACTTCCTCATCCGGATCAGGGTGTGGTGGAGGTAGGTTGAGATGCGGTCCGCTTACTCTCTGATCACTTACATTCATCATCAAAACCCTACTCAGCATACCATCCACAATTGCTTGGCCTTTTTCCTTAAACTCCAGAGTGAGTATAGCTTTGACTTTTGAGAAATGTCTTGACGTACCTTTGCATCGCAGCTTGTACTCAATCGTGTCTCCAACACATCTCTGCGGTGTCAAGGTGATGTGGGAACCAGTCATCACTCTCTCGCTCCTTGGTTTGTCTCTAGCCAGAACTTCATTGACAGTCATCTTAATGTCAGGTGCCGCAGTTGTCATAACATCCAGCTTCTTTTCCTCAATGGAAACATAGGAGCCATACTGGTTTCCGTCATTCTCTGAGACTGCATCATAGAAGACCTGTTTGTCGATGTTAGATAAACAAACCCTCTTATTAGGTAAATCGACAACTGCTCCTGTTGTAGCGAGGAAAGATCTTCCAAGGATCAAAGGCATATATGAATTGAGGCTCATCTCCACAACTTGAAAATCAGTAGGCATCAAGCAATTGCCAATCTTTACATGAAGGTCTTCAATGCATCCCTGCGGAGTTTTAACTGAAGCATCTGCAAACCTGATGGACATCTCAGAGGCTTGAATATTACAAATCCCCAAACTCTCTGCAAGTTCTGTTGACATGAGGTTCACAGTAGAACCAGAATCACAGATAGAGTCTTCGAAATCAACTCCAAAGATTGAGCATGGAACAACAAACTTCCCTGGATCCGCTAGCTTAGGCAATTGCCTCAATGGTGGAGTTTGATTACTACCTGAGTCTACAGCTTTGTTTAGAACTTGAGAATTCAGAACCGGTATGGAGGGGATCGATTGACCTTCCTCGTCTGCGAAAATCAATGCAGTCTTGATATTTTGCTCAACCTTCTTGGGCGCCTTTATCTCAGATGTAGAATCAAGCAAATCAACCCGACAAGTCAAACTCTCAAGTTTACGAGTGAGGTCATTGTTCATGTTATCCAGCTTGTTATCAAGAGCGTTCATCTTCTCATTCCCTTCTTGTGCGCTCTTTCTTTGCCCATCTAAAATCTGCTGCATCATGATCTCAAGTCTATTATTCTCTTGGGGATGTGGTGCTTGATGTCCTCTACTCTGATTGGTTCCTTGGTTCCCAACATAGTTAACATTCGCACGTGAGCCATTAGATGCATCTCCAGTCCTAGGATTATGCTCACCTTTCGCAGGAAGGACTCCATGTTGTCTCTTTACTGCTTCAGCCGTCTGAGCAACTTGAGTATCAAGCAGTTTCATATGAGTAGAGACAGCTTCATACTTACTGTTGAGATCATTGTACACATTGTCCACCTTTGCATTGATCTCGTTAGAAGACTTTTGTTGCTGGAGGAGGAGCTGATGCATAAGAACCTTGAGTTCACTTTGAGATTCATTCGCAGAGGTTGCAGGAGCTTGAAATGCAACTGGATTACTCCCTTGGAAGTTGTTGAATGGATGCTTCTGCTGAAATCTACCTTGAAAGTTGTTCTGGCTCGGATTTTGCACGGGCTGTTTTCCCTGAAATTGTTGACCCTGAATGCCACCCTGCTGTGGATAAACCTGATCCCGATGATTTTCAACATTTGTGCTTCTGTAGGAAAAGTTGGGGTGACTTCTGTAGTTCTGGTTGAATCCCCTGTTTTGTACGAACTCCTGTCCATTCACATAATTCACTTCCTTTGACTCGCCAATCTCATCAGTAGCAACTTCTTGACAGAAAACAGCCTCTGTCCCCTCATCACGGAGCTGAACGCCTCGCTGATTTGCCTTCATCAACAGACTCACTTTTGCGCTCAACTCCTCAATCTTCTGAGATTCCACATTTTTGCCTTTGTTGGAACGATCATACTCAGGACAGCGATTGTTAGAACTAGCAGCCAAGTTCTCTATCAGTTGATATGCTCCTTCAATGCTCTTAGTCATAAAATCTCCATTGCTCGCAGCATTGAGGGCATTCCTGAAATCCCATTCAACTCCATCGTAAAAGATGCTGAGAATCTGCTCATCTGAATACCCATTGTGCGGACACTCTTTACGGTATTCCTTGAATCTTTCCCAAGCTTCGCAATAAGTTTCGCCGGAATGCTGCGTGAAAGTAGCGATCTTGTTCCTGAGCGAGGCTGTTTTGGACTTGGTGTAGAAATGATCCAAGAAGGCTGCTCTGCATTCATCCCAAGACCTCAACGAACCAGGAGGTAGTGACTTGAGCCATCTTAGTGCCTTATCTGCCAAGGAGTGACGGAAAAGCTTGCACTTGAGGTAATCAGCGGGAACTCCATTAGACTTAGTGGTGCTGCAAATCTCCTCGAAGTTCTCGATGTGATCCATTGGATTCTCAGCGGGTAATCCATGAAACACATGTCTTTCTACCAGCGCTATCATCTGAGGCTTGATCTCGAAATCTTGCCTCGCAATCTCCGGTGGACAAATAGCTGCCCTGTTCTGGTAGAAAGTGTGGGGTGTATCTACATCCCCAATAGCACGCGGATTCTGCTGCGCTTGTTGCTGTTGCAACTGCTGAAGTTGTTATCGCATGATGCGGATCTCTTCAGCTTGAGCAGCTTGAGCCTCGGCTTGTGCTCGATTGTCGACGTTATCGTCCATGACGACTTGTTTCGACTTCTTCTTTGTAGCTTTGTTAGTACGTTCTGTCCTTGCTAATTCTTGGTTGGTAAGTTGCAGGACGTTGCTAGCGCTTTTGCTTCTCGTTTGCATCCACCTGAAATACACAAGCAAGCAAAAACAGAACAAAGTTAGTAAATCTTAGACTAAACTTCAATCTTAGATTCGAAGGTAACGCAATTGGTCCCCGGCAACGGCGCCAAAAACTTGATACAACATGTTTTTACCCTATAAACTACTGCAAGTGCACAGCATATGATGTAGTAAATTAGGGATCGAATCCACAGAGACCAAGAGTTACACTACGATTCTTAACGAATGAAATTAAGCTAAGACAGAAATATGATTGATGATGTGAAAATACATAAAAGATAGCAATTTAAACGATGAAAAGATTTATAAAGAAAAGCGCTAGGTCCAGGGTGATTCGCAAGAATTCAGAGATCGTGAATCGGACAACTATTCAGGGAGCTAATGAAAACCGTTCTAGAACTCAAACATAAATGTATAACCAATCCACTCTCGTGGCATCAACTACTTCATCTAGCGATCTAAGTGTCTAAACTCTCGTTTGAACCTAAAATCCTAAACGAGCATTACCAAGCGGGTTCAATTTGTTCACGGATCGCCTTAGCATCAACTCTCGTTGGCTAAGGACGATACGCTCATCTATGTTCTATCAAGAAACCTATAAACTTCTGGAATATAGATTAAACCCTGAATCAAAGACTAAGTGATCAATTCAGCCTAAGCAATAAGAACAACAATAGATGAAGAACTCAAATGATAAATTCCCTATTTGTGTCCAATTCAATGATCCATAAACCCCTTGCTTACCCTGAACTTAACTAAAAGACTACTCAGCCATAGAAATCAGAAGAACACAGAGAAATAAACAAGAAATCATATGCAAATAGATAGAAATACAAGAGGGTTCAGAAATCTTCTCAAGGATTGTAGAGTCAGATTTTGTCTCCCTAAAGCTTACAAATCTTCTCAAAGCTTGAAGTCTCAAATGAAAATGGAAAACATGAAAGTTTCTCTCTAGAAAATGAAGAACTGAGTTTCTGAAATGACTGAATATGTCTAATAATACAAAAACTCGAGTTAAAACTCGTCAAAAGAGTAAAGTTCCTTATTTTGCGGAAGTGTCGGCAGTGACCAGATCGATGGATCTGTTTGTGGATCGATCGATCTGGCACCTCTGGTCGATCTGGAAAACTCTCGGCAATGCTGGATCGATCGATCTGGCCCGGATCGATCGATCTGGTCTTAACTCTGCATCTGCTTCATTTGCTCGCCAGATTGACATGTCTTCAGTAAAACAGGGATAACTCTTAAAGCAGGAATGATAATGACATGGGACCAGTTCCAAATGAAAGCTAACTCAAAGGTCTATCTTGTGTCCAAAATTCATCTCAATACGATATCGGGAAGACCTCTAACGAATGTCAAACTTATGAGGCTTCTGCATGACTCTGCATCTCCAAATCCGTATTTTCTTCATTAATCACCAAAGTTTCCTCCAAAGACACCTAATACCTGTAAAGACTCGATAGGAGACTAAAAGAATCTGAAATTTTATAACTTTTCTTCTCAAGTCTGTTTTTCAAAAGATATATTGCAAAGAGTTTTTGGCTGTTGGCTGCGGTTTTCGATTCACCAAATGGTCCAAACCCAACCAGTGAGCTGATCTGTCTTGGGTTGTGATTTATCAAGAGGCCCAAGACCTAATGAAAGCTGTTTAGTGAGGTGAATTTGTTTCAAAAAGTTGCAATTTCTCTATTATAAATTTCATGTCAGGTCCTCTTAAGAATCTACAATCATCAGGCCTTCTACAGGACATCATTGATATGACAACAGAATTAAAGATACAACTTTCAACATGTAAAAAGGCAGGCTATCACAAAGACTGATAGTTTAGCAAAACAAGCACAAATCAAGAAACTCCCAAATGTTGTTGTATGTACACAACAAATCAAGTCAAGCATAGTAAACGATTGGTGCCATAGATATTTCATTTATGGTTTTTTTTTTTTTTTTTTTTTTTTTTTTTTTTTTTTTTTTGGTAACAGACTGCAAACACTAATCAGAACATTATGATGACGATTCAAGAGACCTAAACTGATCCAACAGCTTCATTTTGTGATATATGCACCTGTGTTTTTCTCAGGATCGCCTAAAAAAAATATCAACACAGGTGCATACGAGTAGGTTTATAGGTTGTGTACAGGGAGGTGAGGATCGAAGTGAGACTAGCCGTGTAGCTTGAGTTGATGATTAGAACCACAAATAACCATACGAGTAGCACAAACCTCCCCAACGTGCTCACTGTGTTCTCCCCTGAAGATCAAGAAAGGAAGATGAATAAACAATTCGAGAGTTTGGTAATAGAAGATAAACCCGAGATTTTCTTCTCTTTAATGTTTGTAAGGATCCAATATATAGTTGTCAACTATGGATTTTTTTATCTTTGGGAGTTTGGTTAATCGAAATTTCACACCTTTCCTTAGCAAAGACTCTCTCTGTTTTTCAAGAGAATGATGACAATGTTGGCTGATAAAATCTGTCTTGAGGTTGTGATTTGCCAAAACCCAATGTTAAAATAATGTTAACAACTAAATATTTTCAATTAAACTTGAATTCATTTCAAAACAAAGAACACACATAACATAATGTTACGAACAAACAGTAAATATAAACAAGAATCCAGCAGAAAAGGTTCAAAAAATTTCACAATGAAAATAAAAAGGTTGAAAAAAGAGCCAAATTATCTGAGAAAAAAGAGAAATTTAGACCAAGCTGATAAGTAACTTGTCAAGTCAAGCACGCTTTCGCCTAGCCAAAAGAACAGGTCTCTTGCCAACAGAGCCGCCACCGGTTCTGTCGGATTGAGAAAGAAGACCACGAAGAAGAGCTACAATACCAATACCCATGAATGGCACATACATCATCAACAACTTCTCTGATGCCTTCCCTGATCCTATCATCTCTCCCAATATAGCTGCCTTAAACCATGCCAAATGAAATGAGTCCATCTTAATACGACACATAATTATATCAATCACAGAGAAACATATATTCACATTGCAAAACAGTAAGATATATAAATTTATAACTTTACTAATTCTAATAACCTTTGAAACTGGTCAACATAGTAGAAATTAACAAAAACAGTCTTCCATCAAACTAAAAATGTTGTGAATCTTTGGAATATAATTACAATTTTACCAACATGCATTGAATGAACCATATATAAAGATTCTCTCATGATCCTCTCATCAAGCTCAGGTTTTAGATCAATACCAAAAAAACATACACAACATTTCCTAAAAAAACAATTTCGGCAGACCAACAAAATTTCAAAACACATTTGAAGATCTAATGTACCATAGAAGTCACGACGGAAGCTCCGTACACCATAGAGGTGGTACCGAACCACGATTTCCCGGCGAGAATTGCGTAGATGTTAGCAATAGAGAGCGGCCAGAGAATGAGGAGCTCGTGCCAAATCAGTCCAACGAGGAAATGTGGCTTCTCTGTGGACAGATAATCTCCAAATTCGGCGCTGTACCAGCGATTCAGATCGACGAGAAACGCCGGGTAGATTGCGCCGGGAAGACTCATTTGGCCATCGATGAGCGGCGCAATGACTGCCATGAGAGCAAAGTATAAGAAGAGAACGGCATCAATCACCTTGCAAAATGCTCCCATTTTTTTTTTTTTTTTTTTTTCCCTTTTGCTCTGATTCGAATCTGTCGTTGACCGCGAACACAACGAAGAAGAAGAAGAAGAGAGAGCCGGCTACTTAATAATTGGCGAAAACGACGATGTTTCACTTTTTAAATCTGAATTAAATCGAACCGGTTTAAGTTGCTGCAATTATTCCGGTTCAATTCAGTGTACACAGCTTTCTATTTTTTTTTTTTTGGGCTCAATATCAAATTTCCATTGACCAAAGCATTTACACAGATAAGTTCTACAACTTGATTGACCCAACCTGGCACTGTAGAGTACACTTTGGGAACAAATCTCATGTGATATGTTTTACCATTTCTTTTTTGTCACTATTGTCCACACTTTCACTTTCACAAGTTATCAAGTATAATTGGTTTTTATATATCCACATAAACACAAGGATTTTGGAAAGAATTTTAGAAATGATTTTTTTTTGTTATGGTACAATTGACAAAAATCTCTACTATCTTCTACTAAAAATCTAAAAAAAAAAAAAAAAAAAAAATCTCTGTACCTTCTAAGTAATGTCATATATCATCAATATATGTAGTCATTAAAACAAATTATGTAACTTTTCTTATCTATTTAACGGTCTCTATGGAGTTTCATAATGTTGTGATTGCGAATTCTCAGCTGAGCTTTGGCTAGCTTTGAGTTTCTTAATGCTCTTCTCCTTAAGCATCTCCTTGATCTCTGCTTCTCTCTTATCAACAACTTTAATCAATTCCTTGAAACTTGCTGCTCTCAAACTTCTCCCTCTAGAAGAACCAGCCTCCTCGCTCGCTCTGACTTCATCGCTTTCTTCTGGTCTTAACCGTTGGTATTGCCAGAAAACTTTCCAGCAGAAGATGGTTAGTGCAATGAACCAAACGATGCCACAGATTAGGAAGAGTCCCCAGAAACTCTCTACCGAGATTTGATAGTTCTCTGTGTCTGCAATCTGCATTGTGCATTCGTGGTCGTAGGTTAGCCATTTCTTACGGATTCTCTCCAGTTTTCCTTCTTCAGACAGCTGCAGGATCGCTGTCGACATGTCCACAGCTAGAGGAGAGTCTCTCTGGAACGCCTGCAAGAATAAAGATCCAATAAGCAAAGCTTTTTAATAGAAACTGATCTTAAAGAAGTCTTGAAACCGGTTTTTACATACAAATCCCCAGCCTGTCCGGGTGAATTCCTGTCCAACTGTACGGAACTTGCAGTTGCTGTTTGACAAAAGGGCTTTAATGTAAGGAAGCTCATCGACGATGGCTGCCACACCACCCTCTCTGGGACCACGTTCAAGGGCAGATAGATACTCTACTTCGTCTTTGAGCGGAATGATTCTTGATGGAGCTATGTTAAGTTCATTGACCAGATATTTCCACGCAAAGGTACCATCTTGGACTCCAATGGGTTCGTTGCTTGTTATTAGACTGTCCATTCCTTCTATCCGAGATGTTAACTGTTGAACGGTGAGGATCGAAGTGAGACTAGCCGTGTAGCTTGAGTTGATGATTAGAACCACAAATAACCATACGAGTAGCACAAACCTCCCCAACGTGCTCACTGTGTTCTCCCCTGAAGATCAAGAAAGGAAGATGAATAAACAATTCGAGAGTTTGGTAATAGAAGATAAACCCGAGATTTTCTTCTCTTTAATGTTTGTAAGGATCCAATATATAGTTGTGTACATACTGTGAGAGAAGAACATTGTTGAGAAGCTAAACCTGCAACGTTGAAGACCAGAGAAGAAGGGGCAAATCGAAGGTTTAGTGCTTAAGCTTAAACTTATAAATATGAGTTTTTGTGTCGGTTTCACTAATTGTATGGAACTAACCAGAAGACGGTAATGATTTGACGCCTAGGAGGTCCGCGGAATTCTTCGTTAAACCGGTGTTCAAGAATCCAAATGATGGCTCCAACAAAGAGAAATAAGGCGCCGGTCACAGCCCACATTTCTATAGTGAATGGCTTCAAGAAAGACCAAGGACTAGATTTGTCCCCCTTCACTGGAGCTACCACCACAAGCCCTGATTCCATAAATGGCTGCGTGAAATCTACAAACTTGGTTCTGTTTGTAACGATTGTTACATCCCCAACAGCTACATCAAAATTCTAGAGACATAAAACATAAAAAAGACAAGTTAGTATAAAATCCGTGTACTTGATTTAGTAAATGAGAAAAGAAGACTCACATTTGTAACAACTTCACTTATGAGATTGTCATATGATGGATTTCTCTTCCCGTCCCCATATAGTACATAAGTACGTGGAACAGGATACGGAAGCAATTGAACCGCAGCTTCAAAGATGTCAATGCAATAGCCTTTAACACCAAGCGGGTTATTGTCCTTAGAGGCATAGTTTTTGTAGCTCACACGGTTAGGCACCCCGATTTTGAGCGGCTTTCCATTGTTTGGGAAAACCCAACCCCGAGGTGGTTTTGTTATTTTTCCTGGCCATATGATCTCATTAAGATGTTGATTTTCTGCAGATCTGTTTGAAGGCTTTGAGTATAGTGTCTCTGGAGGCACGACTGAGAAACCTGTATGATTCGACCAGTACCCGACTCTGCTTGGACCTATACTGTTTATGTTTAGAACATCGTAGGCTGGATTAATTCGGTTTTTCTCTGAATCAAACTCAACTTTCCCTGTCAGACCTGTATAATTCATCTCAAGAATGACCTGCAAGAACTTCTCCCCTTCATTGAAAACGTTAAGTGCTGATAGCTTAATGTTGCTACCGTTGGTTTTCCTCAGATTCGGATCATCTGAGAAAGTCACTGCATTGCCCTTGCTGAAGAAAACATCGAGAGCACGAGCTACCAACCAAACAGAATCATAGGCATACAGAGCGTAAGAATTATAGCCATCATTTCTTCTTGAACTCGCTTTCGAGCTGAGGTTTTTCCATCCTTCTATAAACCTTCTCTTCTTTTCACTCTCAGGTGTGTAATGGCGAAAAGAAACCACTCCTTGTAAGAGATCCATAGTCTTGGGATCTAACGGTTCCATGGAATCCAAAGCTGTAAGAAGCCAATCAGTAGTGATCCATACATAGCCACTTCCCATCATTCCAATAGACTTGGCAATAGAGAATATGTTTAAACCCGAATCAGGATTCACATGAACAACAAAGATGCGAGATTCCATCAGTTTAACAGAAACCAATAACTCATTGATTGAGCTATTATCTGCACCAGGTCTTAATGCAGCCTTGTAAGAGATCTTTGCACGTTTCTTGGCTAAAGCATCACCTAACACAGATATCCCGTTCCTACCATACTCATCGTCCACAAAGATCGCAACAACTTGTCTCCATCGGCAATAGGATACAAAATCCGCGACTGCATTCATCTGGAAGTAGTCATTCTGTGTGGTACGAAGGAAATAAGGGTATTGAAGCGAAGAAAGAGTCGGGTCTGTTGCTGCAAATGACAAGAGAGGTACATGGAGCTCATTAGCTACATGGGCGATTATGTGACCAATTCCTGAAGATTGTGGACCAATGGCTGCAACCACCTTGTTCTCCATTAGCTGCAAAGCTACACCATTAGAAAACATATCACCAATCTCCTTCCTCATAAGCAAAAGGAAACTATAACAAGAATTTTATGAACAAGAAGAGCTCTGCAATTGGAAAAACAAAACTGTAGGGACATATTCACTCTATTTACTATTGAAACACAGCTTTCGTTGAGGCATTTTCACAAGCAACTCAAATGCATAACTAAACAAGCTACAGTTTTACGAAAAGTACCTCCCATAGTGCCAGCAAATCCACTGCAATTTGCGTCATGGAAGACAATATTGAGCTTGGTGTTCCTGAGAATACTCTGATCAGCATTAATGTCGTCAATGGCTGCCATAACCGCCAGTTTGGCCGCTCTTCCAATGAAAGAATCATAAGTAAACAGAGCTCCAACGTTGACAGAGCTTGGCAGAGAAGAAGAAGAAGAGTTTCTTGAGAAACTTTCTCTACCAGCACCTTCAGTTAGCAAAATCCACAAACAAGAAACATATAGGAGCATAAACCCCATGAAAACACTTCGAATCATTACGAAAAATCCCATCTTTAAATCGGATTTTCCAACCAAAAGGACTGATTTTTACGGGCTCATTGATGATCCAGAGTTAATAACAAAAAAATATCCGATTTTTAGAGGTAATAACGACCATTAACATCAACATCAAGAGGAAAATATGAGTCAAACTAAAAGACAAATGGCTCGTGAAACATTGGATCGAACCAAGAATCAAAGAGTTAGATTTTACATATATGTATTTGTATATATAATTTATCTTGGATTCTGATCAAGAAACAGAACTGAAACCATTTCAGAGATGGTTCAGAGAAAAAAAAAAGAAAAAAAAGACATGGAACTAGTAATTAATAATTCAATTCAATATGAGTAGAACCCCATGTATGACGGCAATAAATTATAAATTATTAGAAAGAAAAAGTAAAATCAATAAAATAGCAAATAGTGGGTCAGACAAAACAAGTTAGCATACAAGTTGAGTAAAAAGAAAAGTTCATGAGTTCATACTACATAGAACGTGGCAATAATTAATGGCTACAAATAGACGTACATATGCATACAAAAGATCCAAGCTTTTCTAATTTTGAGTTGTTTATATAATCCAAATTTGGATGGCTCTTGAAATTCTGGGTTTCTATCCAAAGTCAAGAAGAAGAAAGATAACAAATGAAAAAGTTTAAATAATTTTTGGTATATGTCGTATAAACTCTAAAACCTATGTATAGCTTCTATACATAGATTTGAATGATGATTTACGTGTTAGTTCATATCTAATTCCGTACAATTTATATACATAATACAATAATAATGTTCTTCCTATAAAGTTGGAATCTACTCATCAATTTCGTGGTACCTCAGAATTAGCTTCTTGGACTTCCACAACATGAGATGGGTTGTTATTAGAGTCCTCACTTCTTCTGAACATTCTCTTGATAGCTTCTTCTTTCTCATCCACAAACTCTACGAAATCAAACACCAAATCTCTAAACCGCATTGTATGAGAAGACGACCAAGAAGCGCGAGACATGGAATTTGTCCTCTCCATTCGTCTGTACCGCACAAACTGGCGTATCATCCTGAGAACATACACCAAAAACGCAGAAACCGTGATTGCAATGCAGACAAGGTACAACCCTTTGAAGCTCTTGAGGTGAAGCTGGTTTGGCTCTGTGTTCCAATCTCTTTTCTCTGCGCAGTTCTTCTTGCATAACCATTTCTTTCGAATCTCTTGCAACTTCCTGGACTCCGAGAGTTTCAAGATCGCTGTTGACATATCTATAGCTAATGGAGAATCCCTCTTAAACGCCTGTTAAACAAAAAATAAAAGTTCAAATCTTTATTGTGATTAATTTTGGTCTTCTGATAAAGAGAAACGTGATAAATGTACTTACAAATCCCCAACCACGGTGCATAAAGGGATCTCCGACAATCTTGAAACCCGTCCGTTCCGCTAGAAAAAGTTCAATGTAAGGGAGCTCGTCGACAATGGCAGCTACGCCTCCTACAGTGTTTGGTCCTAGCTTTAGAGCCCTTTCATACTCCTCGGTGGAGTCAAGTGGGACAAGCCTAGACCGAGCCATGCCAAGACTGTAGGTTAAGTACTCTAAAGTGAATGTCCCAGATTGGTATCCGACAGGAACCTCGCTTGCCCGCAAACTGTCGATGCCGGTAATGGCAGAGGGAAGCTGTTGAACTGTGAGTATTGAGGTGAGGTTCGCTGTGTAGCTCGCGGTTAGAACCATCAATAGGAAGAGCCATACAATCATCACTAGTCTTGCTAGATTGCTTACTGTATCTTCCTCTGTTGACAAAAGGATTAAACAGTAAGATCTCAGATATGAGTAGATAAAAGAAAATCAATCAATCTAGGGTCGAATATGTATCAGACAGATTCAGAAAAGCAAGTCTTTCAAGCTTAAACTTGTGTTTTCTCTAGCTTGATGGTGCTACAAAAAGATGGATGAGTTTGAGGCTACTCACGGTTTCTCTTGAAAAGAGTTGAGAAGCTGAACCTGCAAGGCAAGATCAAACTAGACATGTCAGATAAAACTCCGAGAACCGAACTATCAAGTTCAGTTAATATCACGAGCTGAGCTTACAAGATCATTGTGATGAGCTGTTTTAGGGGTGGCCCTCTGAAATCTTCATTGATCCGATGTTCGAGGATCCAGATGACTACAGCAACAACCAGGAATGAAGCTAGAACAACGCACCATAACCCGACCGTGAAGGGTCTCAGAAAGATCCAAGTCGCATCGTCGTCATTAGCCGGGATCACCACCACAAGGCCAGTGGATGCATAAGGCTGCGAGAAATCCACTAATTTAGACCGGCTTGGGACTATTGCAATATCCCCAACAGCTGCATCATATACCTGAAAACAGAGGAAAAAGAGGGAAATGCCCAACCATAATCTCAGTAAAAGTAACACCGAGAATGTTCAGTGATCTCTGAGGCTTTCCGAATCAGTTTTTGCATGTTTTTGAAGTGGATACTTACGCCATCCGTGACCATTCGAATGAGCTGGTTGTAATTAGGACTTGAATGCCCGTTCCCGAAAGGCTCAAATATGTAAGGAACACTATAAGGGACGAGCTTCAATGCTTCAATGAAGACGTCGATGCAAAATCCTTGGATCCGATGGCTACTGTTCTTTTCTTCGGTCACAAACTCGACAAAACTCACTCTTCTTGGGACAACAATCTTCAATGGATTTGCAGAATCTGCAATGACCCAACCACGCGGCTTTTCACGGCCACCACCAGGCCAAGTTATGTTTCCAAGTTTTTCATCAGAAACAAAGCCAGTCCTCTTATGTGTGTGTCGGATTTCTGGGGCTGCAACCGAAAAGCCTCCATTTCTCGACCAGAAACCCACAGTATGAACCCCAGTTTTGTCTACATTGATAATTTCATAGTCACAGCCGATGACATTTCGACCAGAACCAAACTGAACTTGACCGGCTAAACCAGTGAAATTCACCTGCAGAAGTTTCTCACGTAGTAGCTCCCCGCTGTTGAAAATTTTGATTCTCTCCAGGTGCAGTTTAATTCCCTGTGCATGAAGTAACTTCTCGGAGTAAGAAAAAGTTATGTTGATTCCTTCATTCAGCAACTTCTCGATGCCGTATGCAATCATCCACACTGTATCATAGGCACGGTATGCGTAGGCATTCATTGATCTGTTGCTCTGCAGTTTATGTGTGAATTTTTGCATCTTTACCGATTTTGGGATGTGTTGACGAAGCCCCACTACTCCTTCAAGACGTTTTAAAGTACCTTTGTCGCTCAAAGAAGAATCTAAGGTAACTGATAGCCAGTCTGTGGCGAGCCACACATATTCATGGGTCATCATTAGCAGCTTTTGCGCTATACTAAAAATTCTAAGCAATGGGTCAGGACCAAAATGAAGGATATAGACTCGAGGACCGAGGGACTTGGATTTGTTCAAAGCATCAGTTATGAATTTTTCATCAGAATGCACTGAGAGCGGCACTTTATAGGAAATTCTGGATCTTTTCTTGTACAATTCATCATCTAGAGCAGAAACTCCATTTCTTCCAAGCTCATCATCTGAGTAAACTGCTATCACCTCTTTCCATCCATGAAAATTGATAAGATCCACAATGGCAGACATTTGGTGGGCATCATTAGGCGTAGTCCGAAGAAAGAAGGGAAATTGGAGGGCGGAGAGAGTTGGGTCAGTTGCAGCAAATGAGACAAGAGGAAAATGGAGCCCTTTGGCAATATCGGACATTGTATGAGCAATGGAGGATGAAATTGGACCAATCATAGCCACCACTCCTTTCTCAAGCACATTAAATACTGCAAAACAACAACCACTGGAACTTAGACCAGGCCAATAGTGGTGAAACCAAAGATATGTTTCCAATTATGTACAGGAAACACAAGTTCTAGTAAGGAACAGACTGTTTTCGGTCTGAGTTCTATATTGTTCTATGCTTTATTAGCATTTGGACCCGAATATGTATTGATAACAACTTCAAAACATAATTGATGTGCCAATCATCATACCAACTATCCCAAAATGGAACATTTTTTTATGAGACCATGGAGGGTCACAAGTGTTTGAACACAAAAAGAGCTAGAAGAACAGTTAGGGTACCTCCAAAGGACCCATGAAAGACATTGCAGGCAGAGTCCTCCATGAGCAGCCGTAGCTCCGTTCCTTTGAGAATGCTTGTGTCAGCATTCACATCAGCGACAGCTGCCTCAAGAGCTACTTTTGCAGCTCTTCCAATAACCGAATCAAAAGTAAAAACAGCACCAAGGTTCACCACTTGAGGCCTTTGGCAACCCATTGGAACCACCATAATGGCCACAATCAGTGCCGTCATAGCCACCAGAGATGGTTCAATGCCCAGTCCCATGGAGACAATGCAATCAAACTAAGGAAACAGTTGAGATAGTTTGTGTTGGAACCAGAACCATCTCTTTTAATCTAGTGGCTCTTGCTTCAGCATTAATCAAGGTAAAGTTTGCAACTTTGACCTGTAGAATCAATGTGATAAATTAACTAAGATCTAATCAAGATCTAAGCAATAAAACGTCGAATCAAATTTGATAAATTAACTAAGAAAGGAAACAATGTGGATATGAAGACTTATTCATTATTAATATACACAAATTCATCTGAACAGAGAAAAAATTTGGAAGAAGAGTTTAATATTTTGTATCAAATTATTTGAAGGCAACGAAACAGAGCCGGTTAGAGTAAGAACCGGAACCGAATCAAACACACAAGCTTTACCAAAAGAAGAAGCAGTTAAACAGTGAGACCTTGTCTTCTTTCTTTCAGCAACCTTCAGATTCTCTGCGGAATATACGCAAACACATTGCAGGCATAAGTTAAAAGGGAAATTTTACGACAAAGCAACGAATTATTATGAGAAAACTAAAAAAAAAAAAAAAAAACTTAAAGCAAAAAAAAAAAAAGCCATGATTGACAGGAGATTCTAAAATGGATTAGAAAACAAAAACTAGAGATCATATCATGCCTGTAAATTCATCTTCTTGCTCTTCTTCTCGGAACAAATCGAATAAGAATATTGAAAACAACAGTAAAAATTGACGAGAAACGTGTGACTGAAGAGCTTCTTTTTGGTTTTTTGAGCTTTGAAAGTCCTATCCGTAGTGTATAGTCATAGCAGCCGTTTGTATACAGTGGGGCCCATTATATAGGGCCTACAAACTAACGGCCCATTTTGTTAAGTTTAACCACGACTGATTTTATTGACATGTTTTTTTCATTTTACTTTCAAATGATTTTATTTTATTTTTGAGTCAATAATTAGTTTATTCATCTTCTTGAGCTATTTTTGTCAGTGATAGGAACTCAAGTGTTAAGATATATATTTCTTTCCTTTTCTTTTTGTTAGTTTTTGTAGTTATTCACACTTGGCAAGGCAAACAAAAAAGGTATATGAGAGTTTGTCATAAAAATTGTTGAATTTGATTGAGCTTTTTAGGTGGCAAAAAGATAAAATATTGTTAAAATTGAATGAGATTTGATGACTGTTAATTCAATCATATCTAATTTATAACTACTAGAATAGTAACCCGCGCGTTGCGCGGGATTCTAATATTAAAATGTTATAAAAATTTTAAATTATTTAGAAATATAAATAAATCATTAATTATAAATAGAATTATAAAGCCAATTCATTATTTTCACAAAACTTAGCATATCTTAAAGTTAAAACCATTCGATTCAAAAATATTCTCAAACATATTTTTTTTTATCATAATATAGATAAAACTACATTTCCGCTCATGATAAACTACAAAGATTATGTATCACCCCTAATTGAGAGGGGTATATTGGAGTAAGTATTTGGTGAGAATTGAGTTTTAATGGCAAATCATGTGTTATTGAAACATGAATTTCAAAATATCTTTTAAATTCCACTGTTATTGGATTAATGATTTTAAAATATACAATTAAATCCACTGTTATTGAAAACGTTATTAGGATTGCATTTAAAAGTTTCAGCTGAGATTTGAGAGGAATTCTTAGTTAAAAATACAAAGACTCAATTCCCATGGTTTTAGCTGAGATTTCAGAGAATTTAATAACAAAATTCCTAATTCACCAAAATTTAATCAAATCCTCTCAAAATTCATTAAAACTCAATTCTCACCAAATATCCACTCCAATATACCCCCCTGAATGTTTTATTGTGTAACATTTGAGTTTGTATTTACCATTCTATATTAGTTATTTTTAGTGTAACATATTGGAATCTTTTACTTAAAATACGAAGACTATAACACTTTCAAATTTTTTAAAAGTTTAGATGTTTTCAAAAAATTCAACTGTAACTTTTATGTTTATATACAATATTCCAAAAAAATATTGGTGTAGATATTTCTATTATGTGGAGAAAGTTAACTATCATTGTTTAATAGTTTTTTCACACTCAATTTGTTAAATCCTTTCAACACTTTGATTACTAACATTATCTTTAAGTTTTTTAATTCTTATCCATTTTTTAATTGTTTTTTATAAATATTTTAGATTTATTTAATAAATATTAATAAACATGTATTAAGTAAATATTGTAAATTATCTTTAATTCAAAAAAAAGTTGCTTACAAATATTATAACTATATTAAATTTGTGTTATTATTTTTTTACTTTACTTTATATATTGAATCATTTTATTATAGTGGTTGTGGCTATCTATAATTTTTCATTATTTGATCTTTCATTTCTTTATATTGTAATATCATTTATATAAATTTTAATTTATTTTATCTTATTTTTGTATTCACCCCCTCTCCATTATATTATGTTAATAAAAATATAAAAATATAGTTACAAAGTGTTTTTTTTTTATAAATAATCAGTTTAATACTCTTTTTTGTTTTTACTTTCACTTCTTTTATTGTTTTTATTCTTAAATCTCTTAATACTCATTAACTACTATATTTAAGTAATGCTAATGAAAAAAAATTGTTTTTACAATGTAATTAATTCTTAATAAAAACACAAAATAAAAAATATTATTTGATAACATGTTTTATTCTTATTGGATGGCTAAGATGATGATGTGGACACCCTAGATGGAGAGAGAACTCTCCCATTATATATATGATTTAAATATGTAAATTACATATTTATTTTTTCCTAGCTATAAAATTAACTTTTCAGAATTTTATTTTACATTTTCATGAAAAAGATTGATGTGTTTCATGTAAATTGGGGTTATCGAAAGTTACTAAAAATCTCAATCTAGCAAATATACATTTGGGGGAAATATATAATAGATTCTAGTTTTTATATATTTAAAAATTTGCTATATATTGTATTAAGATATTGGAATTTTCCAACAATAAAGTCACAATTTTTGGAAAATTACACTTTCCCCCTAAATATTGTAATTTAACCAAATTAGGGAAAACAAATATTGGAAGAGAAAAATGAGACAACTTGGCAAAGTTTCTAAATAAAAAGCCATTCTTTTTACTTTCTTCTCCCAAACACTTGAACACTTCTCTGTAGTTGAGACTCGAAACCATTGAAAAGACTCGAGCAAGAACCAACAATGTCACAGTCCAAGAAAACTAAGTACGATCGTCAACTCAGGTATACTCTTTTATCTCTCTCCCAACTCCTCCTCTTCTTCTCCTCCTCTGTTTCATCATTCCTATTTCGCTCCATCTTTCCTAATTCGGGATTTTTCCAAATCCGTTATGATGTAGGATTTGGGGAGAATCAGGTCAAGAAGCTCTTGAAACCGCGAGCATCTGTTTGCTCAATTGTGGCCCTACTGGCTCTGAGGCTCTCAAAAATCTCGTTCTTGGTGGAATCGGAAGCATCACCATTGTTGATGGATCCAAAGTAGAAATTGGCGACCTTGGAAACAATTTCATGGGTAAATTTATTCTCTTTTTACTCATCTTTATGAGCAATGCGTTTCTTTGCTGTGTATGAGACACTTATTTGATGGTTGTGTTTATATGTTCAGTGGATGCGAAGAGCGTTGGTGAGTCAAAAGCCAAGTGTGTCTGTACCTTTCTTCAGGAGCTTAACGTTGATGTTAATGCCAAATTCATTGAGGAGAGTCCAGAGACATTGATATCAGCAGACCCATCTTTCTTCTCTCAGTTCACTCTCGTTTTGGCCACTCAGGTACTTACTTATCTTTCTTTTAAACTACCCGAGTAGTTCTTTAGGATGATAGTTTCTAGTCTTTGTTATCACAGAGCATTGACTTAATTAGTTTTCTATGTGTTGACTGTAGCTAGTGGAAGATTCAATGGTGAAATTAGATAGAATCTGTCGGGAAGCAAATGTCATCTTGGTTATAGCTCGCTCCTATGGCCTTACTGGGTTTGTTCGTATCAGTGTTAAGGTAAATATAACTGTAGTTGAGTGCTTTGCCACTGGTCTTGGTATGTCTCCTAAGTCAGATCTTCTCTTTCTTATTAGGAGCACGCTGTTATCGAGTCAAAGCCTGATCATTTTCTTGATGATCTCCGCTTGAATAATCCCTGGCCTGAACTGAAGAGGTACTCTGCTTCCATCTTCTCACTCATTATGTTTTCTTGGCATCATTTGAACTTTTGAATCAGATTACTTTTATTGGGTTTTCATGTTGCCCACTTGTGACTGTTGATATAAAATCTTAATTATCCAATGATCTGCAGATATGTGGAGACCATTGATCTAAATGTAGCAGATCCCATTGCCCATAAGCACATTCCTTACGTCGTCATTCTTGTCAAGATGGCTGAAGAATGGTCTCAAACCCATAGTAGCAACCTTCCCTCTACCAGAGAAGAGAAAGAAGAGTTTAAGGTATTGTCTTGTCTTGTCTTGTCCTTTTGGTACTCAGCAAACAGTTACCAATTACTGTGTCTTGTGATTCCTAGTTTCATCTCTCTTTTTTTCCATGATTTTTTAGGGTTTAGTTAAGTCCAAGATGGTATCAATGGATGAAGATAATTACAAAGAAGCCATTGAGTCTGCTTACAAAGTTTCTGCTCCTGGAGGAATCAGTAAGTATACATCTCGTCTGGCATATGTTGAAACTGGACATTTAAACTTATCTATTCTGTACTATAATAAAAAACTGCTACAAGAACCAAATGAAAGACTATCTACTATCTTCATAAATCATTATATATTGCTGATCATTCCCAAGCATCGTGATGTATATTTGTAATAAGATCAGTTAACATTAGATTAGAGTTCAAAATGTGAAGTCAGTTTTCTTAGTTATATATTTCTCACATTGAATATATTTTTTTTTCTCTACAGGCCAAGAGATTCAAGAAATTATTAATGATAGTTGTGCTGAAGTTGGCTCTGATTCCTCAGATTTTTGGGTAATGGTAGCAGCACTCAAGGTTCGTAACTTGAAAGTCCTTACGTCAAAACCCATACTTTCATATTGTTATTTCTAACAATATGAAAGAAGTGGACAACGTGTTTGTTGGGTTGTTAGTATATTAGATTGTTTATTTGATCCATGTTAGCTTTTGTTGTGCTTCCCATAGAGATGAATATTTTACCCTACTGGTTATATGCAGGAATTTATTTCAAATGAAGGTGGTGGGGAGGTACCACTTGAAGGTTCCATGCCCGATATGACATCTTCCACAGAGTTAGTTCTCCTGTTCTTTCGTTTCAGGGGAGGGCTGAAATTCATCCATATATTTTATCAGATTACTATATAGCTGAAATGTTTCTTTTGCAGGCACTACATCAGTTTGCAGAAAATCTACCAATCCAAAGCTGAAGCTGATTTTCTTTCCATGGAGCAGAGAATAAAAAACATTCTAGTTAAGGTCGGTAAAGATCCAAGTAGCATCTCAAGGTCAACTATCAAGAGCTTCTGCAGGAATGCAAGAAAACTTAAGGTGTGAATCCTGAAATTTCTTACAACTTGATGTGTATTGTATGATTAAAACTGATTGCTGTGTTTTTGAGTAAAGTAAAATCATTGGGATATGCGCCTTGTAGGTATGCAGATATCGTATGATTGAAGACGAGTACAGCGATCCTTCTGTAACAGAACTGCATAAGTGTTTGGCTGATGAGGATTACAGGTGCAAATGTCTTCACTGAAATTGATATTTTTCATATGACTGCAGAACCGTAGAATAATATATATAGTTGCAGCAGTTTAGAGACATGTTGTTGTTAACTCTAACGCTCTTACCACTTTCTGTTTTACTCCTCTTGCAGTAGAGCAATTGGATTTTATATTCTTTTTAGAGCTGTTGATAGATTTGCTGCGACCTATAAGAAGTTTCCTGCACAGTTTGATGGGTAAGATAACACATTCTGGCAAACTATTATTTTATCCTGAACATTTGTGGCATTGTTAGGGCATTAACAATTTAACATGTCTCTTTTCTATTAGATCGATGGATGATGACGCACCCCAGTTAAAAACTACTGCCCTGAGTCTTGTTAGCGAAATGGGTTGTGACGGCTATGTACTTGAGGAAGAACTTTGCAATGAAATGTGCAGATACGGTGCTTCAGAGATTCACGTGGTTGCTGCTTTTGTAGGGGGAATCGCATCTCAAGAAGTGATCAAGGTTCAGTTCATAACCCTGTATCTCTCGAAATGGTCACTAGAGTATCAAATGCGTTGGATTTGCAGCTAAACTAATATCTTTTTATGGTTTCCCAATGGTTGCAGCTCATCACGAAGCAGTTTATTCCCATGACAGGAACTTTCATCTTCAACGGCATTGATCACACGTCTCAGTCTTTGACACTATAGAAGATTCTTAGTTGCTGCAGAGAACTCCAACATATCTTTTATCCTCACATTCAGTTGAAAAACTATTAACATGCTTTTTTTTGGAACAAAGGCGTCCTCACTCTGCCATGCACCAGACTAACTAGATATATCATTTCTGCATAGATTTACAGTTTCGAATTCCTCATGTATATTGATTTTTGAGCCGCGGTTCAAAACCGAAGAGCTCCTATTAAGTGATAGGCAAAGAACCTTTTCTGTATTACTTACTACTGTTTGGTAAAGCAAAATTCTATTATTGTTTCATTAGACAAAAGATAAGACCCTTACTAAAACAGAGTACACAGGTTCTACAGAAGAATACAACAAACAACTGATGTGTTTACAAAATAAACTATTCCAAACTTGTTTCCTGGCTGATGACAATCCAAAATTGGCAAAAATAACAGAGATGAATCAGAAGCAGACAAAGCTACTCGGTGGAGAGTCTCTTTGTGGGATTGTAAACGCTGAATTCGCCAAAGTCTCTTCGGCCACTGGCAACAAAACAATCAAACCCTTGTAAAAAAAAACAAGGTCCAAACAAATTCACTTCAGTAACTTCAAAGACTTCTAATTCTGAGGCCAAAAATATTATGTCTTAAAGCCAACCAAATATGATAAAGATACAAAGTTAAACACTGAGCGATTTAAGCAAACTAATCATGCTAGAACCTCAAGTAAGACGCAAAGGTGGTTTAAGTATTAAGTTTACCTGTGACTAATATTCCAACCACCAGGCAAGTGGCGAGGATGAACAGCATCAACGAACACTTTTCTCCACCTTTGACAGAAATCTCGAACACCATCCTCTCCATGTTCTCTTAACAAATACTCTACAATCTGTTTCCCGTGCGGTCCATGTCCTAGCAACGACAGTTTGGAGTTCTGTTGATGCAACGTATTTCCATTACACTGAGTATCATTTAGCTCTGTAGCTCCATCTCCTTCACTTGTACCATTGCCACTATCATCAGCAACTGCGCTGATTTCTACATTCATAGTTTTCTCAGAAACTGCAAGAGCCTCCCCACCATTGTTTTCATCTGAAAGTACAAAGTTGTTTGTATCATCAGTTTTTGTAGCAATACAACGAATCATTATGTATTAGAGTTTATCAACATACCTTGACCAGAATTTATCATATTGTTACCTTTGTTATTGTTTTCTTGTTTGTCCATATGAGTAACCTCTATAATATGTTTAAGGGAGGCCCCTTTCTTTCGTTCGAGTTTTCTTCTCTCGTGAGGGCTCAACCCGATAAGTAAAGCTCTTTCCAAATCCTCTTCAGATATGTCTCGTCCACCGTAATACATCTTAACAGTCTATATTCACAAACCAAAGCAAACATCAATAACGTAATGCTTGGTTAAAAAGTAATTCATTGAAATAATTAGATGATCACATCACCTGCAACAATTCCTCACGACGACCTGATGGCATTCTATTCCCATGTCGCAAGAGCGCCATTGCAGCTGTTCTAAGATGTAATGGAGAAACACCTGCCTCCTCAGAGTTACCATTTGATTCATCCTCCATTGAAGATGACGTCCCTTGTGCTTCTTTTGAATCGAGTACTCTACGAACAAAAAGAGGAATTCCAAATTCTGTAGCGATTTGTTTCTTGTACCTCTCTGCAGCAGCATGAGCAACTTCGTGGCAATCCACACAAAGTAGAACAATATCATGAGATCTATGACTTTTTAGGTGCTCCGGAAAATGAATTCTATAACACGAAGGTATTATCCGGTAACGTAGATAGTGATTCCCTTCCCCACACCCAACACATACATTTTTCTTTGTTTGGATATAAAAATCATTTCCCTCATCTTCTGGACGCCCTTTGGGCTCAAATAAAAGCATTATCGCAGGTGGATTTTCTTCAACTACTTTCGCAAGTCCTCGATTAACATACCTGAAAGATATTACAAATATATAAATTAGTGGGGAGATTCTTGTATCAAAATAATTGATGGAGTGCAGATACAACATTAGATCATGACCTACCATTCAAGTTTTCTTCTATCGCAATAACATAGCAACCGTCCATCATTTGCATATATTCTACAATTGTGATAAACGGGAGCCTTGCAGGAAAATTTCTTGACAAAAAGCTCTCTCGATGTCTTACGAGTGAATTGCTTTAAGTTCTTGTGTCTATTTTGCTTAGGTGCAGAGCGGCTAGTTAGCTTGGTCCTAAAGTTTACCAAAAGGGAATAATTGAAGATAGATATTGGACAAGTTCCATCTGTACCCAAGCATTTCTGAAGAACAAGGGGTAATATTTCTTCAAGATTAGTCAACTTTTCTTGAATCATTTGATATATATCACCCAAATGACTACAAATAACAGCAGATGGAGAAGATTCTGCACCCATATCAGTTTGAGCTATTGTGTCATATATCTCTTCGGTTGTAGTTGGCTTCTGACGAGCAAGAGCAATAATAGCCTGGTCAGGTAGCACATATCGCGTGCTTTCATCATGAATCCGTGCCTTGGAACAAAAAAAAGTTTATGTTGATGAGCATTACAACGAGAAAAAATTGTCTTGCTACTTCAATAATTTGAAGGAGTATAGTTGAACATGGAAATTAACTTACCATTAAGTCTCTCCATGCACAAAGTTCCCTAACATGCTCTTGAAACTGAAAGACGAACATTAGCAGGATGATTTAACATATAATTGGGTACACATAATGATCTGAGGGGTAGGCATACCTCTGCATCTAAGGAGATGGTAGAATTATCAACGTGTCCGTTTAAATGTCGATAAATTAATGAGGAAGCAGCTGCATTCCCAGGAAAATCTTCGGTTTCTTTTGTGAACAATTGCAAACAAGTCATGTTTGACCGCCTACTAGCCTCGAGAAGAAAATGGAATTTGTCATCGGGGCTAGATGAATCTTCTGATACATTGATATTTTTAGAACTTTGTTGCAAGAATAAAACAATATGATTCTTTAAAAACATACTTTCCTGAACTATAGTTAACATTGTTGTCTAATTAGCCTACTTTACATCATATACAAAAATGTTTCTCCATAGTAAAAATGCCTACCAGTGGCTAGTTGCTTGAGCTCAGTGGTTAACCTATCTGCAATATAGAGCAGATAGTGTGCATCTGTTCTTGCATATAGCACCATCTCTTTGGATAATGGACGTTGTCTCCAATCTTCACGCTTCAGTGTGAATATGTCAAAGCAAAGGAGTTCAGTTCAGGTCACTATTTCAAGAATCAAACTTAGCATAGATAAAGAAGACCGATTTTGTGATGTTAAATGACTCACCTGCAGCAATTTGTTAGTGGTCACTTCACATACTGCCTCAAGTAAGTATGCAAGTGATCTTTGTGGCTTTGACAACACCTCACATGCCTGTTTTATTGCATTTTAGTTAACCATTTTAGAATATAGCAACAACAACGTCATGCCCACATTTCTAAACATAAACATGGGTTTAGGCATATAGCACTCTATTTAAAATAAAATAAAAAATTCTAAACCAGCCAAGTTAACAGAAGAAAAATTCTTCTATGCTCACTTACTCCAAATAGTTTTCACTAATGCCAAACTATTAAATTTCAGAGCAAGATATAAGAACGTATACCTTGGCAGTATCAAACAAATTAACAACATATATATGGAAGTCTCTTTGAAGCCAGAGAACATCGTTGTCAGCCCCATGAAACACCTAGAAGCACAATCACCCATTAATGTTTAAATAAGCATACATATTAAATTTTGGAGGAACTAGATTACCCAATAAACTAGTCATAAACATACACATAAAACTGAAACAAATCAAGCCACAAGATTCTAACATAAAACGTCAATTCATCGAAAAATTTACCTTGCAAATATCAGGATCGGAGAAAACAGAACGAAGAATACTCATTGAATCATGTAAAGCAATCGTGTCCACCAAAAAATCTTCATCTTGTGTGGAAATCTACAAGTTTTAAAGAAACATTAAAAAAAACTAATACAATCAAATCTAATAAAACCAAACACAAACATGATTCTTATTGATATATATGTAGTTACCTGAATTAAAGCAGTGAAACCAAGAAACGACCTTAAACTATGTTGCTCAGTATCAACTGCAAAAACCTTTTCTTTTGCCAATGTTTCTGCAAGCTCCTTCAACTGCGACTCCGTCTCAATCCACACATACGAATCATTCATTTCCAATAAATACTCTCCTCTCAAACATCCAAATTCAAACTTAGGATTCTCTAACAAAGCAGTGATCTCAGTTTCATACGGATGACTGTTGGAAGGTTTCTCTGCATTGGTTTCAATTTCAAAACATTACAAATTCAAAATGCACAATCATATATATACACAAATTAACTTTAAATTCAATTATATTTGTACAACAACAATAACAACAACAAAAATGGATTTTGAGATATTGAATCCCACCTATAGACGAAGATGCATCATCGAGCTTCAAATGTTTGAATACAGAGTAAGAGTTATCCGCAAGAACACGTTTGAAACTGAACTGAGGCTTCAGCTCGGAATGTAGATAACACGAGCTCAGAGCAGATGTCTGCTTCCTCCGATACCGGCGCCGACGATACTCCGCCACGAACAGAACTGTCACCGCCACAATAGAGGCTACAGAAATTACGATTTTGACCTTTTCGTTGACCTCCATGTTTTAACTTCCTAAACCTCAAAACTGTTCGGAAGTGTTGCCTGAGCAAATCTGCCGGCACTTCCGTCATCTCATCATGGTCGATGGCGGCTGAGGCCAATGGAGATCTTGACACGTGTATTAGTTATAGGCCCGTCAAGATCCTGCCACGTGTCGTCGTTATAGAACTAAACAGGCCCATTAGAACTGAATCCACAAATTTGGCCCAAAATTTTCAAAAGTCTTTGAATGACACTCGCAGAAGCATATAAATTCAACGATAGCAGTTGTTGTATATGATCGGTTGACCTAATGTTTATATGACGTATATTCCCATAAAGTCCACCTATAATTTCAACCATCAACATGAATATAATAAGGCTACCAAATCTATAAAAATACTATAATATTTTAGTCCCGAATTTAAAAAGAGACTTCCACTAAGAAATATATGATTGTATACTATCAACATGTTAAGTAAAATATGGAAAATGTATATACGACAAGAAAAATTGCAATTGACAAAGATGCATAAATACAGTTAAGGACTTAAGGGGGAATTGGGGTCATCGACAGTGAGAGATGACTGTGAGGGGTTATGGCGATTTGGGGGCCTCCTCACTTGGCATTTGCTATTCTTTATTGCTATGGATCTCCATACCGGTTCTGGTTTAATATTTAATTCAGACAAAATATTGAAGTTGTGCATTCAGTTATATAATATCAGTAAATAGTATTAAACCGTAGGAGAAGTAATGTGCTTGTCTCATACTTCATTTTCAATGCCCCCACTTTTGTGGATAGAAATTTCATTGTTTATGTCCAAAAAGGACCAAAACCTTTGGTCAGCGATACCAAGGTAGTAAATTTTCTAGGTAAGAGTTCTTTTTTTGGGTTGACATCTCTCGGTAATTAAGAGTTAAATTTAATAACCAGATCAAAGTTTCAGTCACCTGAACAGCCGAAGAACGATTAAATTTTTTGGTTACCAGCAATTTAATTCAGTTACTATATATTTGTAAAAATATTTAAACAAAATGGTATGTAATTTTATATATTTTTTTAAAAAAACTTGGTATGTAATCTTTATATAATATAATAGGAGCTCGATATAAGCATCGAATTAATTCCATGATCGTTTTTGGTTCTCTAAAAACGTGGCACATCTAATAAGAATCAATCTTTAGCAACTTTGTTTCATCTCTACGTTTCAAATTAATCTATGAGACAATTTACCATTTCTTAAGGCGCAACTTTTTTGATAAGGCGCAACTTTATCGCTTAATATAAATGAATCTTTTGACAAAGGACGAGTAAATAACAAGATGGCAGCTTTAGGGTTCATTTGAGACCAGAGAGACCAAACCAAACGTTAAAATTAGGTGTTCCTAATTAAAGGCACAATCTCTCCTCTCTTACAAGCAAAGCACCAAAAACCTAACCCCTTTCAGGATTTAGGCCCTTACTCTTACCTACCGAAGTAAACCTATTTTGACCGGCTTAATCCCAATCTGAGCCAAAAATCGGTTCTTCTCGATTTGGGATCTGAAAACTTGTATACGTGTAAAGGGAAACGAAGCAACCTGGGTTTTATTCAGTGTTCACTCGCACGGTATAACTTGGACGACCAAACCGGTTTTTTCACACATTAATTTCGGTTTGTGATTGGACGATACATGATATGAATGAGTCAGAGCCGGGTTAGAAACGGAACTGTACATGTCATTATGATTTTACCAAATTGACAGTCTGTGCGTTATGTTGGTGCATATGTACGTTGTATATAGATACTTAGGAGGATGTATTGGAATGAAGATTTGGTGGGATTTTGATTTTTTCTTAAAATCACATGTTATTCAACTAGTGATTTATAAATATTTTTTCAAATCTTATGTTATTGAATTAAGAATTTGTGTAAAATCAAATTTTTTCATTCAAATCTCATGTTATTCAATCAATCATTTGTAAAACTTATATCAAATATAGTGTTATTCAAAACATAATTGTTTATATTGAAAATTTCACTGAGTGAGATTTGATGAAACTTTTTATACCTTTCTACTTCAAAAATAAGGATGAAAAAATCTCAGCTCTAGAGGTGGTGTTTGGTCGAACTTGAAAAGAAAAAAAAGAAAAGAAAAAAAGAAAGAGGTCTTCATCGTGAATATCAATCACCTCACTTGACAAATAGAAGAATTGATGTTTCGTTTTCACAAAAATCCCCGATTTCTATTTTTTTTCTTTCTTCTTACGATTTCAGAATGGTATAATAGTTTTGTTTTTACGATTTCCTCACATTCTCTTCTTCCTTTAAACTAGAGTTAAGCATCAAATAGAGGGGTTTTGTTTACTGTTTCAATATATTGGGTCACTTGAAATGATATTCTCTGTTCAATTGGATCAGTCTAAAAGAGAAGCCTTTAGAAAAGAAAATTTCTACCTTACCTTTTCGAAATTCTGGGCAAATCAATAATTGTTTGATTCTGGAATTCATCGAGGGAGATTTATGGTCGATTACCGTATCCGACTCTACTTAGCCTCTATTATCTTGCTTTTAGGGATTATTAGTTCATCCTCCAACTTGCAGGTACCTTCATAATATCTATGATCTGTTTCTCTGGGTTTTAAGTTGCTTACCAAGTTCCAAAATTATGGAATCTGTTGCTATCTTCTAGTTCGATATCGTTTGGCTTTATTTTTTTGGGGTTCTAGCTATTGGGTTTTGATATGCCTTTAAAAATAATCAAACTTTGTTGATTTCAGTGTTCTGGGTCTTAAAATTGTCTCTTGATTTATTCAATATTTTTGTTTGATAATACATATAGTATTTTATCACTAGATTTTTTTACCCTTCAACCTGTTTTTTGTTGTTCTTAATCACATGTTATTGCAGCATAGAATCTTTCAAAGAGCTGAAGTCGTCCAAACTGCCTTGCTAAAAAACATACAAGCCAAAAGACATGTTAGCATTGCGGTCTCTAAAGTACACCCAAAAACTGCAGTGAATCTTAAATTGCAAAACCAAGAACTCAGGACAACATACATGAACCTTCTCTTGGACGTAATTAAACAGCTTCTTTAGCTTCTCCAGAAATTGAAGAAGCCATCAAATTAGAATATGAACACAGACAGAGCAAACAATTAACATGAATGTATCTCGAATCAGAGTTATGCATTCAGACTTTAAGAGAATCGCTACTTAGGTACACACACAGAAACTCTGAACTCTGATTCATTGCTTAGCTACACAGAAAGGTCCAAACTCTAATTCGTAATGACGTGACTTAGCTACAGAGAATTGGTGAGAATTTGTAATGAGAGAGCCTTGATGAGACTAATGCTACACTCACAAGAAGTGTGTTGTTGTTGGGATTAATGTTCTCAGACAGAGCACAAAGTTGGTTTTGCAGTTTCTTTGGAACTGAAATTGTTCAAATAATCGGATCAAGCATATGGAAAAGTGAATAACAAAAGAGAACCTCAATCTGATGAAGACGTTGTTGTTTCCGACGAAGACATTGGTGTTTTTGTTTAATAAGTTTTTTTTTTTTCTTCAAATCTCACCAATTCTCACCAAATTTTCTCACCAAATAATCAATCAATTTTAGTTTTATAAAATTAAATTCTCACAAATCTCACAAAATATCCTCAAATTTCACTCAAATCTCTTCAAATCAAAATCTCACCATATTCTTTCAATTCTTCATTCCAATACACCCCCCTTAAATGACACTCTAATTAATATGTCTGAATTATTGGTGCATATGTATTTGTAAATGAATACTACATGTTATAATTTGCATGCACATGTTTTTGCATATGTAACGTAGTTCAGCACCTCACTTTTTCGTATGCGATTTTGAATTTGATTATTCTCCGGAGTTATGACTCTGTTTTTTGTATTGTTGAAATCTTATTATACTAAATCACAAGTCACTTTAACAAAAACTGCAACATCCTATGCTTGACACGTTATCATTTGCATATGTGTCATTATCACAAATTTTCTACATTCTTGGTAATTTAAATATTTTTAAAAAAAAACTTCTACCAAATCTTTATTTTTTCAGATTTTCTTTTGTTTAAATTTGTTTTTCCTTTTTATTAGGGATTTTTAACTTCCACATTCCCACGATCTCCATTGCTTCTCTTTTTATACACGCTTAGAAACTTATTATTTTCAGAATCTTCAATTTTTTTTTAATTTTTAATTTTATTCTTCATCTATTTCTGTGTTTTTTTCATCATGCATCCAAATTTTTTTCTACCTTTTATAGATTGCAACGAGCTCTTGTTCCTCAGAAATCATATAAAGATGAAAGATATGTTCTTCTACTTTCTGTCATGTGTTTTATTTTTTTTTATTTGTGTCCCCTGTAACTATACTTATTTTTTTGGTTAAAAAGTATTTATTTATCTTTTATTCATAAATTATTATTTTTTTTAAAGAAGAAAAAATTGTTTATGATGTGTGCAGAACCAATACAGATATCATATATCATCTCATCCATAGATACAAATAAATTTAGTATTGTTTGGTTGGCAAAAATCTAAGTAAACAAATTATTTTTTTATTATGAATTTTAATGATAATTACTTGAACCTTTTAAATTATATCATGAATTTGTGCCGTGCATAGCACGGGTTCAATTCAATACTAGTACAGTATAATTCAAAATTTGAGGTAATACGTTATCTACAAATAAAATAGATAAATGAGAGAGACAGAAAAAAATATAAAAATATTTGGAGATTCCATAAGTAAAATAAATTATCCATAAAACAAATTTAGATAAACATTGATCCAATCAGAATTCATTTTTCAGTGGCTTGTTTATATAAACTGATTCCTCCAAGCAGATGCCATGACTCGTGAGCACAAACATCAATGGAATATTACATGTTTTTTTTTTCTTATACAAATTTGAGATATCAGAGATGTCCAAAAATAAATATGACATGCCAATACTGTCATATTCTGAATCCTCTTGTACAACGTATGTGTGTTCCCTAGGACATATATCCCATAAAATATAAATAATCCAAACGATTCCAAATTAAAGAGCCATCAATCTTGGAGGTGTCACCTAATTGTTTATTATCTCATCTTTTCATAGGTTCTATCAAATTATTTACTGAGGTCGAAAATGGATCTCAGATTTAACCTATTTTCGTATGAAAGATTGTATCAATTGTTTGGTCACCTATCATTCAACCGAGAAAGAAAAATAAAGCGATTCAATGAAAACGATGACATAGTAAATGGATAACGATAACTTCTTCAATTTTTGTACTTCAATCTCTTATTAATGTTAGTATTATTATATTTTATACCATATATATATTATTATATTTTATACCATATATATATTCATAGTTACACACATATATATATATAGTATATATACTATATACAACAACAAAAATTAGATAGAATATTAACTAAAATATTATTATATATATTTAGATAAAACACACCCTAAACAATACCATCATCGCCCAAACTTACATATTTATTTGACTAATATGCATATAATTCCAAAACAAATCTTATATATACACAACGAAAAGTAAAACAGACCGAAGTAGTTGATTATCAGCTCAAGTCATGGAGTACTGTAGTTGGACACAAAGTGAGCAAAAATCATAGCTCGAGCCTCTAAACATCATAATGACACGTGGCAGAAACTCGTGACGTCGATCCACATGCTCTTACTTTTACGCAGGTCGCAGAGCCACGTGACGGAAGACGGAAAAGCTTCACATGATTGAGCCAGGATCTAATGAACTGACCATCCAATGAGGTATTGACACATCTCAAATGACAGACCTTATCACGTGTACTTTATTCCGACCGTCCCCTCTCGCAAGTGCCCCTCCCGTCACTTCGTCAGTAACGCTTTTTTCTCTAATATAACTCTTTTTTATGTTTTATATATAAAAAACTTAAAAATGTCTTTATACTCTATATTTCAAATACATTTTTAGGCTTTAGTTAGTTGCTTGTTTTCGTTTCGGGTTTTGTGCTATATGATTCATAACTTGATTTACCAGTAAATAGAGATAGCTACATGAAGTGCCCTTTTCTGTGAAAACCTAATCCTACTATAAGCGAAATTGAAAATTATATTGACAAAAGTTTGGAAGAATTTTTTTTGAAAAGTCAGTAACGAACACACAGAAAAAATGTGACAAATCATGCAATTTTATATTTGTACCGAGATTAATTTGTCTCTACACTATTTTGTGTGTGCATGGTAAATGTTACTTTGGTTTAAACCCCCCAAAAATGTTACTTTGGTATTATTTTGCAGTGGCAATAACGAAAATATTTCAAAAATCAATATTATTTTATATTTTCCAAATATAATGATTACTTACTTAACCAATACTATGTTTAGCGGATACAATGTGTAGTAAATTAATAAAACGAAAACTTTAATCCACCAAATTGAGTGAGAACTATATCAATTTAAAATTTAACTATGATCTATTTTCGTGATGATTTGGTGATTTATAAATGAAAACTGTCGTCAATTACCCAACCAAAAGCTACGCAAACGACTTGAGACGCATGTGGGAGTAGTTGCTAATCACTCTATCTCATTGGCTTAGACACTTTAAGTCATGTGTCACATGTTTATACTATTAGTTTTTCCAAGTCAGAAATTACTATTTAGTCAAATAGATGGAAAAATCATTTCCATGCCACCTCAATGATTGTTTCTACGTACGGCTTAAATTAAATGTAATCAAATGGCACTGTATAGATACATACGTCTGAACTGATACATATATGTGTAGGAGCAATATATGCTTCACCACGGGAATTGGAATGAAAAATACATAAAACGTTAAGGAAACGAATTGGAGGCGAGATCGCAATCTCTTTCCTTAACTCTTTGAATCCCCCGCAGTGTGACGGGAATCACAGATCCAAGAGTCCCAGGATACAACCAAACATAACCGGTTTCACAAACACTCGAACACACGGTTCTATACGAACGAAATTCTACGATACTCTCAAATCAACAAGACTTACTCTTGTGAGAGATTGAAAGAAATTCTTTGTGTGAAAAACTTCTCAAATATTTGTTTGATCAAAGAAAAGAGCTAGAGATCTTGGAGAAAAATCAGATTGATTTTTTTCTCTCTACCCTTCCTTTTTCTTGGTGTGCTCTTCTTAAAGAGTTTTTTAACACCCACAAAAAATTTGATCGTAAGTGGATGGCTTTGTTTTTCAACCAAGTCTCAACTAACTCATCCACTCCATCATGCTAGCTTTACTAGCCCACATCTTTTGACCAATTTTATTACATCAATAATGGTCTTTCTCATTCACACTAATTGATTTTAATAAAACCCCTCAAGGTTATTAAAATAATTCCAACAATCCCCCACATGAATAGAAATGACTCTAAACATATGCAGACTCGAACTGACTCAACATGACTTGACTGGACTAGACCTAACTTGACTAGACCAGACAGACGTTCGAGAGTATACGAAAATGTTGTAGTATCTGATAGGTAGCATTTTCAGCTTTGAACCAATCATTTTAATGTCTGTCGGACTTACTCGGCCAGGAGGTGAACATGATGTCTTGAACCACCCAGTCTTTGATGTAAATCGAGACAACAAACATCGCACAACAACACTTTCTCGTAGAACTTAAGTTCTCTATTGTGTTCATTTTGGCCCTGAACATTCCCGGTTTCATGAGTGAACTTGGAGAATATAGCCTCTCTTTCATTCTCCTAGAAACGGCCCCATTTCACACTCATTAGGTGATCACCCATTAGAATTGTTTTTAGAAGTATCATGTAATACTTCTTTCACATTTCAAATCTATGGTATCATTAAAAGCAAACGCTTAACCTTGACAAATACATGAAGCATTGTTTTATTTATCTTTAGGAACTGGGTAAATACATAGTATTACAATGCTCAACTATTACAATATTTGATTTTGTTTTCCCTTTGAACCTAGATTTCGGGATCTCCAATCTCATAGTAGGGTTTCAATCAAACATCATCTTCCCTTGTAGGCTTTAAACTCATTCCTCTTGATAAGTTTACAATTTGATCTCTTGACAGATTTTTCGTAAATGGATCTGCCAAGTTGTCAGCTGACTTGATGTATTCAACCGCGAGTACACCCGTTGAGATCAATTGTCTAATGGTCTTGTGTCGTCTTCGAATATGACGAGATTTACCATTGTATAGTTTATTCATTGCCCGAGAGATCGCTGACTGACTATCGCAGTTCACGCGTATCGCCGGCAGTGGTTTCTCCCACATCGGGATATCTTCCAAAAAATTATGAAGCCACTCTGCTTCTTCAGCTGCTTTATCCAGAGCTATAAACTCTGATTCCATGGTTGATCGAGCCAGGAGAGTTTGTTTGGAAGATTTCCATGAAACCGCTGCACCTCCCAACGTAAAGACATAACCACTTGTCGACTTTGAGTTTTTGGAATCTGAAATCCAATTGGCATCACTATAGCCTTCTAACAAAGCTGGTTCTTTACCGTAGTGCTGACCATAACTTTTAGTGTATCGCAAATAGTTCAACACTCTAGTTATTGCCTTCCAATGAGCATGACCCGGATTACTCGTATAGCGACTAAGCACGTTTACCGAGTACGCTAGATCCGGTCTTGTACATAAGACTTCCGATAACTCTTGCGTATTCCACTTGTGAAACCGCTTCGCCTGAATTTTTCGTCAAGTGCAATTGAGGATCGGCGGGAGTTTTTGCAGTTCCGTTGGAACAGTTCTTAAACCGCTCAAGGATTTTCTCCGCATAATGTTCTTGTGATAATATTAGACCACCAGAGTGTCTAATGATTTTAATTCCCAAGATTATATCTGCAAGTCCCATGTCTTTCATATCAAACTTGTTGCTTAGCATGTTCTTCGTCTGATTGATCATGTCTTTATTACTTCCAATAATAAGCATATCATCAACATACCAGCAGAGCAAGATGTACCCGTGTAAAGTGCTTTTATTGTATATGCACTTATCACACTCATTGATGGTGAATCCATTTGACATCATGACATTGTCAAATTTCTCATGCCATTGTATAGGACCTTGTTTAAGTCCATACAATGATTTTACCAGTCTACAGACTTTGTCTTCTTGTCCTGGAACGACAAACCCTTCAGGTTGTTTCATATAGATTTCTTCTTCTAAATCTCCGTTTAGAAAAGCTGTCTTTACATCGATCTGATGTATTTCCAGGTTTCTCAAAGCCGCGATGCCTACCAGCATTCTTATCGAAGTTATTCTCGTTACCGGAGAATAGGTGTCAAAGAAATCCAAGCCTTCTTTTTGCCTGAAACCTTGCACCATCGGTTTTCAACTTCGTTTTGAAAATCCATTTGCTACCTAGGGCTTTAAACCCTTGCGGTAATTCCATTAACTCATAAGTATTATTCTGAAGAATTGAATCCATCTCACTGTTAACGGCTTCCTTCCAAAGAGGACCGTCTGGTGTAGACATTGCTTCTTTGAACGTTTTAGGTTCATTTTCAGCAAGAAAAGAAACTAAGAACTCAGATCCGTAATTTTTCTCTTTACGAGATCTTTTACTCCGTCTAAGTCCTTGTTTTTCTTCTTCTTCTTCATCATTAATAGTAGTACCGGATCCGCTTGCTTCGTTCCCGCGGGAGTTAGCATTTCGTTGATCACGATTTCTTTTAATGCTTTCTTTATCTTTACATGGGAACACGTTATCAAAGAATGAAGCGTTTCTTGACTCCATTATTGTGTTCTCACGAATATCCGGTATATCAGACTTATATACCAGAAACCGATAAGCACTACTATTATGAGCATATCCGATGAAAATGCAATCTACCGTCTTAGGTCCGATGGTGACCTTTTTCGGAGGTGGAACAGCAACTTTTGCCAAGCACCCCCACACTTTCAGGTATTTGTACGAAGGTACATTACCCTTCCAAAGTTCATATGGAGTTTTTCCAGTGACTTTATGCGGTATTTTGTTCAGGATATAATTTGAGGTAAGCAGAGCTTCCCCCCACATGTTCTGGGATAACCCAGATTCCTGCAACATTGCATTCATCATTTCCTTTAGAGTTCGGTTTTTCCGTTCCGCAACTCCGTTGGATTCCGGTGAGTAGGGAGCAGTTGTTTGATGAATAATGCCGTTTTCTCTACAGAATGCATTAACTGGTTCATCATACTCGCCTCCTCTATCACTTCGAATCATCTTGATCTTTTTATCAAGTTGATTTTCCACTTCCAGTTTGTATTCTTTGAATTTCTCCAAAGCTTCGTCTTTACTACGTAGTAAATATACGTAGCAATATCTTGTACAATCATCTATGAATGTCACAAAATATTTCTTTCCTCCTCTAGTTTGCACAAATTTTAAATCACACAGATCCGTGTGAATTAAAGCTAGAGGTTCCGTAGTTCTCTCTACGGTCGGTGATGGCTTTTTAGTGAATTTGGCTTGGACACAAATCTCACATTTGTCTTTACTTATTTTGTGTTTCGGAATCAGGTTCATGTTCATCAATCTACTCATAGACTTGAAGTTAACATGTCCTAGGCGTTCGTGCCACGTATTAAAAGACTCCGCAACATAAGCAACTAGTTTCTTTTCATTATTCTTCGAGGTGGAAGCCTCGGTTACATCAGTGCGGATCACCGCTTCAACACACATTTTGAAAAGACCATCACAAACAAATCCCTTTCCCAAATACATCCCATACTTGGAGATTACAAGCTTATCCGCTTCGAGCTTAACGGTAAATCCATGCTTGCTCATGAGGGAACCCGAGATTAGGTTTTTGCGCATATCCGGCACATGAACCACATTATTCAACGTGAGTTCTTGTCCAGAAGTAAGCTTCAGAACGACTTTCCCGTAACCTTCAATCTTCGAGGTTGCGGAGTTCCCCATAAAGAGTTTCTCATCACTCTTGTTCTTCTTGTAAGTGGAGAACATCGTCCTGTCCAAGCAAATGTGCCGAGTTGCACCGGTATCAAACCACCAAGTCTTTGGATGGCTCTCGGCAACACTAGCCTCAGTGACAACTGCACACATATCGGCCTCGGTGAGATTAGTCTCATTTTTGCCGTCATTCTTCTTTGATGCTTTCTTGCTGTAGCACTCAAAGGACTTGTGGCCAATTTTACCACAGTTGTGGCATTTACCGGTGAACTTCTGCGAGTTCTCTCCGGTTTTCTTTTTGAACTTCTGCTGGTTCTGGAGCGGTACTTTTCCTTTCCCTTTGTTCTACCACTTCCCCTGTTTCTTGGGTTGGTGCTCAACAACATTTGCGTCGGGTTCGCGAATTTGCACACCAATTCCCATTTGTCTCCGGTTCGTAGACTCTATACGAAGTCTCACGATCAAATCTTCAAGACTCATCCACTTTCTCTTCAACTTAAGATAGTTCTTGAAGTCGGTCCAGCCGGGAGGAAGCTTCTCTATGACACATGCGACTTGATAGGTCTCACATAGGCTCATCCCTTCAGCATGTATCTCATGGAGGATATTTGTCAATTCCTCCACTTGCTCCATCAATGGCCTTGAATCCACCATTTTATAGTCCTGAAATTTTGCCACGGCGTATTTCTGAGACCCAGCATCCTCGGATCGATACTTCTTTTCAAGAAAATTCCATAACTCCTTAGAAGTTTCGATATTGCAGTACACATTGTACAGCTGATCGGAGAGACGGCTCTGAATATATCCTTTACACAGGAAATCACCGTGCTCCCAGGCATGTACACTCGCAAGTGCACGGGGATCAGTGTTATCTGCGGGAAGAATAGGCTTCTCCTCACGGGTGTACTGGCTCAACTTCAGCGTTGTAAGGTAGAAGAACATCTTCTTCTGCCACATCTTAAAAGAACTTCCGTCAAACTTGTCCGGAAGAAGACCCGCTGATGGTGCCGTTGGGATTGGCACCGCTTGATACTGGTCAACGACCGCAGTTGGTATCGGTTCTGTGACCGTCACTTTCACCGGTGGAAGTGTACCAAACTGAATCTCGGTGGCCTCGGCCCCGTTGATGGTGGTCTCGGCTACCTCAGCTACCTCAGAGACATTCAACGTTTCGTTGGTCATTTCCTGAAACAAACATACAAGCTTGATCAGAAAAGTCTTTAAATTAAATTTAAAAACACACAAAACCAATCGAAATGCATTAGGATCAACAGATCTTGTTTAGTCTCGCAAGACCGTTAACACTTGTGCGATCGGTTGTCATGATCGGTTGCAAACCGATCCGACCAATTCTGATCGGTCTAAACGATCGGTTGCAAACCGATCAGAATGACATTGCCGTCAGTTTGACTGGTTTTGCGTGCGGTTTTCCCGATCGGTTGCAGACCGATCTGACCACTTTTGATCGGTTTACCCGATCGGTTGTAGACCGATCAGAATGTTTTCGATTGGTTTACAGGATCGGTTTCAAACCGTTCCTAACACTTGCGATCGGTTTGCACGATCGGTTGCAGACCGATCAGAATGCAATTACCGTCAGTTTGACTGGTTTTGCGATCGGTTTGCTCGATCGGCTGCAAACCGATCAAACCATCAAACACCAATCAAACTTGATTTTGGACGCGTTGGACATTCCAAATATTCAAAATTCACTTTTCATAATCATTTTTTAGAGGCTTCAATTCTCTCAAGAAAAGCCATATAAATGATTTTAGACACAAAACTTTTGAGTTTTGATCTTGATGTTTAACCGATCGCAACCGGTAAACCACACAAAGACTTGAATCGCAACTCAAGCTTTAACGTTTATGATTCACTTCCAATCCGTTTGATGTTTATATAACACCAACGGATTCAAAGAGTTAAGATTGTAGGAGCAATATATGCTTCACCACGGGAATTGGAATGAAAAATACATAAAACGTTAAGGAAACGAATTGGAGGCGAGATCGCAATCTCTTTCCTTAACTCTTTGAATCCCCCGCAGTGTGACGGGAATCACGGATCCAAGAGTCCCAGGATACAACCAAACATAACCGGTTTCACAAACACTCGAACACACGGTTCTATACGAACGAAATTCTACGATACTCTCAAATCAACAAGACTTACTCTTGTGAGAGATTGAAAGAAATTCTTTGTGTGAAAAACTTCTCAAATATTCGTTTGATCAAAGAAAAGAGCTAGAGATCTTGGAGAAAAATCAGATTGATTTTTTTCTCTCTACCCTTCCTTTTTCTTGGTGTGCTCTTCTTAAAGAGTTTTTTAACACCCACAAAAAATTTGATCGTAAGTGGATAGCTTTGTTTTTCAACCAAGTCTCAACTAACTCATCCACTCCATCATGCTAGCTTTACTAGCCCACATCTTTTGACCAATTTTATTACATCAATAATGGTCTTTCTCATTCACACTAATTGATTTTAATAAAACCCTCAAGATTATTAAAATAATTCCAACAATATGTATATATATAACTTCATTACTTAAGTCATTTTTATTTCGAGTTTGTTACCAATCAGAGTCGCCAACTTCATACGGATACTCTTTCTCGAAATTATTATGGTTGAAGTTTCACAGAGAATATTGATCTAATAATACATTAAAACAAAATTTTATGTATTCATTCATTTTCATCTTTTTCTTTTATTTGGCTCATGCAACAAACGTTTTTAGATAGTTACAAAAGGTTTTATGGTAGGAAACAAAAAAGTTACAATCAATTTAATTAATTTATGGCTTATTTCTACCGACGTGCTAGTCCGAAGGAAAAGACAAAGTCAATCGTTTCACGTCATTTATTTTGTCAACGATAAATGAAATATTGTTCGAGTCCCGTTTAAGCTCGCAAGAGTCAAATAATAATAAAATTTTGAACGAATATGGTCCCATACTTTTTCCTTAGTATTGGAATTAGGTATATCGCCCTAATCCAGATGATTCAAGCTTTAACTCGACCCGGGAATCTCAATGGGCTTCACTCCTATAGATTATGCAGTCGGTTCAATGTGTGAATAATACTCAATACTTTTTTTCTTTTTTTATATCAAATTATAAATTTAGTTGAATAACGAATCCTGTCAATGTGTGTGCCTTACAAGATCATGTGTTATCTGCTGAAAAAAAAGCCGAGGACCACCATACTTTTTTCATCAACCGCCTTACTTGTCCTTTATTCTTTCAACCTCACCAAAAGGAAAAACCACCAAATGTAGATTTATATACTTCTCTTTATTATTTTCATGCCACAAAAATATAGGTATATTTAACTGTTTCTTAGAGACTCATGATAATCGGATTACGTAGCTATCTATTGTAAAAAAAACACAATAAAGGCGAAAGGCAAAGTATTGGAAACATAATATATTTATAGCACGAATTAATATACATCATTATCTATAGTGGTGTCAGATTTGATGTCCTAACATTAATTTGTTAATTATATCAGAGAATAAGACAATTTATAATTAAATGAAAGTATGTTTAATGGCCGTAAAAATGAACTATTATATACAAAATAACTAATTTAACAACTACAATAAAATCTGTCATATATCAATCTTATTCACATGCATGCGAGTTACATTTCTAACATTAATTTAGTTATCGAATTACTGCTTTTATTATTTGGCAAATTTTTAGTTTGGAATATAGAGTAAACGCATATATATGTATATATTTTTAGGATTAACACAAATGTATTTTCATTTCACACCTTGAAATACTAACATGGACCCAATTATAAATGTATTTTTACACTGTAGAAACGAATAAAACATTTGATTATATTGATTCTCTATTAGAATAGTTAATCTGAAAAATAAAATAAAAATAGGTAGATGTATGTAAAAATTTGAGTCATAACACACATACACTATGCAATCGCTTTTCTTAATTAATGAGTTTTCGATGTTCAAAAAAAAATTAGGTGGGTAAATAAGCCAAAAATAAGAAACAAGGGAACATTCTCAAACGCAAGTAAAAGTAGAAAACAATAGGCGTACCATTTTCTCTTCTAAATTACACATGAATAAAGTTGGTAATCAAAAAAACATTAACATCCAAATATCTTATTATACTAAATCACAAGTCACTTTAACAAAAACTGCAACATCCTATGCTTGACACGTTATCATTTGCATATGTGTCATTCTCACAAATTTTCTACATTCTTGGTAATTTAAATATTTTAAAAAAAAACTTCCACAAAATCTTTTTTTTTTTTCAGATTTTCTTTTGTTTAAATTTGTTTTTCCTTTTTATTAGGGATTTTTAACTCCCACATTCTCACGATCTCCATTGTCTCTCTTTTTATACACGCTTAAAAACTTATTATTTTCAGAATCTTCAATTTTTTTTAATTTTTAATTTTATTCTTCATCTATCTCTGTGTTTTTTTTATCATGCATCCAAATTTTTTTCTATCTTTTATAGGTTGCAACGAGCTCTTGTTCCTCAGAAATCATATAAAGATGAAAGATATGTTCTTCTACTTTCTGTCATGTGTTTTATTTTTTTTGCTTTGTGTACCCTGTAACTATACTTATTTTTTTGGTTAAAAAGTATTTATTTCTCTTTTATTCATAAATTTTTTTTTTTTTTTAAGAAGAAAAAATTGTTTATGATGTGTGCAGAACCAATACAGATATCATATATCATCTCATCCATAGATACAAATAAATTTAGTATTGTTTGGTTGGCAAAAATCTAAGTAAATAAATTATTTTTTATATTATGAATTTTAATGATAATTACTTGAAGCTTTTAAATTATATCATGAATTTGTGCCGTGCATAGCACGGGCTCAGTACTAGTAAGTAAATAAGTTGCTTGTAATTTTTGCCAAAAAAAAAAAAAAAAAAAAAAAAAAAAAAAAAACTGACAAATAAATAAATCAGTTAAATTATGAACCGTAAGAGGGAAGGAGAGAAGAGGACAAAATAAAAACGGTTTGAGAGGGATAGTTAGGTAAATTCCAAGAATAGTCAGCTCCATTTATTAATTTAATATAAATAAATAAGTAAACTGGACGGTTAAGAGGTCGTCGTTCTTATTTCTTCTTCTTCCTTCTCTTCAACGTCCCCTTCTCTTCCACTCTACGTCCCTCTTACAATTTTACAGAGCCAAAGAGAGAGCAAAAAAAAAAGTATCTCTTTAACACTATTTCTCATATAAAATAAGAAAATTTCCTAATTCTCTTCCAATTTATCTCGGATTTACTTGAAATCTCGAATTCTGGTTTTGGAAGCTCAGAAGATTGAGCTGCTCCTTTGGTTTGGGTTATTTTTTTTACATGGTTTAGGGTTTTGATTCATCTTATGGAGTTTACTGGATTGGAATAGCTTCCTTGGTTTGTTGATGGTAAAAATAATGTCGACGAAGATTAAAGGAGAGCTTATATTCTCAAAAAGCTTGGTATCAAAGAAATGGACATTTCTACTCTGCTTTGGAAGTTTCTGCTTTGGAATATTATTCACCGATAGGTATAATTTTTTTTAAAAAAATTTCAATTTCTCAGCTGTTTCTGGAAAATTTGATTTTTGTTCACCTTTGTTTCATGGTGCTCTTATGGTTTGTTTCTTCAGTGATTCATCAAGTCATAAATTCGTAATCCGTCTCGTATTTCAATGGTTTCTAATTATTTTTGTTCAGTTAAACAATTTGTTTTCGGGAAATTTAATAAAAAATTTCTCCTTTTAAGTCTGAGTTTTTATCACCATTATTTGAAGCTCTCTGTTTCAGTTTTTTTGGATTCCGATTTGTAAATCAATCCATAAGATCCAATATAAGCCGGTTTAAGTCTATTTCTTCAACCTACTTTACGTAATTTCTACTTTGGTCTGCCGGTTTTAAATTACGTTTCATGCCAATTTGCTATTTCTCTCTAGTTTCAGATTTTTTTTAATAAAAGATCAATATTGTTTTGCTCATATGAATCTGGTGACTATTGGTATAAACATAAAATATGAAAATTTTGATCGCTCACATGATGAATTTCTATACCTCTGGATTTAAGCTATGAGACATCATGCTTTTTGTCTCAAAACATTTGGTATAAAATTTACTGTTGCAGGATGTGGAATATTCCAGAGTCTAAAGACATGGCTCGACCATCCGTAACAGAAGCTGAAAGGTTAAAGCTAATCTCAGAAGGCTGTGGTCCAAAAACTGTGAGTGTAATAATGTCTTCTTGTTCGATCCACTTTAGTACTTTTTGTTCTGTGTTTTCATGATCTGATTTGTTTTTTTTCTTTTCAGCTCTACCAGAAAGAAGTCAATCGTGATCCCCAGGCTTTGTTTGGAGAAGTTTCCAAGACTCATGATGCTATACAGTAAAGATTAAATCTTAAATCTGAAAGTGATCCAAATAACTTAATCTTCTAAAACGTTCTTGTTTAACTTCAGGACATTGGATAAGACCATTTCTAGCTTAGAGATGGAGTTAGCCGCAGCAAGATCAGCACAAGAATCTTTAGTAAACGGTGCTCCTATATCAAATGATCTTGAGAAGAAGCAATTACCTGGGAAAAGACGATATTTGATGGTTGTAGGGATTAATACTGCTTTTAGTAGTCGAAAGAGAAGAGATTCTATTCGAACAACTTGGATGCCTTCAGGTTCCAACACCATTGTCTACCTTCATTATCTTCAAGATTTCTGATCTCAAATATGTTTCTTGATGGTTTTTTCTGTTGACAACACTTCTTGTAGGTGAAAAAAGAAAGAAGTTGGAAGAAGAGAAGGGAATTATCGTACGGTTTGTGATTGGTCATAGGTGAGAGTTTTAATCTTTTTGTCCAATATTTGAACTACTATGTTCTTATATTGTTTCTGTCACACTCAGTGTTCTCTGTATTATCTGAAGTTGTTTGTCATCGTTGGTTCTTTATAGTGCCACGGCTGGAGGAATTCTAGACCGATCCATTGAAGCAGAGGACAAGAAGCATGGAGATTTCTTGAGATTGGTATATCTTTTCTCGCATACTGACTCGCGCTTTCCGTGATTATCAGTTTCTTATTCTTTACTTATGATTATCCCTGCTGGTTTTAACAGGACCATGTTGAAGGATACCTTGAGTTATCAGGCAAAACCAAAACATATTTTTCTACAGCGTTTTCAATGTGGGATGCAGATTTCTATGTCAAAGTAGATGATGATGTTCATGTAAATATTGGTAAGCTCTACACAGTCTTGTACCAGATAATATAATAGCTCTAGTCAACTTTAACACCATTTTGTATGTTTCTAATAACGGGATTGGATTGTTTTGTTGATATTTACACAGCAACTCTTGGGGAAACTCTTGTTAGACACAGGAAGAAACCTCGAGTCTATATCGGCTGCATGAAGTCTGGTCCAGTCCTATCTCAAAAGTAAAATCCAAGTTCTCTCACTTTCCTTCTTATTGAATCCAGTAAATTCTTGGTTTTGTTTTAACTCGCGTTTTGTCTATGGAGCAGAGGAGTTAGATACCATGAGCCCGAGTATTGGAAATTTGGTGAGAACGGGAACAAGTACTTTCGTCATGCTACTGGACAGTTATACGCCATTTCAAGAGACTTGGCTTCATATATTTCCATTAATCAGTAAGATTTGAACTCCTTTGTATTGTATTCATGCCTCAGTCTCCATCTAATTCCCCTTGTTATAAAATGTTTCAGGCATGTTCTGCATAAATATGCAAATGAGGATGTTACATTAGGTGCTTGGTTTATTGGACTTGATGTAACTCATATCGATGATAGAAGACTATGTTGTGGCACTCCTCCTGGTACATTCTCAGTTTCTCTTCCTTTCCACCAAGTTTTCTAGAACTCAATACATTCTAGATGATTGTGGAGTGGTGAAAAGTTAACTTAGTTTCCTTTGAAGCTATCATAATGGAACAAATCACTATCAAAATATGTTGTGACACTAAAATATCGATATAACGAGTAATCATAATTTATATACTAAATCTGATTCTTGGGGAATTGCAGATTGTGAATGGAAGGCACAAGCAGGCAACATATGTGTAGCTTCATTTGACTGGACATGCAGCGGTATCTGCAGATCCGCTGATCGGATTAAGGAGGTTCACAGGCGATGTGGTGAACCGGAAAACGCTATTTGGAAAGCCAGATTTTGAGGACTTCCGCAACATATAAATATATAGATCATATAAAGAATTGGTTGTTTTCAAATCTAACGGCCATCAAATGGTGGTCACACGGGAAAAAAATCTTCTTCTTCATATTCTTAATGAACAAAGAAGATACATCTACTTTTGTTGTATTATAGTTACTTACATAGGAGAGGACTAGAGAGAGATAAGTATGGAACCTCTAGCAAAGGATAGCGTTTGCGTTTGAGAACGGTTTGCAACAAGCGTTTCCGTTTTAGTAGAAGGAAGCTAGCCGTTGAAGCAAACGTCTGCTTCTTTCTTTCTTTTTTGGTTGTTTTCTTTGGGAGTGGAGGTGGGTTGTAGTCATGTAGATCAAATGCAAATTATTATTGATTCGATTAGCGTATCGAATTTTTTGATAATAAATAAGATTTGAAGATTTAGTAACTTCTACTTATATAACTTATAAGAAACGAATGTTTTTTTATATCTTGGATAAGAAATATGAGGAGGTGAAAATAGAACACTTTATCAAAGTAATGCTCCCTTATTTAATAAAATGTTAGATAGAAAATCCAACGGCATAGCCAATTGATCGACATAAGAAAATAAAAACAAAAAACCATGATAAAACATAGACTAAGATAAAACTTAAGATCCATAATTAGTATGACATTAAAGATATAAAAAAACTTAACATAACATACACTAATAATCTACTCAAATATTATTATTTTCTCTATTTATCTTATGTATTATAATTTAATGAACTATTGCTTAAAATAATAAGATAGACACAGTATATAAAATTTGTAAATTCTAAGAGTTTTAAAGGTTTTATACAGTAATAGAGATGAAATATATAATATTTCTTTTGAAGTTAAAAACAAAGAAAAAAGTCTTATTTCACTTTAGTTTTTGGTAAGAAGTCTTACTTCACTTTCTCCTTATTTTTTTGGAAGAAAAAGTTGAATCCAACTCTTACAAGTGTCATCTTTCTCTCAAATTGTGATTCGGATTTTGTTAAGAGGAAGACGAATATGACCGATTTTTCTAGGTAACAACAACAAAACGTAACGCCCGAGAGCAAAATAGAACCAAACAGAGTAATCAAGGTTTGGTGTCTTTAAATGATTCACGAGAAATTTCATTGTAGTTCCAACTTGGATTCACCACCATTAACGCCTTTTGTATTCTTCTGAAAACGTTCATTTTAGAGTCTCTCTTCTTATTCTGATTCTTCCTTTGGATCCAATGTTTCTGTATCTATGAGTAACTAAATATTTGCGTGGTATGTTTTAAGATTTTAGAATAAAGACTATGATTTTGGTAAATAACTTATTTTCACAAAGAAAAACTATAGAAAGCTAAAATGGAATTAAAAAAAAAAGTAAAGTATGGTCATTTCCCGTTTCCCACTAGCATGTGAATGAGCTATAAAACAAATAGATACAAAACAAGCTGTCGGGTTTAAAGTCTAGATAAGTATCACTCCCTTGATAGACTCAAACAACACTGTTTCATTCTTCTAATTAAAGTCTTTGTCTCTTTACTCCTCCTCCTTTGTAACCACAAAGAACACTCCTATTTAGTCATTCACTATATTTCTATCTGCTGGGTATTTTATAACATTTAGAAGATACAAGTGAAGCTATGATGGATTCGGGTATGATTCTGATGTGGTTCCCTTTGATAGTATTGGGATTGTTTGTTTTGAAATGGGTTTTGAAGAGAGTGAATGTTTGGATTTATGAGTCCAAACTTGGTGAGAAAAAACATTATCTGCCACCAGGAGATTTAGGATGGCCTTTCATAGGCAACATGTGGTCGTTTCTTAGAGCTTTCAAATCATCTGATCCTGAATCTTTCATCCGAACCTACACCACAAGGTATATATATATATATATATGTATTTCTCTTCATACAATTTCACAAAGTGCTCAGTTTCTGCAAAACTAACTTTCAACAGAATCTTTCCAATACTTTTTTTTTGGCTTGCTTCTTCATATCTATGAATTGATGACAACTTAAGAGCTACTCTTTGTTTCATCAATGTTTTGTAGGTATGGGAGTAACGGTGTTTATAGAGTACACTTGTTTGGGTACCCATGTGTAATAGTAACAACACCAGAGACTTGTCGGCGAGTTCTAACAGATGATGATGCCTTCCATATAGGTTGGCCAAAATCTACAATGAGACTCATTGGAAGGAAGTCCTTTGTTGGTATCTCCTTTGAAGAACACAAAAGGCTCAGGCGTTTGACTTCTGCTCCTGTCAATGGCCCTGAAGCTCTCTCTGCTTACATTCCCTACATTGAAGAAACTGTTATTACTGATCTTGCAAAATGGTCCGAAATGGGAGAAATCGAGTTTTTAACTCATTTGCGTAAGCTTACTTTTAAGATCATTATGTACATATTTATCAGTAGTGAAAGTGAGCATGTTATGGATGCGTTGGAAAGGGAATATACCAATCTTAACTATGGAGTTCGCGCAATGGGTATTAATCTTCCTGGTTTTGCTTATCATAGAGCTTTGAAGGTAAACAACTTTTTTGTTTTTTTTTTTTGTTTTAGTTTGATTTCCCTTTGTGCATATTCCTTGTGGATTTTGAGGAGTTGTAATTTCCATTGTATACAGGCAAGGAAAAAACTTGTAGCCGCATTTCAGTCGATAGTGACAAACCGAAGAAATCAAAGGAAGCAGAATGTTTCATCACATAGAAAAGACATGCTTGATAATCTAATAGATGTGAAAGATGAAACCGGAAGAACTTTAGATGATGAAGAAATTATTGATATTTTGTTGATGTATCTTAATGCGGGTCACGAATCTTCTGGACACACCATTATGTGGGCTACCATTTTGCTTCAGGAACACCCTGAGATTCTACAAAAGGCAAAGGTAAAATGAGAACAATATGTTTTTAATTTGCTTTACTTTTCACATTTCAGTTTTTATATAATCTTGAGTTGTGTGATATATTCTTTGTACCATAGGAAGAACAAGAGAGGATTGTGAAAAAGAGAGTACCAGGACAGACTTTGACTCTCAAAGAGACGCGTGAAATGGAGTATCTTTCTCAGGTCCAAGTTTGCTGCCTTATAACATATGATTTGTTACAATCATTTACTGATAGAAAGAGGTTGTTTATCAGGTTATTGATGAGACACTTCGAGTTATAACATTCTCTCTTACGGCCTTCCGAGAAGCAAAGAGTGATGTCAATTTTAACGGTTAGTATACTCATTACCTACATGGAACATAATAAATCCATCTTAAAACTTTTACATAATCATTGTTCTCATGTTTTGTATTCAGGCTATATCATACCAAAAGGCTGGAAGGTTCTGACTTGGTTTAGAGACGTCCATTTAGACCCTGCGACCTATCCAGATCCAAAGAAGTTTGATCCTTCAAGATGGGAGGTATGTAGAGATAACAGAGTTATCACTGTTCTACCTTTAAACTGTCTCTTGTATAATTGTATTTGGTGTTGCAGTCTCTTCTTGTATGTCAAAAGTAGCTGAACATTGTATGGTTCATTGTACAGGGATACACACCAAAAGCAGGCACATTCCTTCCTTTTGGTTTAGGAAGCCATCTTTGCCCGGGAAACGATCTTGCCAAGCTCGAGATTTCCATTTTTCTTCATCATTTCCTCCTCAAATACCAGTAAAGGCCTCCCTCTCTCTCTCTCTATATATATAGCTCTGCTTACTAGCTCTCACTCTGCATATAGCTGCAGATTAACAATGTTTTTGTTTCCAATGGTGAAAATGGCAGGGTGGAACGGAGCAATCCTAGTTGTCCAGTGATGTTCTTGCCTCACAATCGACCCAAAGATAATTGCTTGGCAAGAATCACCAAAACGACGTCGTAATCATCTTCAAACTAGCTTCTTCTCATGTTTCCATTGTCTCTCTCCTCTTCTATTAGAACTCGATCCAAACCGGTTCGGTTTGAGAATTCGGTTTATCAGCAAATATATGTATTCATCCATAGTTTGAAGGATTTTTAAAATCAATGTGTAAAACCTTTGTCGGTTTGAAGGATTTTCAAAGTAGTACAGTAATGTTTAAAACTTTGTCCGGTTTAGCTTCAAATTTGGTAATAAAAAAATGCATCATTTATTTCGCATTTAATAGCCACTAATGCATCATTTCATTTCCTCTCTTGAGTCTTCTCTTTCATTATCCAAACGGTACTATAAAATAAATAATACAAGTGGAGAATTGACTTCTTCTTCGAAATAAAATTGAAGAAAAAAACATAAATATAGTTGGTATTGACTATTGAATTATTGAGTTATATATATAGTTGTACTTAGAGGGGTGTATTGAATTAAATATTTGGTGTGATTTGAGTTTTAATGAGTTTTTAGATGATTTGGTTAAATTTTGGTGAATTTGGAATTTTGTTATTAAATTCTCTGAAATCTCACCTAAAACAATGAGATTTTGGTCTTTGTATTTTTAAGTAAGAAATCCCCTCAAATCTCACCTGAAACTTTTAAATAAAATCATAGTACTGTTTTCAATAACAGTGGATTTGATTGTATATTTTAAAATCATTAATCCAATAACACAGGATTTTATAAGGTATTTTGAAATCCAAGTTTCAATAACACATGATTTGTCCATTTAACTCAAATCTCTCCAAATGCCCGATTGAATACACCCCGCTTAGTTTTCTCGAATTAAAATTTGGAGACAAATATTATGTAAGAAATAATTAAAGATAGAAGTAAAGCCCACACACAGCAGAGTACAACACCGTTATCTCCTGTCCACTATCTGAGTTTAGACATCATACACAAAACTCAGACAACAAATTGACAGCTCGGACTGGACCATTTCATTTCTTCTCCATTTTAATTTTTCTTAAATTTAGCAACTTTTCACAACACAGGTCAATCAATATTAAGAAGATTCATTATCACAATAAAGCTCCCAAATTGATCCGTAATTAGTGTTCAATTTCGTGTAATTTGGGGTTTTGCTACATTGGGTTCTCTTTCTCTGTTTCCTTTATCCATTTTGAGCCCTGATTTTGTGGGGAGAGGGAAACAAACAAAAAAAAAGTTCCGATTTTTATTTTTTATTTTCCGGTGAGAAAAAAAAATGACAACCAGAGGAAGCAGATCGGAGAAAGTTAAGAGAATTTTCCAGCAATTCGATGGGAATCGTGACGGTGGGTTAAACAGAGAAGAGATGTCAGCTCTCGTCGTAGCTGTAAACCCTAGGGTTAAATTCAGCGACGAACAAATTAGCGCAATTCTCGACGAAGTCTTTCGAACCTACGCTGAATTCATCGATAAAGATAAAGGTTTGAACTTTGAAGGTCTTCTCCGAACTTACGACGATGGAGCTGGAGATGTCGATCGTGATTTCGACGCTTTAGGGATTGAATTTAACGCCGATGAGACTAAAGTTGGCTCAGAAGCTTCGTCGTCTTCGATTACAGACGAGAGAGCTGTTGAAGCGCAGAAGCAACAGAGAACAGCTGCTTGGGCGGTTTCGCCGAATCATGGAATCGTTTTTGATGAGACGTGGAAGATTGTTGATGATTTGGAGATTCTGGTGAAGAGATTGAAATCGAAACATGAGAAAGATGGGAAATTGAAAGGGGATAATAGTAATAATAATAGTAATAACAACGTTGATGCGTTTTCTGATGCTGGATGGTCAAGAGAGTTAGGTCCATCTTCGGATTTGTCTGATAAGAGAATCTATTGGGAAGAATCGAGTCATGATTACACAGTGTTTGTTAAAGAATTAGGAGTGTTGAGAAGTAAAGCTGATGGTGCTAGATCAAGAGAAGAAGCTTTTGATGGGCATATGGCGATTGGGCGTGTTTTGTATGAGCATCAGTTGTTTAAAGAAGCTCTTGTTAGCTTCAAGAGAGCTTGCGAGTTGCAGCCGACGGATGTGAGACCTCATTTCAAAGCTGGGAATTGTCTTTATGTGTTGGGGATGTTTAAAGAGTCCAAAGACGAGTTTTTGTTGGCTTTAGAAGCTGCGGAGTCTGGTGGGAATCAATGGGCTTACTTGCTTCCTCAGATTTATGTTAATCTCGGTATTTCGCTTGAAGGTGAAGGTATGGTTTTGAGTGCTTGTGAGTATTATAGAGAAGCTGCGATTCTTTGTCCAACGCATTATAGAGCGTTGAAGCTTCTAGGTAGTGCTCTGTTTGGTGTAGGAGAGTATAGAGCTGCTGTTAAGGCGTTAGAGGAAGCTATATATTTGAAACCGGATTATGCGGATGCGCATTGTGATTTGGCTTCGTCGCTTCATGCTATGGGTGAGGATGAGAGGGCCATTGAGGTTTTCCAGAGAGCTATAGATTTGAAACCTGGTCATGTTGATGCTCTTTATAACCTCGGTGGGCTTTATATGGATTTGGGTAGGTTTCAGAGAGCTTCTGAGATGTACACTAGAGTTTTAGCAGTGTGGCCTAACCATTGGCGTGCTCAGCTCAACAAGGCTGTGTCTTTGTTGGGTGCTGGAGAGAACGATGAAGCTAAAAGGGCTTTAAAGGAGGCTCTGAAAATGACTAACCGAGTTGAGTTGCATGATGCAATATCTCATCTGAAACAGTTGCAGAAGAAAAAGGTGAAAAATAACGGAAATAGTGCGAACGAAGAAGGTCCGTTTATTGTTGTGGAACCTTCCAGGTTCAAGACGGTAGGCGAGAAGACTACTCTAAGACCGGATTTAGCAATAGCTCTTCAAATTAGAGCCTTCCAGAAAGTTACAAGGCTGTGGAAGTGCGATGTTGAAGCATTAAGAAGAGAGATGAGAGACAACAATGTTCCTGTATCTTATTCCGGCAATGGAGGGCCCACGAAATCTATAAGGAAACCAAACTTGGAAGAGATTCTCCGGCGTCTGCTTAATGTCCTGAAACCTGAAACTTTCCAAGGAGCAATTAAGGCCATAAACGAGAAAATCCTCTCGATGCTCGATGATTCAGGGTCAGGAAGAGTCGATTTAGGAATGTTCTACGCGGTGATTGCTCCTTTATGTGGTGGACATCCAGACAAAAGGAAAAGAGTTGCATTTGATGCACTTCTTTGGAGACCGGCAAACGAAGGAAGCTCTCAGATTACAAAAATGGAAGCAGCCAAGTACATCAAACTCTTAAGAGCTATCTACATACCATCACAAGGAATGAGCGAAATGTTAGAAGTTCACGGAGAAACCGATACATCGACAGTAACATTCAATCAGTTCCTAGGGATGTACGATGATTCAGAGTGGGGATTTGGTATCATGTCAACTGTGGTAAAACTCGAAACAAAAGATAGGAATCGACACGGGAACCAGGTTTGCTCGGTTTGTCGGTATCCGATTATCGGGTCTCGGTTTAAGGAAGTGAAATCAGGGTTTAGCCTCTGTAACCAATGTTATAGCGAAGGGAAGATTCCTCCAACGTTTAAACAGCAAGAGGAATATAAATTCAGAGAATATTGGAGTGAAGTGGAAGCCATGAAAGCTAAGTGTGTTTGTTTTTCAATGCAGTCTCATAAAAAAACAATAGCCACTTGAAATATATCCAAAAGCTTTTTTTTTTTTTTTGTGGTCTATTTTTCCACTGTCCCTGTTTCCTAAATTGTAGTGTTTTTTTTTATTTGTCTTAAGTTGTGTGTATAGTTTGTTAAATTGATGTGTTTATTGTTTGTTGGTGAGCAAATGATTTATTTTTGTACTGTAAAATTGGCTCTTTCTTTTCACCTGAATCTTTCTTATTTTTCCCACCTAGTTTTAGATTAATATGATTCTGTCAATGGTCGTGAATGGTATACTGTAATAATTGTATTCATATTGTAGAATGTAATTTTCTAACATAGGCAACTAAAATGAGACGACAACTATCGTTGTTTGCAGTTTTTTACTTTTCTAATGAGATGACAAAAAAAGAAAAAAAAATCATTGGCAGGCTTGGCCGAGTCTTCAAAACTAACAAATCAATTTTTAAAAATCGATTTGTGTAAGACCTGTTGTTGTGTCAGATTCAGACCAGTTCAGAATCTAGAAATTTATAGCACTTCTAGTTGAATATTGATGCTACTTTTGGAATGAGTACTCTTTTTAGCATTTTTTGTAGTACTTTTTTCTCGCATCGTGCTATTTGATTCGGTATTATATGACATGACATTTCAGAGAATTATAACTATATTTTGAGGATCGCGTTTTATTTCCTTTGCTCATCAGGAGTGACATCAATATACATGTTTTTTCTTCTTTTATTTTTGAAACTTATCAATATACATGTTGATATATATTGATGTGTAAAGTTAAAGTAAATACGTAGTCCCAGAAATAAAGAAACTTGTGATCTAAGAACTGTAGTGTGATGTCAGAACTCAGATAAGATGCAAGTACGTATAAATATTTAGGAAACCTCTCAGGAAAAAACATGTACCGACGACTACTTGCATAATTATCATCTTCTTCATTTTTATTTTTCTTTCTTTGGGGTGCCGAAATTTAAGGAGATTATTCTTGGAATAGTGTGGAAAATAATATGCAAATGACATAAGCCAATGGCAGTGGATACAACTTAGTCATCTCGCTACCCAATCACATTACTCTGCTCCAATTTTATACTCTATCTCTCTTCCTTATTTCTTACGAGTGTAATAATAATAGATTCAGCTTATTATTTATGACTAGTTCTTCTTATTAAAAAATCAAATTACATGTACTTTTCCAATGGCGTCGATTGTCCTGGATTATTCTAGTTTGAGATCCTCAAAGTGTAGCTTTTTAGGTGGTACATTTTGAGATTTAAACAGACTTTGTATTGTAGTATATAACAATAACAATTATGGACCATTCCAACTAATTTTATTGTTTGCGAGAAAATAAACTTTAATATTGTATATAATATTTGATAACTCTAAACAAACAAATTCAAAATAAGGAGTATATTATGTTATAAACTTATACATCTATCTTCCACTTGTGATCAATTTTCATATAATGCGTGTATATAGTCACCAAATGGTGGTGTGCTTGGATTTGGACCAAAATGGGGGTGTTCAATAATTACATAAATCTCTTGTTCACCTTACTCGATTTGTATCACACTCTTGATTTGAAATAACCTGAGTTAACAAATAAAAACTAGAAATTCATTCTCATCTCTTTTTTTTTTCTTTTTTCTTTTTTTGGCCCCTTTGTAAACATGTTAACATAAAGTTCATAGCACATCCCAAATTAAATACTTTGAAGAAGATTTTACACAAACAAAGGACAACTTAAGCTCAGAATTATCTTTCTTTTCCAAATCAAAGAAATGATATTTCTCATGGGGAGGTTCCAAATTCAACAGATTCTAGGCATGTTGCTCCAATAGCATGACCCCAACGAGGCCATAGGATCTACACCGGACGAAGGCGGTTCCACCCTGCCGTTACCTTGATGGTTTCCGATAAGGATCTCGCTCGGTGGGGCAAGATATGAGGCTTCGCTTTGGTACCATTCAGGCAACGACGGTGTGGTTGAAGGGAAGTTGTTGAGAAGGCTCATCAATAATTCGTCATCATCATCCACCGGAGCTTTCACCATTGTTGTCTCATTGTACTTGTTGTAAACATTAGGGTTTGTTCCTGTTCATTGAATCAAAGTTAAGATGTAATATTAAACACTTATAAATACTAATCTACTATATAAAAGAGTTAACTAAAGCTTATCATCGATATTACCAAAGATCCATATATTAATATTCAATTTCACTTTGACCACTGACCTTTTAAAAATTAAAAATGTGCAAATAAAATCCAGATTAATATTTTACCAAAAAACAAAAAAAATCCAGATTAATAAACACTACAACTAGGCTAAAAGAAAAAGTTACGGTATTATACCAAAATATTTATAAATGAAAATAAATGGTTAAAAATCATTTTTGCTTACCGAATGATGAATGATGAGAAGAGTTTAGATGATCAATTAGCCGATTCTCAAACTCCATCTTCACCTTCTTGTCTTGAGCCTCACATAGATCAATCGAGCAAACCCTAATGTCCTTGATGTTTCCGCCACGGGACAAGGCTTGAGACTCCTCTAAGAGGGCATCAAGCAATCCACTGTTGCCCGCAGGTGGATCACGATGGACACCATTGTCCAAAAAAGTATTTGAAGTGAACAAATGGGTCGGTACTGTTTGGTTTGAAGGAAGCTCTAGGACAGTATTGTCTAGTCCTAAAGGGAAAGAACTCGATCTCATCTCATGATCTCCCATAAGCAATGAACTATAACTCATAGCATCAATGTCATTCTTATTGGTATTGTTTGTGTCCGAATTCTCGGAGATGAACTCAAGGATTTGGTTGGGATTACACAACTCGTTAGACGAGGATGATGAGGACAAAGGAAGAGAGAAACCAAACTGGTGATTATCATTGTGATCAAGGCTATTGTTGTAAAGAGAGAACATTTGAAAATTAACCGGAGAATCGGAGATCTGGTTTGGGACAGGATTAGTAGGGATTAAGGGATCAGGACAGAACCGTTTTGATGGTTGAGAGGACGAAGAAGAGAATGAAGATGAAGATGATGAAGTATTGGAAGAATTAGTGTACTGAATCATGTTTTGTTGGTGATTAGGATGATCTTGGTTTTGGAATTGAAAAGAAGTAAACTCAAACTCAAACTCATCATCATTATCAATCCCTTGATGATGTTGATTAATACCTTGAGGGTATAAAGGCAAACCAGCTCGTTGTCTTCTCTTCATCCTTGTGTTCCAATAGTTCTTGATCTCGTTGTCTGTTCGTCCAGGTAACTACACATATCGCAAAGAAAATGAAAAAAATATAATTAAGAATTAAACAAAACAAAAAAAATAGAGATGAAGATTAATCATGCTAAGAAAAAGAGAAAGAGAAAGAAACAATCAAACACAATGAAACATGTAAATTATGTGTTTAATTAAAGAAAAACAAATCTTTTTCAAAAGAAATTATGAGCACTTTAGTTTCTGGAATTGAAGAAACCAATAACGAGATTTTAAGAAAATATATATATTTAATTTTGTAAAATGAAAAAAAAAAAAAAAAGATTTATACGAGAATCTACCTGAGAAGCCATACGAGCCCATTTATTTCCAAGCTTAGCGTGAAGGTCGATGATGATCTTTTCTTCATCAGGAGTAAAAGATCCTTTCTTAAGATTTGGTCGGAGATGATTAGCCCACCGTAGACGACAACTTTTACCACACCGGAGCAAGCCTGAGTTCTTCTGCACCGCGTTCCAATTCCCTTCACCGTGTTTCCTCACGTACTCCGTCAAGATCGCATCCTCCGTCGCCGTCCATGGCCCTTTCTTCAACCCTCTCGCTTCCGTCGCCGTCGTCTCTCCACCACCTTCCATCCTTTTTCAATACGGCGACCCTCCGATCAAGGAGGATATAAGGATTTTTTTTTTTCTCTGTTACTTGATATATACGATGTTTGTATATATGTATATATTTGTATATATAAGTATATTTGTGTGTTATGAATTAGATATATAGAGGAAAGGAGGAAATGGGTGGAATTTTTTTTTTTTTGGGGGGTGTTTGGTGTATATTTGGAAGTGATATTAAATTAATTTGTGTATTATTACGTAATAATTTGTTGTTATTACGTGCTTTATTTAAACTTTTAGTGCCTTCTTTTGTCTTCTTCTCGTCTCTTTGATCTGTCCAGAGAGATTTAAGAATTTACAGAACGAGTTGAGGTAAGAGATAAGATCATTGTCTGTCTTAGTCTCTTGAGCAATTCGGGATTAAAAAAAAAAAAAAAACAAAGAGTTTATGTGATAATTATGAGAAATTATGTAACTAGTTCTTTTTTTCTTTCTGTAATTGATCTCCTCTTAGTGTCTCAATCTCATATTTTTCCAATCTATTTGAATCTCTAATTTTTTTTTAGCATAGAGATAATTTGTGTTTTTTTTGTAAGTCGTTTTCAATAATCCATAGTGATTAGTCAAAGCCGTTTATTCGATGTTAACAGAGAATCTAATTGAAAATGACTTGTTCCACCACCCCACTAATAAACTTTTATGAAACATAGACAAACACTCGGATTACGACTAAGCTAAGAATTTCTACATTAAGCCATATCATATGTAACATCTAACATTGAATATATATATATCTTCACAAGAAATAATTACATGTATTAAAGAAGATTGTGAATTGGAGAGAAAGAAAAAATAAAAAATAAAAAAATAAAAAAAGGAGAGGAGTGAGCTTCTTTCACGGCCGCGCATTGCATGCCTAATGGAATGGGACGTTCTCTTCAAAGACGCGTTTTTCTCTTATTTACTTCTCTTACTCCTTTTCTTTTCCCCCCACGCCTTTTCTGTCTTTCTTCTTGCTTCTTTTTTTTCTTTAAATCCCGAAAATAAGTAATGTAATGATTTTATTATTTTATTTTTATATTCTAGGAGAGAAAGAAAATAAAGATAAAATCTAAGGTCATTTTATGCGACATTTCATGCAAAATTACGTTGGCATGATCACTTTTCATATGGGCAACATTCTTTTTTTTTTTTAATCATAAGAGTTTGAGTCTTATAAGCAAAATCTTCTTTTTAAGAGCAAAATTGCCTCAAAGTGTCGAATTGTATTTAAACACTCTTCTTCAAAGATTTCCTAACTTTTTCAACTACACCTCTACTAATAATATATTTAACAGCTAAAAACAAAAGCAAACCAATGAAAATTTTTTATGTTTATTTTGTCGTATATAAACGAGTTCAACGCGTTTGACTGTTTTTTTTTTTTGTTTTTTTAGAATTATAGATTTAAAAGGAGGTGAATGTAATTAAAAAAATTTTAAATTTTGAAAAACAACTATTAAACACGTATATTTCAGAAGAAGTTGTTTAATTTAAAACTTTTGATGACGAAAAATTATAGGGTACATTATGTGTAATACCACCATATATATATCCCATGTTTATTGCAACCTGGAAATTTGCCCCAAAGTTTCGAATTGTATTAAAACACTATTCTATAAAGATTTCTTAACTTTTCAATGAAAACTCTACTAAGAAGTAGTATTAAGAGCTAATAAAAGCAAACAAATGAAATTTGATGTCTATTTGTCGTATATACACGAGTTCAACGCGCACCTGACCATTTTTTTCTCTTTTTTTGAAAATAGATATAATAAGCATTTAATGCTCTTAAGTCTTAACTGCCTTTTATTTAGAAAACTTGAATGTTAAACACTTGTAGGAGAAAATTGTTAAATTTTTTTAAAATTTAACTAAAAATATAGGATAATTATATATAACTCAATTACGAAAAAAAAACTAAAAACTAAACTCTACAGGTCCACCAAATTTGTTACATTAAAACTAAAAACCTAGATAATTATATGGGATATTTAAAAATAGTTTCAAAATTTCAAGCTTTAACCTATTAATTATGCTGATTTTAAAAAAACTTAATGTATTAATTTACTTTTGAAAAAATTATATCTATTATATAAAGACTGAGTTAGTCTCACAAGAGGTTGACACCTCAGCACCCCTCTCCATGACACATCATCATAATTTTTTTTTTTTTTTAATAATTTATGTTTTATAAGAGTTAATACATCATCACTCTTTTCCATAACACATTTAATCATTTATTTATTATTTTAAAATTTTCAAAATCTTTTGTTAAGTATTTCAAGAGTTAAAGTAAAATTTTTTTTTTTTAAATAATATATATTCTACCATTTTAAATTTATGTGCTTTATAATTATCGGTTAATAAAAACATATGTACATTTTTCTAAATACTCTAATCTACTATCGGTTTTCATCTATTAACGATAATTATAATATTTTTTTCTGACAAGATGGACATGAGAATGAGAAAGCATACATAGACTAAGTTATTAGAGTTTTGAAAAAAAAAATATGATTTTTCATGGTTGGTGTCATTTTCTAAAGGCATTGTGAATTATGATATTTTTACAATAAAATAACAAAAATCTAGATTTTTATTATATCATGTTTTAAGCCCTTTGTGAATTGTTATATTTTTATAATGAAGTTAGAGAATAAATCGATTAATTCACAAAGACTTTATCTTCCAAAAAAAAAAATCAGATATGTATCATATCTATAATAAAAAAAACACTATAACGAAGAGATCATTTAAAAAAATACTACAGTTCATTTCTATTTTCAGGACAAACATGTTAGGATATTTTTTCTAAAAAAATTTCAATTTTTTTTAAACTTAAGTTATTTGAATTTTTTTTAAACAACATATTAAAATACAACAAAAAAACTATAAAACTTATAATCAAAATAATATACATGTTATTTAAATTATTATATTAATTATAATTTAAAAATATATAATAAAATGTATCCGCGTGTCCACGCGGGTATCACCTAGTATATATAATGGGAGAGTTTTCTCTCCATTGAGGCTATCCACATCATCCTCTTAGTCATCCAATGAAAATAAAACATGTCATCAAATAATATTTTTTATTTATATATATATTTTTATTATGAATTAATTACATTTATTAGCAATATTTAAATATAATAGTTAATGAGTATTAAAATATTTAATAATAAAAAAGTGAAAGTAAAAAAAGAGTATTATAAAAAAACACACTTTATAACTATATTTTTTTATATATTTTTATTAATAAAAAGGGATGCACATAAAGATAAGATAAAATAAATTAAAATTTATATAAACGATATTACAATATAAAGAATTGAAGAGTAAATAATGAAAAATTATAAATAGGCACAAGTCACAACCACTACAAGTAAATAATTCAATATATAATGTAATTAAAAAAAAAATAACACAAATGTAATATACTTATAATATATGTAAGCAACTTTTTTTGAATTAAAGACAATTTAAAATATTCATTAAATACATGTTTTTTTTATTCAAAAATATTTATAAAAAATTAAATAAAATGGGTAAGAATTAAAAAAAAAACTTAAAAATAATGTTAGTACTCAAAGTGCTGATTTTTTTTAATAAATTGAGTGTAAAAAAACTATAGATCAATGATAGTTAACTTTCTCCAAAGAATAAAAATATCTACATCAATATTTTTTAGAATATTGTATATGAACATAAAAATTAGAGTTGGATTTTTTGGAAACATCTAACCTTTTTAAAAAAATTGAAAGTGTGATAGTCTTTTTATTTTAAGTAAAAGATTTCAAAATTTTACACTAAAAATAACAAGTATAGAATCGGTAAATACAAACTCAAATGTTGCACAATAAAGAATCCAATTAGGGGTGATACATGACCTCTGTAGTTTATCATGAGTGAAAATGTAGTTTTGTCTATTTTGTGATAAAAAATACATGTTTGAGGATATTTTTGAATCGAATGGTTTTAACTTTAAGGTATGTTAAATTTTGTTAAAAATAATGAATTGGCTTTATAATTCTGCTTATAATTAATGATTTATTTATATTTATAAATAATTAAAATTTTTTATAATATTTATTAGAATTCCGCGCAACGCGAGGGTTACTAATTCATGAGTTCAACGCGTTTCACATTTTTTTCTTCTTTTTATATAAAATTAGATTTATATGCCATTAAATGCACTTAAATTATTTTTAGGTTTATATGTTTAGTTAAAAATATAAACCGAATATTATTGTATGGTTAGATAGAAAGATTTTTCTATTAAACGAATGGGCTAAAATTTATAGCTATGTTTGGGCCTCTTCAAGTTCAGGTTAAGAACTGTTCTTACTGATATCTTCAAACACTATAGCTAATAACTCTTCTTAATCCACTCTATTAAGTACTTGATATTTCCAATATCCATAGTAACTTTGAGAGAGGCATTACTTGGCCATTTTAACGATTAGACCATTGCGTGCTCGCGAAGAAAATCAGGTAAGACCACAACTATATTCAAACGATATTTTTCTTTACAAGAAAAAGAAATACATCTTTTATAATGGATAATACAAGAGAAGAACTATTACATAAATATGTACCATCGATTCAATCATCACCAAGTGTTTGTGTTGGAAAACCATATTTGATCTAAAAACTCTCAACTTCTTTCACACTAAAGTTTCTTCTCTCTTCCTTCCTCAAAACACTTTTCTTTTGGCAAAGAGATAACAAACTACAACATTTCTTTGATAAAATCAAGGCTAAGTGTATCCTTAACGATGAGAAACAATCCAAGGAATATAACCAGCATGATTCCTGAAGACATGATCCCTTGTTCCACCTCTACCGGAAGCTTCCTTCCTCCTCTAGCCGCTTCCAACAATATCAATGCCAATGTTCCACCGTCAAGAGCTGGTAACGGCAAGAGATTGATCACCGCAAGGTTGATATTCAGCAATGCTGCGAATTGGTAAAGCCCATCGATGTTTGATCTCGCCACTTCTGCTCCCACTGCAATGATTGCCACAGGACCTGCTACTTGACTCGCTGTTTGAGAGAAGTTGAAGAAGGTTTGTTTTAAACCGTCCAAGACATTAGACGATAGCCCCATAAACTCCTTTCCCGCGAACCTAAACGTTTCAGGAATGTTCCTCGGTCTCACCTTAGTGATTCTAACATTAGGAGACAACTGAACACCAATCTTCCCTGTTCCATCGAAGTTCTTATCCGGCTTAACCCGAATATCGAAATCTTGATTCCCTCTTTCGACTCTAAACAACACATTACTCTTAGGGTTTCTTTTAACAACGTCAACAACCTTAGAGACAGCATCAGGACCCGTTTTCGACAGCTCAACACCGTCCACAGCAAGGATTACATCACCCGAAAGCAATCCATCACGAGAAGCAGCAGAAAAGGTCTTAACTTCAGGAACAAGAACACCAGGAAAAGCTTCTTGTACAGGCAAACCAACAGATAACACTTGAGCAAAGATTATAGCGTAAGCAAAGATCACATTGGCGATGATTCCAGCTGAAACTACAATTGATCTATCTAAAGTTGGTCTGTTCTTGAGAAGATTCTTATCATCAATTGGAATGTCACTATCAGGATCATTATCAGGGAAACCAACAAAGCCACCTAGAGGAAAAGCTCTAAGCGAGTACTCAACATTGTTGAAATCGAATTTAGCTAGAATCGGACCAAACCCAATAGCGAATTTACTCACATGAATCCCTTGAAGAGAAGCAGCGAGGAAATGACCTGATTCGTGGACGACGATGATCGTAGTGAGAACAGCAATAGCTTCAAGAACGGATTCGAAGCTTCCCAAATCAATCCCAGAGACTGCTCTTGTCCTAAAAGCAAACCTTTCTCCATCTGGGAACCTCTTGTTTCCGAACAAAGCTCTGTTTTTGAGACTCTGGTTGGATAAAGCAGAGAGATTTGGGAAAAGATGAGATTTTGAGAGATGGGTTTTGGATCGGCGAGGGAAATAGGAGGTGGGGTTGGAGAAACTGGAGAGGAAGTGAGGATTTCGATGAGAGATTGGAGAAGAAGAGATGTTTAATAGCATGGTTTCGTGAGAAAGTGGGGATTTTTGTGTGTACGGTGAAGTGGTACGATTGGAGCCATTGATAAAGAGTAAGAAGAGATAGATAATAACGAGTAAACAGAGTCGTGTGCTTCGGCTTTTTTTCTGTGGGTATGTGGATGTGATTCAATTCAACACAACACACAACACAACACCAACACAACAAATAGTTTCAAATAGTTGTATATGGGCCGGGCCGGGCCTTGTTACAGACAACTACGTATGCAGATCGATTTTGTTCTTGAATGAACTGAACCACTAATATTTTTAGGGCCCATATATATTTGGGGTATAGGAATGAGCCCTAATTACTTCTCTGTAACAAACGATATTATTCTTCTGCAACATTTTCTTAGACGAAATATGATATCATGACATAAAAATGCAAGTTCTCTTAATTTTGTTTTATTTTTATTTTTATATATAATAGAATTGAAAACACATCAGCGATGAAAGAACAATACAATTCTTAGAAATATCACAGGTTTTGAGAAGAAGAAGTATTAAGAAAAAAAAAAAGAAGAAGATGCAGCTCACTTTGAAAACTGCTTAAAACTTTGTATTTTTTTGAGAAAATATAAAAATGAGTTATTTCAAGAATTTAGGCGTATTTCCCATATTTAGTTCATGTACATCAAAAAAAGTTATTTTTGAAAATACTTATTAGACTAAAATGTGAATAATTTGAATTAATATCGATGACTAAAAAAATGTGAATTCTCTTATTTTGGTTGAAATGTCTACAAGGGAAAAAAAAAGGGATCGACAAAAAAGAAAAGAGAATCCAAAGAAGCCAATTGAGTTGCAAATTGTATGGTTTGGTGGGCACGTGATGGTATTGAACGGACACTATAATCTACTTTTACACGAAGCTTTGTCGGCTCAAGTGTCAAGTCTTAGATTTACTGTTTTATAAACCTCTTTTTAATTTGCAAATTATCACACGAAAAAACCTATTAATGTAATTTTAGAAAGACACGAATGAAATTATTGAACCGTTGTATTCCAATGGTATGAATTAAGCAATAACAAATTATACATCATTATATAACTAACTAGTAACATCAAATAATTTTTTTAAAAAAGTAAAATAAAATGAAAAATAACATCAATCTAAAAGAAAATAGAAACATCAATTTTGGAAAAGACATAAAGAGAAGCACTAACTAAAATACCATCTCTACTTGAATGGTTTTACGAGAATTTAGGTGAGGGTATTGAAACGAATGATGGCTTATGGGCGACGATGTTTGCCATGGCAGTGTGGTGGGGGGTGGAAATGGAGATGCGGGAACGTCTTCGGTGAAAATAGAAAATTTCGGGATAGAGTGCGTTTTATCAAAGACTTGTCCAAAGAGGTGAGTATAGCCGATGGAAGGAGACGCGAACAAGTACTAACAGGGACGCGGGTGGTGCGAATGATCGGATGGGTAACTCCTAATACAGGTTGGATCAAGCTCAATACTGATGGAGCAGCACATGGTAGTCCGGGAGCGGCCACCGCAGGTGGAGTACTGCGGAATGATAGAGGAGAATGGTGTGGAGGATTCGCACTGAATATTGGCCGATGCTCGGCGTTGTTGGCGGAGCTATGGGGTGTTTATTATGGTTTATACATAGCTTGGGAGCGAAGAATCCCTCGACTAGAACTCGAAGTGGACTCGGAAATGGTGATGGGTTTTCTTAAGACGGGGATAGGTGAAGCTCATCCTCTGTCCTTCCTGGTACGGTTGTGCCATGGCTTTCTTCGAAAGCACTGGATAGTCCGTATTTCACACGTGTATAGAGAGGCTAATCGTCTTGCAGACGGATTAGCTAACTATGCTTTTTCATTACCTTTAGGTTTTAATGCTTTTGATTCGGTTCCGCATGTTGTTGATTCGCTTTTGAAAGAGGATGTTGACGGGTCTACGTACCCAAGACGAGTTCGGATGTAGTTGGTTGTTTTCATTTTAATAAAGCTGGGAGATACGTCTCCCATCCTTCACCAAAAAAAAAAAAAACTAAAAGACCTAACACAAGTTGAATGTATTGAATAAAACAACGTGTCGATTTTGTATAATTGAATTTGATTGTATTGTAGGTCGGTCATCTTTCCAACCTTCTTTACTATTTTAAGTGATTTTTTCTTTTCTTTTATCATAATAACTTTTTAGTATTTTATAATACGGTATCGAAAAGTATGTAACCTGACTAATGAATTGACCAGTCTTATTGGCCATGCTAAATTTTGAGTGGCGCAAGAAACTTTTTAACTATGATATTTTAGATTCTAAATCTCTCTCTCTTATTTTTTTCCTTTTTAAAACTCAAATGAGTTAGTCAATTTCATAAGTATTTTCCTACACATGCTTTTTATATTTTTTGGTATGTTAAAAAATGTAAAAAGAATATTCTAATCCAAATCTCAATTAAAAAAAAAAAAAAACTACAATCCAATGTGGAACTTGGTATTGAGTTAGTCTCCTACGCATGAAAAAAAGCAATTTATTTTGCATATGTATAACAAAAAGTAATTGTATTTGATTAAAAAAATAAATAAATTAAAGGAGAAACAAAAATAGTCAGGTCTATAAATAAGTCTAAACCCACTCTTTAGTTATTTCCCTGCTTTGGTGCCTTTGTGGGTGCACAAAAAAGGCAACCAGGTTCAATGAACCTGGAAGCTCTCTCTATGTTCTTGTTTTTATTATCACCATTATCATTCTTCATCAGCCGTAAGCATGCTCCATCACTATAATAAGATACCATAAATCTCTATAATTTTTATTTCTTTTGTCGGTCTATAATTATTTATTTACACACACACCTAACTAGACCAATTAATAAACAATCTTTTGATTTTTATATAAGTGATTTGTTTATATGTAAACGAAGCTTTGGAACTGCAGATAAAATGGGCTGAGAAAGAGAGAAGATCCATATGTTTCGATGGCTTCATCATCATTTATCATGGTATGTGTGTTTCCTTTGTTCAACTCTCTCTTTATATATTTCTTAAAAATGTGATCACTAGGACTAGGAGGATAAAACGTTTGGGGTTAAATTCATTGTTTTGATTACTTGTTTCCCAACGAATCCGTCTCTGCCCCCATACATACATATTTAGATTTTTGGGTACAAACATGAATCTGTATATTAGCACACACAGTACGTATTGTTTATGATATATAGTATTGAAACATATGTGAAAGGAAAACTCTATGTTCTTGGTTCTTGCTTATAATTTCGGAGTATTGCTGTATTTTTATTTATTTATTTATTATTGATTTATCTGGACCAGTCTAGTTGGTAAATTTTATAAACACTGCATGGTCTTTATATTATAAGAAAATATCTAAATCTATTGGAAAATATCGATCCTTGGTAATAAATATAGTTTCATTTAACTCCATGTAGGATCATGCTCAAAGAACGGCGTAAGACCGAGTCAAACATCAGAATCAGATGATGGATTATGAATATGCGAGAAATTAAATCAATATGGAACTAACTTTTGTTAGTATTACATTCAGATGTTCGAGTTTAATAAAATATATCATGACTAGAAAAAAAAAGAGTTCCCCCTTCAAAAACTTCAATCTCTTTTGAATGAGAGAAAACAAAAAAAAACAAAGCAAAATTTATCTGTAATTCGTTGTTGTCCTTCCTTTTCATTATCTATTTTGCATGGACATATTAGTTGGTTGTAATATTCTTCTTAAGTTTTAAACCAAAAAATTAAAACAAATCTTTTTCTTAAGCTGGGCCTTGTTGATGGCGACGCATGTATATATATGTTTCACTCTCTATACATACATAATTATTACATTTTCAGGTATGTGTACTAAATATTTAATAACAGTTTATGCGAGTGTATTCAAGTAGTTTAAATATAAGGCTAACATTATATGCATCACATATTATGTTTTACATGCCACTGAAACCTCATGGCAGTGGATGAGAAATATTGCCTTCTTTTAACTCTCCCTTAAACCCAAAAAAACTATTAATTTGTTCGTTCTAACACTGCAGATACAGTTTTTGTAATCAAGAATCTTACTGCAACGAGTTTTGTTGTATCAAAGGAATATAGAAAGAACTTTGTTTCATAATGCACTGCAACCAAATCTTTACATACTCAAGTTAAAATGTTTTCTGATATGTCTCACATGATGTCTGTACCAACGGGATCCACAGAGAAATGAAGAGCTACTGCTTTTTCTATAAACGGCTCAAACTGAGACCTCCACATCTGAAAGATTAAGAGTCTCTATTCAATCTCACTTCTATCATATATGAGAAAAATTTGAAGAGCAGTATTAGTGTTGAGTTGTTACAAGGTTCCAGTTAAGATCTTACATCTTTATACTCTCTGCCCTCAATGAAAATCTCCATCGCATCAACTGCAAAATGTGGTATAAGCAAGAGTTAGAGAAGAATACGAGAGGAGGAATGCACACTCTTAGGAGATTAAAGTGATTACAAGAACGGAATCGAACTACTGCTGCATGTGTGAATTCCTTACTGCTGTCATTAAAGTTTGAACCTGGACATCGAACAATTAAAGCGACGATTAGATCAAACAGATGTTGACTATATATCAAGTTTCAAATGCTTCACAAGAACCTTGTGTGGACTGGACAATTAATGATGGAAGAGATGAAGTTAGCTGTGCAAAAGAATCCATTGCATCTCTAGTGTTCTTGTTGGAAGCTTTCTTAGCAAAAGTAACTAGAAGAACAAACTCTTCGCCATAGTTGTACTCCTGCCACAGGAAGTAACACAGTCTTCTTTATATATTTGACACACTCTCGCCGTTTCGATAACTCAAAAATACGAAATGAGTTGATTATACCTCGCCTTTTCGAAATATCGGGAGGATGTCATCTTCAACCTCTGATTCATAGTCCACATTAGTTAGCCCCTGATACATCAATAAGAACGAAACATCTGAATAGAGAAGACAAAGATGATGGATGATGATGCAAAGACAGAGCTAATGAGAGGAATGGCGTTTACATGTAAGGGCATACATGGCAGAATGGTGTTATACGTTCACTGAGAACTTTCAAGAAGAAAGGGTTCTCATAGAACTTGTAAAGGTCTTCCTTCCTCTGAAACCGCATGAAGAGACCGTGCGTGTAATCATCATTCTTTCTATCACCGATACAACCTATATGAGAGTAAAAATTGAACCATGTTAGCTTAGATTGAGATAAAGAGAAACAAATTCCTCAAAGCCAAGGCAAGAATATGGGAAGAACACTCACCTACAGATATAGCAACAATGCCTCCCATTTGATATTGAGATGTGTAAAGATAATCAAGCATATCTTTTTCTTCTTCTTCAGATAAATTCTCTTTAGCTTTGAGTAAACACAAATGCTCCACTACTTTCCTGTGAAACATTATTGATACATTAATTAGATTATAAAATTGCAGAATTTAAACTTTCATAAGGAAGAAACATAATGTATGGAATCATAAAACCTACATGCAAAGTTATAAACTTTCTCAATAACCTCAGATGTAAAACATAAACACATTCACACAAGGAGCTAAAAAGTTCAAAAGTCTGAACCTTGTCTTCTTCGCCTTGGAACTGGCGATTTGATCATCAGAGGCGCAAAATGCTACTCCTCTAGGGTTCTTTGTTCGGCATTGATGCACAAACACACCTCCATTAGACCTAAATCCTGTCAATTGCAAGAAGAGAAATCTCTAAAGGTGACAAATAAATAGTGAAACAGAGGCCATTTCTCAAATTGTTAGTGTCACAGATTTGAATTCGCTTTGAGGAAATTAAGATACAGTGACAAATCCAAACTAAAATCTAAGCAAATCTGGATTCAGATTCAAGATTAGCCGCACAAACTCTGTAAAAGTAGCAATCAATTTCTCTTTTGGAAAACAAATTCAGCTCGCCACTCGTCATTGTTGAGAGATAAGAGTTTAAAAAAAAAAAAAACCCAAACTTTACAAACTTCTGGTGAAAATGGAGTGAGCAAAACGCGGGAGAGCTAAAGCTTGGTGGATCATCATCGAGTCTCGCATGTGTTCCCTCTTGGTAGAGAGATTTATAAACAAGGCAAGAAGATTTTTGGGGTCTGTGCTCTGTGGTAGTTAATAGTTTTGTAATAAAATCCTTTTTGCGCCACAAATATTCGTTACTCTATTCACTATATTTGATATTTGATGTTTTTTGTTCTTTTTTTTTTTTTTTTTTTTGCCTAAGTTTGTAAGTAAATTATAGTTTCAACCAAAAAAAAACTATAAACAGAGAGATAATTTGATAAGAATAGAGGCTATAAATATGAATATTTCTAAATATAATAATCGAAAGCATAATATATGTAACTACAAACTAAAGATAAAAAATTACGTCTGAACCAGACATTCTCAATTTTAAAAAAAAAATTGTGAAAGTTCCAAACCTTTAATCCATAGTTTTTTCCAATATTTAGGACTATTGGTTGATAATATACTACATTGAAAGCCTCAATACAAAGTTAAATTAGTGACTTTGTGTATATTCACTTTCAAAATTACTAGATAACTATCCCACTTCATCAAATTTTTAATTTTCATATGCATGGGTCAGCACGGCTCAGAGCTCAAACTACTCTCCACTTCGTGTGGTGTCACGTGCTCATAAATTGTGTGTGGAAATGTGCTACTTTTTTCCAGTTCAAACTCATTTTCTCTTGTCGTGGGCTTCGCTACAATCTCAGAATCAGTTCATTCGGACAAACTCCAGAGCTTATGGACTATCCCGGATTGGTTTATTGGGTATACTAGTCTTATTTTTGGGCCGGATTTAATGAGCAATTCAACAACCAACATACAGATCTAAAGTGGTTTAAGACTCAAAATAATAACAGAATATAAAATTAAATTTTGTTAATTTAGTTATGTAAAATAAACCAGCTGAGTTCATGTTAAGTCTGGATAATCCAAAAATAGTTTACTTCAGACCGAAGAGAAACAAAAGTTTTTAACTCAAAGGTGTTCCAAATTTCTTCTTTTTAAAAATATGAAAACTAGAATCAGTAAAAGTAACATGCTACTACTATTTCAACCAAAACAAACAATTTATAACTAAATATACATTGTGATGTTAAAAAATCTATAAAAAGAAAAAAGCTAAATAGTACCAAATCATTTTGGAAAAAAAAAAAAAAAAAAAAAAAATGGAATGCTCACCGTCTTTGAAGTTAAGCATTCGTGTGGTAAGTGCCCATACTATATATGGTTATGACTTTATCCATAACGAGTCAAAACCATAAAACAAAAGATTCGTTATTCACCTTCTAAGATAAAAAGATAACTCTCCAAAACATGAACTTACCTTGCAAGCAAAGTATTCTTATCTTCATCTATTATTTCCCATTACTTAACCTTATCTTCACTAGGATTGTTGTTGTAATAATGTTTTTAATGATCAGAAGATTCTATAATGAAATTTAAGACGACTTAACTTAGCTTACAGCAATGATTTGAAATCTATTTCTGTGTAAAAAGAATAAAAAAATGGGTCATTGGGTCTAATAAAAAATCAATATATGACTCTGATCAATACAGCGAACTATGAAATGAAGTTAAAATTCAATTCTAATTCGGCATCCATATTTGACAATAAAATATATCGAACCTATCAAACTTGGACAATGATCCATAATCCATTTCTAGAAGAAAATGGATCATGCTGAAGAGAAAATCCAATAGTAATTAACTAATAATAATGTGTGGTGTCAACTATACACATATTAAACTAGTGGAAGCAAAGACTTGATGAATCATCACATTGGCCTAACGAAGCCTACCAAATTACACAAATGACTATATACGTATCCTTTTTTAAAGGTTCAAAGGAATCTTTAGGTTTTGTCAAAAAAAACTCACAAAGTGACCAACCAAACCAACGAACCAATTCGGCCGATTTGGCACGTTTCTTTCCTTCACTTCTCACTTTCCCATTTTCCCCAAAAGTTTAAAATAATGCCCTATTTTTTTCTAATACATTATATCACTACACCCATAACTCTCAATAAATATGCCAATTTATTTAACATGTTCATTTATTTGTTATATAATTGACCTGGAGACATTTGTGACATTCGAAAGAGCGTATGATTTAATTATATTATTTTCAAGACTACAATTGGGTAGTCGAATATAAACAGTGATTGAAACGTTGGATAGTAACATTTGAATGTCATCAACATTTTTTTCTCTTTTGCAGGCCAACAAACCTTGAAACTCCATAGAAATCAACCATTTTGTAATTGGTTTGGTTACAAAAATCGGGATTTTTAATAATATATACATGTGTCCAATGGAAGATTCGGAGACTAATTAACAAGCTACATTGATCTCCCTAAATATGGAGATCTTCACTAATTTCAACCCCTACACTTTCTACGATTCACCCAAATGACCCCTAATCAATTTACAACTCCCCCAACAAATACATTTTCACTAATAATCACTTCCTCATGTGACCCACTAATCATTGTTGTTCCTTCACACCTCACCCTCACCGTGATCCAATCCCCACCCTCCAGATCCCATCTGGGCCCATCCAACCCACCAACACATTTCAGCCGTCCGATCCTCTCCGAATAACAACCCCACAAGCTTGAACGGTCTAGATCTCTCGAATCATCCTGTAATTCCTCTGTTTCTCCTCCTTCTTCTTCTTCTTCTTCCTCCTCCACTGATCTCCAAAACGTTTGATCAGTCACACTTGTCGGTGAGTTTGAAACGAAACCGGAAACCAAACCCGGTTCAATGTCCAGTTTGGTTAACAAAAACGGATGGTTTAAGAGTTGTGTTGCCGTCCATCTCTCCTTAGCTTCCCTCTTCAAACACTTTTCCAAAAAATCCTTTGCTTCTTCCGTAAGCAAACAAGGCAGCTCCGGTGTCTCACCAGAATACCCGACCCGATATAGAACCGAAACCGGATCCTCCTTCGCCTCCGTCCACGGTGGAGACCCCGTAGCCATCTCAATCACCGTACACCCAACCGCCCATATATCACTCTCCTTCCCCTGTTTTTCCCCACGCGCCACCTCCGGAGCCATAAACGCCGGCGTTCCCATCACCGACGACTCAAATTCCGGGTCAACCCGTTTCGAACACCCAAAATCAGCAACCTTGGCATCACCATTCTCCGCGATAACCACGTTACTCCCCTTTACATCACAATGCACGATTCCTTTGGACTGAATATACTCCAACCCTCTTAATATATCGCGCGTGTACTTCACGATCCGAGTCTCCTCGAGTCGACCTCCGTTTTTCGCCGCCGCGTCGGTCAACGTTCCGTACGGTGCGTACTCCATCACAAGGTTATATGTAACGACGCCGTTTGACTCTCTCTTGGTTTCTGATCCTCTGTATCCGATCACGTACTGAGAATTCAACGACGAGAGGATTTTGGCTTCTCTTTGTAAGAACTCTGATCGGTGAAGCTCGGAGCATTTAACGGCGAGGATGTCGTCTGAATTTTGATACGTGGCGGCGTAGACGGTGGCTGTTGAGCCTCGGCCTAGGATTCTCCCTCTAGTCCATTCCATTTGGAGAAGACTAGAGAAAAACTTTAAGATAATTTTTTTTTTTTGTAATCTTTGTTTGATTTGCTTTTTTCGACTCTGTGTTCAAAGAAGGTTTATATAAGGAGTAACGAATTTTTTTTTTATTTTTTTTTATAGATTTTTTTTGTATGAATTAGATAGTGTATACTTTTGGTAACATCGAGTTTATCTACCAACGCTAAAATTTTAAAACGTAAATATGTTGTTGTGTATACACGTGGACTTGTTTTAAAAGTTGATAACCAAATGTAACCCGTTTCGATTTGATTTGATTATTTATTAATTCTCTAAAGAAAGCAAAACAAATAAAAAATGTGTCGAATATATGAAGTTTCAAGAGTGCAAAAAAAGAGAGCTTTTGAGAAAACGTGAGTGAAATATCAACTGGCGTGTGACATGGCAGTGGAACGTATCTATCGTAAGTTCGTTGAGTCTGCTTACGTGGTATGTCTTTTGGTTTTGGAGAGCCTGTACTCTTTAAATATTACAGTCTCTTGAAAAGTTGACGTGTCAATACTTGGTTGGTCAACGAAACTTTTAGTTTGAGTTCCGTATATCTCTCGAGCCACGTGTTCACAATGTATAGATGCTACGCGGGTGGTGTACAAGTGGCCTAATGTTTATTTTGTGTAAGGAAGAAACAACTATTAATTTTGATTTGTGGTTTCTTATGAGTTTGGTATTGTAAAAATGAAATTAGTGGAGAGGATAAGTTGAGCACTTTGGTAGATTTTTTATAGATCATCTGCACACTTGGAGATGTGTCGTTATTTAGTGAATCGTGATCGTTCATCCATTTTTCTGCACATATATATATATATATATATATATATATATACTTTCTTCAGATTGTTTGCCAGGTTTTATTTGTTAAATTATTCGATAAAATATCAGTCTTGTCTGACAACGCTTTTGATTTGTTGGTCTATTATATTTTACATGTTGTTTTGGTCTATTATATATATATATATTCTTTTTAATATAATTTTGTTTATGTTATATAAGTATAAATAAGATTTCATTGTTTAGTGGAAGTATATTAATAGCTATAGGGGTCGGGAACTCGGGATCGCGTACACAAGAGAAATTGATTTTTTGTTAATCCTAGTCTAATGAGCTAAACAGTCGTTTTTTTCTTTTTCTTTGCTAGTTGTGTAATATTTAAATTTCTTTTCTTGAAAAAATATCACTACCAAGATTTGGGATATCATTTTTTCCCCCGGTGACCAAGGCTATAATATTCAACTCTATATTTATTTTCTATAGTTTAGTCAACTTGTTTCATATAGATAATAGACGTTCGTTAAACAAATATTGTGACAAGAACACCAACTTTAACAAAAAACAAAACAAAAAGAGCACCAAATTATTTGCCGGAACAATAAAATAGATTAAGAAGCTTCTTCAAATGAAGGGATCGTCTACCCCTTGGAAAGAAAATAAACGAAAGTGAGCGGTGGTTTTAACCACCATTATCGGTTGTAGATTAAGAAATAAATAATCATTTTCAAATATGATTAGGTCTGTTTTATGGTTCTAACTTACAACTTACATTCAAATTAAAGTCAAGTTCACATATACAACCACGACTAATTAGTCTAATGATGGTTTTTTCTTCCCTCACCTTTGTTTCGTTATTTACACTCCAGATAGCTATTTCATAACACTTTATCAGTGACTTAATATGCAATATATGTATCACATAATTTAATTATCTGAATTCCGGAGTATTAAAATAATTAATGCAATATGTTTAAGAAGAATTAGGTGTCAAAACTTCATCGTGTAAAATGAAGATCTTGTTCATTATATATTTATGTAGCAATTTTTTTACTGCTATAGCAAAAACCTGATTTTATATTTAAAATGTCAAGACCGACGACCGAAGTCTTAAACTACAAGATCATATGATTCACTCATGCCTCCCAGCGACGTTTTTTTTTTGGTGACTATGAAACTGAAAAACTTTGTCCAATATTTATATAGATCGGTAACCATCTGATCAGTGTTTTTTTTTCTTTTCTTTTGGAATTCTAGTTCAATACAAATTTAGATAATGTCCATTATTTTGCCAAAACATACGACTTATCCATGTTTGATACAGAGTTTCCCGCAAACCTACCACAAATAAAACGTATAAACTAAACTCCATCCACACAGACAAGGAATTTTTTTGTTGTTGTTGATAAATTGTAGGAGTTCTAAATTTTTGACCCGTAAATAGTAGAAATTCTAGATTTTGATATTACATTTTTGGTCTACATGGATAAACTAGTCATAAGCAACTTGAATGTATTATGTATGGTAAGCACATGCTTGGTTTTTTTCATTAACTGTTTATAGGTTAACTATTCAAATGTCGAATCGTGACTCTTCTCGTTAATTTTTTTTTATATATCGTATAAGAAAAATATTTTCCGTGTTGTTTGGTAAGCTTTTCCAGTACGTTCGTAAGATATATAATATACTATACTATATAAAAAGACTTGGTTAACAAAAAAAAAAAAAAAAGACTTATAAATACGGAATTGTGTAAAACTAATGCGTGTATGCAACACATGGCATGAAATCAAGGAGGAATGTAAAAGGGCAAGAACGCCTACTTCAAGCAACAACCTACTCAATTTTAATTATATATATGTGTGACTCACTAGAAAACTAAACCAAAAAAAGGTGGAAAGGGAAAAAAATGATTAAACGAAAAATTATTTCAGAAAATAAAAGGAAGCACTTATGCAACTTACAAATTATGGGGGTTAACTAATGTAAGCACAACACATACAGATTAGGAGTAATTTAAAAAGATGCAATATAAATTTCAAAGATTTATTTAAAGTTTGAATAGATCTATCATTATGATTCAAATTCATTAAGCAATATATTATTTTCAAATTTGTCTTCAACCACAAAAATAAATTCATTTAAAAATTAAAGACAAATCTAATATGCGTGAGAAAAGCAAACTAGACCTCTTTCGTTGCTTCAAAATATAAACACTAGATATCAAGAGTAAGACATAAGGAACTTATATTCTCTCTTTTCTAGAAACACACAAATTTATTTGCTTTTCGGATTATAAATTTAAGATAGTGAATCAATTTCATATGGTCCATTTATTTAATCCTGGCTCACTTTATTTCAATCGGTTAGTACTTTAAACATTTATGTAACTGCGGAACTTTATGTTGAAAATTAATTTTGGATTAACTGCAAACGATTTGCTTACATTACACACTAGTCGTCCATGGTACTCAAACCCCGTGGCAATACTTTATTCAGACAATATTTTACTTTATTTATTTATACGCAGAATACGACACCCAGCCAATAAAATCCCTAACAATCATCTTCAATGATTAGAAAAATCAATATTAGCAAAATAGTACCCTCTCGGTGTCAATATAAACATGGTTTAACATAAATTAATTGAAAAGAACTATAAAATTACTTCTCTAAAAAAATCTTGAAATCCTGTTTATTTTCTAGTTTAACACTTTTTAGATAAATTAGATATCTTATAGTAAAAAATTACGTTGGAGTTTTAACTTTTAAGAGAGTATTTATTTTAAAAGAGGAAGATAGTATTCAAAATACACTTACATTAAAACGAAAGTGTGATACTTTTGGTACGATTTGGAGAAATTGAAGATTTGAATCCAATTAACAATAGAATAAGCGGTGCAAAACGGTTGTGATTGGTGTAAAGCAGACGAAACAACATAGCAAAATAAACGAATAAAAAATTGAATAATTATCAGTTTTTAAAGGTTTATGAATTACCAAAATTTTATTTCTTAGATAAAATTATGTTGGCCGATGTAATTACTTTCTAGTTTTTTTTTTTTAAATAAATTTATTGTTAAATTAAAAAGGGAGAAAAATCTGCATCTAGATGCGTATTAGTAAACTACTGCATGAGAAACATGAACTTTTGTCTTCATATATACAAACCATAAATGACATATTTTCCATTTTATAATTTTAATGAAGTAAATATACCACTGTATCTAGATTAAAATTTTAGTTGAATTGGAGGTTTAAATGTGGTTGCCAAGGAGAATTCACCGCCCACGGCGATCAATGCTGAACTCAACCATAGTTCCAGATTTTACTGCTGTAAATGTTGGAGTATTAACATCTCCTTTCATAAGAGAGTTTCTACGTTTTTTATGGGTTGTGTTCCTCATGGTGGATGTTGTGTCTATTTTTATGGGTTTCTAGTTGTAACCGGGTGTTTGATCAATGAATCTATACTAGTCGGAAAAAATATTAATTTTCTAAGTTTTTTTTTTTTTTTTTTGTGTGTGTGTGTGTGGCTTATATATTGTCTTTGTTTTAAATTTAAACTTTTATGGTGGTCTCACTTGCTCGTGGTCGTGGATCGCGTGGGTTCCTTTAGCTCATGCACGTTTCATGGGGTTCTACTAAAAATATATATACTAATTCTACCAAATCACAATTTTATTTGTCGGTTGATTTGATATTAGTTTTGTATCATTTGTCGGCATGTGGTATAAAAGATATTTCGGCATATGTTAATGACGTATATTTTATGCGGTGAGAAAATGTGAACAAAGCTTTGGGAGTGTTTAGCGCTTTCATTAGCCGACACTACACTTCAATAATCACTACAAGAAAACTGGCCGAAAACTGACGGTATTTCCGACGGTCACAAAATCCGTCGGAAATTACCGACGGATTTCCGACGACAATCCGACAGAATTTAATAATTACAATCCGTCGGAATTCCGTCGGAAATTTCCGACGGATTAAAATCCGTCGGAAACTTCCGACGGATTACCGACGTCTTTCCGAGTAAATGTTAACGTTAATATAGCCGTTTTATGACCGTTAGTGTACTGTTTAAATTCCGACGGATTTCCGACGGAAAAAAATAATTCCGTCGGAAATCCGTCGGAATGTATTACCGTTATATAGCCGTTGAATAGAGCCGTTATAAACCGACGGAATTCCGACGGATTTCCGACGGATGCGAGGTTATAAATATGTTTTCACACCCCCTCTACCTCATTACACCACAATCCAATTCTATTACATTCTCTCTATCATTTCTTGTTAATATACGATTTCTATAACAAAAAAATTGAAAAATATGTCTAGATATTTTCGATCATGGATGGACGAACCAATGATGAATCCGGAGTCGAACACCTTGAACGAGGATTATGCACGAGGCATAGTAGAGTTTATGCAAGTGGCCGGAAATCAACCGCGTGTGCAAAAATCAGGTAAGTTGATATGTCCATGTTCAATTTGCCAGAATTCTCGTAATGTTAGGGCAGAGATGGTTTGGCATCACTTGTATAGCAATGGATTTACACCTGGATATAAGATTTGGTATCTACATGGAGAAAGAAATTACGATTATGGTAGTACTAGTGAACCAACTGTCTCGGATAGTTTAGGAGATAGAACGGAAGTAGATGTAGGTGTAGACACAGTTGAGATGGTGAATGATGCGTTTAGAGAGAATGTGCAGTACTATGGGGGTGAAGAGAGTGCTGAACCTAATTTAGAAGCACGAAGATTTTTTGATATGCTAGACGCAGCAAAACAACCACTATATAAAGGGTGTAAAGAAGGTCAATCGCCTTTATCATCTGCAAGTAGATTGATGACGATTAAGACGGACTTCAATTTGGCGGAGGAGTGTGTTGATGCAATAACAGATTGGGCGAAAGATATGTTGCCTGAAGACAATCTTTTACCCGCATCATACTACGAGATACAAAAACTTGTATCTGGTCTTGGTTTGCCGTGTAAGGTGATAGATGTGTGCATCGACAACTGTATGTTATATTGGAGAGAAAATGAAAACCGCAAAAGTTGTCAATTTTGTGGTAAACCGCGTTATCAGGAAAGTAGTGGAAGAGTTCCAATTCCGTATAAGCGTATGTGGTATTTACCAATAACAGAGAGGTTGAAGAGGTTATATTCATCTCAGCGCACGGCAGAGCCAATGAGATGGCATGCAGAGCATCGCCAAGACGGTGATATTACACATCCATCAGACGCAAAAGCGTGGAAACATTTTCAATCATTGTATCCAGATTTTACGTATGAGAGAAGGAATGTTTACCTCGGGTTATGTACGGATGGTTTCAACCCATTTGGGATGCATGGAAGGAAGTATTCGTTGTGGCCCGTAATTGTAACTCCTTACAATTTACCTCCATCACTGTGCATGCGTAGAGAGTTTTTGTTTCTCTCTATTCTCGTTCCCGGCCCAGAGCATCCGAAGAGGTCACTCGATATATTCCTCCAGCCATTGATATATGAGTTACAAATGTTATGGGAGCATGGTGTCGAAGCGTACGATATTTCATGTCAGCAGAATTTTATGATGCGGGCAGTTCTTATGTGGACCATAAGCGATTTTCCAGCATATGGTATGTTATCTGGATGGTCAACTCATGGGAGATTAGCGTGCCCGTATTGCCAAGACGTGACTGATGCATTCCAACTTAGGAATGGAAGAAAGAGTTATTGGTTTGATTGTCATCGAAGGTTTCTACCGAGTCGTCATCCGTATCGTCGGTCTAGAACATTGTTTACGAAAAACAAGAAAGTGTTTGATGCTCCACCTCCTGAAATTGACGGAAGTGCTATATTGGAGCAATTAAGAGATTTTGGTGCTGAAATGACTGCTTATTGTGGGGGTAATGGACATGAACCTGTTTACGGTGCCGGCGAAGTTCATAACTGGCACAAGAAGAGTATTTTTGGGATTTGCCTTACTGGAATGACCATTTATTGCGGCACAATTTAGATGTGATGCACGTTGAGAAGAACTTCTTTGAGAACATCATGAACACTGTCTTAAACGTCCAAGGGAAGACGAAAGACAATATGAAATCTAGATTGGACTTGGCTGATATTTGCAGTGGTCGTGAGAACATGGAAGTTTCAGAGGATGGTAGATGTCCTTTTCCTCCATGGAGGTTGGATGCAGCTAAGAAAGAAGAATTTTTTGGTTGGATTCGCGAGGATGTCAAATTCACAGATGGATACGCATCAAATCTGCGTAACTGCATCGATTATAGAGAAGGAAAGTTTACTGGAATGAAGAGTCATGATTGTCATGTTGTGATGCAGCGGCTTCTTCCTTTTGCTTTTGAATATCTTCTTGAAGGAGATGTCCACAAAGCAATTGCAGGAGTTGGGTCTTTCTTTCGAGATTTATGTACAAGAACATTGACTGTTGAGGGAATCGACAATTTAAAGGCCAATATCCCGGTGATCCTTTGTGATCTGGAGAAGATATTTCCGCCGTCTTTCTTTGATGTGATGGAACATCTTCCAATCCACCTGCCACGAGAAGCTGAACTAGGAGGCCCTGTTCAATACCGTTGGATGTATCCTTTTGAACGGTACATGTTCCATCTGAAGAAAAAAGTTAAAAATTTAAGCAAAGTCGAGGGATCTATTGTCGCACAGAGCCTCAATGAAGAAGCGTCACAATTTGCTGAATATTACTTCCCATCGGAAGTTCGTACGAAGAGTAGACGTCCTGGTCGCCACGATGATCGTAATGAGAGAGCGATTTACCCCGTCGTTGTTCCCGAGTTATTTTCCCAAGTTGGTCGAGTTAGTGGTAAAGGAAAGAAACGCAAATTATCGCAGCAGGAGTTGTCACACTTACATACATATATCTTAACAAATTGTGAAGATATTGTGGAATATGAAAGGTAAAAAACTTTACTTATGTGAATACAAAAATATATTTTAATTTTTCTTAGATATGTAATGAGAGAGCGATTAACTAATTGAATGTTTTTTTTTTTTTTATAGGTGTGTTATATTCGTTACCCTCGAGTAACCCGGCGGTCAGATCCTTGGGTCACAGTTACTGCTATTACCCCTAGAAGAAGAATTTATGGAGTTGCTGCACACGATCCGTTACAACCCACCATAAATATTCCAATGGATCCAGTTGAGCCTACTTGTGATCTCGCACTTGTCGTTGATTTCACACAATTCGGTGTAGTTCATTCAGAGTCAGAGGAAGAAGAAGGAGAATTTTTTGAGGATTCAGACGCAAATATTCCATCTGAAGGATCTTCATCATCAGAACCAGAGAACGACAATATGTAATTTTGTTTTTTTCATGTTTTTAATTTTAAGACATTACGTAATTGTGTTTTGTAATTTTATTTAAATTTACGGCGATAAGCTCCTTTGCAGCTCTTTATATTTTAGCAATTATTAATAAAATACCGGAATTTCTAACATTTTAATCGTATTTATACAAATTAATGATGATGATGATGATGATGATGATGATGATGATGATGATGATGATGATGATGATGATGATGATGATGATGATGATGATGATGATGATGATGATGATGATGATGATGATGATGATGATGATGATGATGATGATGATGATGATGATGATGATGATGATGATGATGATGATGATGATGATGATGATGATGATGATGATGATGTGATGATGATGATGATGATAATGATGATGATGATGATGATGATGATGATGATGATGATGATGATGATGATGATGATGATGATGATGATGATGATGATGTTGATGATGATGATGTTGATGATGATGATGATGATAATGATGATGATGATGATGATGATGATGATGATGATGATGATGATGATGTTGATGATGATGATGTTGATGATGATGATGATGATGATAATTAAAATTAATAAAAAACAATATTATATTTATTAAATTTAATAATCATATTTATTAAATTTTAAAAAATTATTTAATTTAATTAATTTAAAAGAATAAAAATATCACAAAACCCTTAAAACCACAAATACAAACCATTAAAACCACCAACTACCCCAATAAGCACAAACCTTAAAAATCTATCAAATCCGTCGGAAATCCGTCAGAAATTTCCGACGGATTTCCGACGGTTACCCTATCCGACGGAAAAACGACGGATTTGTGGTTTCATAACCAAATTTCAATCGTTCCACACAAGAAACCCAAAAATGTGTTTTAAAACGTTATTATATAAGTCAAGTTATAAAATGAACTTAAATATTACCTATAAATCATATTTACAAGATTTGTCATACAAATGACGAAAGTGTTTCATAACGTTTCATATACGATAGCTACTTGTTTGTGTTTTGAAACTTTGAAATGTAAGTTTTCAAGTTTTCATACAATCTGGAAGATATTATTTTGTATTCTTTCATAAAAATCACTAAGAATTACCATACAAACATATCTCACCAGGAACGGATCGAATAAAACTCGAAAACCCCAAATCCATCGGAAAGCCGTCGGAAATTACCGACGGATTTCCGACGGATTTGGGGAAACACGTGGCCTAGTTTAAGGTTGACTGACCAATGACAGACATGTTTTGTTTTGCATGCCGTCGGAAAACCGTCGGAAACCGCGAATTACCGACGGATTTCCGACGGTATGTAAAAATAAAACCGCGAATTAAATTTCGGAAACGGTTCGAATTAAATTTCGCGTATCCGTCGGAAATCCGTAGGAAATTTCCGACGGATTTCCGACAGAATGCTAAAATAAAACCGCGAAACAAGATTTTTCGTCTTCCCGCGTGTATTAAATTTCGCGCGTCCGTCGGAAATCCGTCGGAAATTTCCTACGGATTTCCGACGGATACGCGAAATTTAAGATAAGAAGAATCTTGAGTCTCGGTGTCATTTATTATTAATACATTTCCGACGGGATTCCGACGGAATTATCCGTCGGAATTCGTTTTATATATACGACTTCGTCTTCTCCGCGAGTTCATCGCCATTTCTGAAAAAAAAAACCTTCAACTTCTCTCAAAATCTCCAAAACTTCCGATTTTCTTCACATCTTCATCATCATCTCAGATCTTCCAGAGAATATGTAAGATTTAATCCTACTCTTTTGATTTTGATTTATAGATTTATAGATTTAGGATTTGGAATTGAGTTTAGGGAATTGGAATTGAGATTTTGGAAATAAATTGTTAGATTTAGGTTCATGATTGTTAGATATAGGTTTTGAATGGTTAGATTTAGGATGTTACATGATTGTTAGATTTTGAATGTTACATATATTTGATTTGGAAAAATTTGCTTTAAATTAAATGATTTTCTAAGTTTTTAGGATTTTTAGATTTATATAATTTATTTTTTAATTTTGTATTAGATTTATGAATTTTATTAGATTTTATTGCTTACTTAATTTGTTTTTATTTTTTTTAGGGATTACGGTGAGTTTCTCGACGAGCGTGTCGATGAGGGGGGTTCGAGCCGCGGTGGTTCTCAGCAGCGGGCCCGACAGAGACAGCGGACTAGGGGTGGTGGTCGTCGTCGACCAGACTCGGCTCAGGGTTCGTTCCCCCATTCTCATGTTCCGGAGACGCAGTCGGCTCCGACCCAGTCAGCTCCAACACAGATGAGCATCGAGGACTTCGTGTCTCAACCGAACCGCGACCATTGCACGCTACTTCATCCACTATGTCGCGGAGGAGGGACGTGGTAAGTATTTTTTTTTTAATCTTTTCATTTTTTTTGGTTTTTAAATTTTTTCTAATATTATATATCTTCGAAATTCTTTTTGTAGGTTTCATCTTACAAGCAGCGGCATACCCAAGTCCATCAACCGGATGCTGAACTCGATGGTACGACATCCACATCCAACATATTCGTCGATGCCGTTGGAAGAGAAAGAACTTTGGTTTCGACATTTTGCGGTAAACCTTACTTTTTTTTTTTAAATTTTAATATTAACTAATTTATTAAACTTTATTTCAATTTTTTTTTCCAGCAAGAGTTTACATGGGACCCACAGCACACGGCTACGGTGAGAGCCGCCTTTGATGCTAAGGCGGGGTCTCATTACACGAAGCAGATGCACGAGTGGAAGGAGAAGTGGCTGAACAATGAAGTCCCGAAGCCGTTCCTTGGGAACCCGGAGTTGTGGGCTGGATTTTGTGAGTATTGGAGCCGAGACACAACAAAAGCGGCTTCAACAATCCACTCGACTAACCGGAACAGCAACCGCAGTGGCAAGGGCAAAGCAACGCACAACTTAGGAGCGGTGAGCAAGGCAACCCGTAAGCTTCAAATGGTAAGTTTTATTATTTAGTTTTTTTTTTTTTTTTTCTAATATGAGAATTTTAAGTTATCGGTTAGATTTAGGTTTTTTGTAATGAGAATTTTTAGTTATCGGTTATATTAAGGTTTTTTGCAATTTAAGTTTAAAGTTATCGGTTAGATTTAGGTTTTTCATAATTTTTTAATATTTATTATTTGATCATTTTTCAGTGTCATGAACTCGGACGTGAGCCTACCGCCCTGGAATTGCTCAAGGATGCCCACACCAACAAACAGACGCACGAAATACAAGATCCGGTGGCTCGGGAGATATGCGAGGCCGTTGAGGTGCAAACGCAAGCCTATCTCCAATCTCAGCCGTTGGTTGACGGAACTTCTCCGTGCACTGAAGCTCCTGTCGAGGTCGTCAACGACTTCGTGTTGCAGGTAAGTAATATTTTGTTTTTATATTTACTTACTATCTAATTTTAATTTCTATTTTTAAATTTTAACGTTTAATTTCTTCCGCAGGCAACTCCGCGGAGCAGAGGTCGCGTTTTCGGTCTTCCCGACGAGTTCCGATCTTCGGCTTCTTCCCGCTATTCAGTAGATGAAGATCTACGGGCCGAACTCGCACAGAGGACTTCGGAGATGGACGAAATGCGCACCAAGATTCTTACATTGGAAGAAAACAACCGCGAGATGGAAACGCGGATGGCAACGAAGGTGCAAGAAGAAGTCTAAGCCCAGATCGCGTCTCAGATGGCCGCGTATTTTGCTCGGATGACGCAGACGCCATCGTCATCGTCACCACCCCCGCCACCGCAACCGTAGATTTTTTAAATTTTTCGTTTTAATGGTTTTTTTTTTTTAAAATAACAAAACTAAATTTTTTTTTTATTTTGGATATTATTAATTTTAATTTCATTTTTAATTTTCAATATATATTTTTTTAATTATTTAATAAATTTTAATATATTTTCTAATTATATAAATTCATTAATTTTTTTAATTTACAAAATTAATAACCGTCGGAAATCCGTCGTAATTATATCCGTCGGAAATCTGTCGTAATTATATCCGTCGGAAACCCGTCGTAATTATAGCTGTCGGAAATACGTCGGAAGTCCGTCGGAATTATATTCATCGGAATTCTGTCGATAATCCGTCGGTTCCGTGTCCATCGGAAGTCCATCGGAAAACCGTCGGTTATATGATTCCGACGGCTTTCCGACGGAATTTGCCGTTAACGGCAAATTCCGTCGGAAAGCCGTCGGAATTATTTTCGTCACCTTTCCGTCGGAACATGCGACGGCTTTCCGACGGATTTTCAAATTTCGACGAGATAGGCCCGACAGACAAATCCGTCGGAAATCCGTCGGAATTGTCCAAATCCAACGGATTTCCGACGGATTTGGCCGTCAGTTTTCGGCCAGTTTTCTTGTAGTGAATAAAATCAGTACAAGATCTAAAAATGGTTTATCAACGAAAACGTGTTTACTATATACCTTTTTCTCATATACTTCTAATTTGATCTTATCTAATATTTAGGTTCCCATAGGTAAAATTGTGAAATCACAAAATGAAATTAATTAATTGACTTGTGGCATGAAATTATTTTTAAAAAATTGTCTGATTGAATTTTTTTGCAATCGGTAGAATTTACTAGAAAATGATCAATATTGACTTACGCCTAATAGTCAATATTTTTTTAAGATGAATTATTTTTAATTATTCAATATATAAATCATAACAAAATATTATAGAATAAAATGATATATTTTTCCTGACGCAATAATTATTTTCATTTATTGCACAATATAATAGTATAACATATATAAAAGTTTTAGGATTTTTGAATCCTAATCATACATGTAATCTCATTTCTTATAAGTTTTATGTGTTAATCCGCATGTCTCTCCTCAACTTGTAGCATATAGTGGCCATAAAATGATTCTTAAACTGTGTGACTCAGACACCTACAACACAGTAATAACATAAAACAGGTTTTAGGGAGCTTTGGATACAAAAAAAAAAAGTGTTTTAAACAAACAGCTGAAATGAGTTGTTGAATATATATATATGCTATGAATCAATGGTTAACCAAATGTTGGTGGCTTGATGCCAGATCCGAGTCAACTTTAGAGGCTCAAATACTGCATAGATTAATACACATATACACAAATACAGTACTGTTTGCCGACAAAAAAAAAAAAAAGAATGAAAATACAAAAAACAATGCTGAAACACGTGCACAATATAATTAATACTATTTGAAGTGCTTGGCATTTTCAGACTCTATATCAAATCAAATAAAGAGAGGAAGACAATCTGTTATCCTATCATTTTCACTAGTATAAGTTAAGTACATATTGATTGTCCTTTTATTATATGGACTTTTCCCCTAATTATTGATTAAGATTTGATTTAGTTGAGTGAACATAAGCTGATAACAGACTTTGACAGTAACTCAATTAGACTACATATATATACACTATCGATTCTAGTTTCCGAAATTGAAATGTTACAAACACAAAGATGAGACACATCGAGTTCAGTTCGAATTTATAAAAAAAGCTCCGAACATTACCACACAATTCTCACCCACAAGCAAACAAACCTTTATTTGATTCAGATAAAAGTCCTATGAGCAATGTCCTTATTAAAGATGATTGGACATCACATAAAAGTTTCGTGACTTATATGAAACATTGTCTGAGAGAAGAAGCTTTAAGCCAAGTAATGTTTCATCCATGAGTTGAAGCGAGACCAAGCAAGCTCCACCGCGGCTTCGTCTTCATCAGAAAGTCCCATGCTTTTCCTTCTGCTCACTCCTTCTGGACTCCTGTTCAAGAAAGCGTGTCCATTCCCTGAGTAAATGTGAACCTCGTGTGCTACTCCCGAAGCTTTCAGCAGCTCCTCCAGTTTCTTAGCTGCCTGTAAAGGTTGTAATAATCATAAGACCTTAGGTAAGTTCCAGAGAATTTGAGGTATAATGTGGTGGTGTATATATATATATACATACCGTGACATCAGAGAAACCGACAAAATTGTCAAGCTCTCCGAAATGGGCTTGAATAGGTGCCTTGGCTTTTGCTGGATCTGCAAGCTCCGAGGAAGGTGTTCCATAAAATCCAACAACAGCATCCACCTCTGGAACCAAAACAGAGCTAGCTATAGCTAGTGCGCCTCCCATGCACATTCCAGTCACACCAACCTGATACCGCGATTATAATTTATCTTATATATAGAATTTGATGAGATCTAAAAGCACTTAGTTCAAGTTTGGTACCTTCTTTGAGCCATTGGCTTTAAGCCAATTAACAGAAGCACGAATATCTTTGATAGCACCGGGCCAGTCAAGGCCATCCATTAGATGCTGTGCCTCTGCAGTATCCAGACCAACCTTTCCTCGATACAAGCTACCAAAAATAAAAATAAAAATCTTCTGAGACTATACTCAACGAGCCATACTTTTTACAAACTTAAATCTCTCTTTGGAAGAGGCACTCACTCGGGTATAAGGGCTTTGAAACCAGGCTCAAGTTGTGAGATTTTAATAGCATGGTTCTTGATCTCAAAGTCAACACCCCACCATTCTTGAATCACCACAATCCCAGGCGCATCATCTTTACCGACCACATACGCATCAAATGTCTAATCAACAGATCACAGTGTATATAAGTTTTCTTGAGGATATATATAGAAAGCATATATAAACTAAACAAAACAGCCACACCAAATGCATTCTTCACAATCCTTATAATTACGAATCTCTGGCGCCTAAATAGTTTCAAGCAAAGCAGAACAATGCTGAAAAACTAAAACGAGACAACACAAGCAAAACAATACTAAACTGATCCTTTGAAAATACCAAATTCTCACTCGTCTGTGTTAAATTAACCAGTTCTACAACAAAACCCGATAGGAATACGAATATAAGGATATATTCAGAAGCAGCTACGCAATATCAACATATCTTATTCATATTTCCAGTTTCTCTAACCACAGAGCAACACTATACAATCCTGGTAGCAGAAACGCCACTGAAATGAGCAATCAATATCAAATTTACTGAGAAACCAGGCACTATAAATACAATTGGAGCTTCTGATACACACAAAAAAGTTACTAATTAGAGAAAAAAAACTCAGTGAGAGATAGGAATGAGAAGCTTACGGTGTCATCTCTTTGGATCTGGACTTTCTTGAAAGCAGAATCGGCCATTGATCGGACTGAGAAGCGAGAAAACGAAGGAATAGAGGATCTAGAGAGCGAAGAAGAAGTCTTTCGGATTGAAGAAGTGAAGAATCTAGAAGATGAAGATGACGACACTACTGCACCTAACATTGTTTGGGAAACTAAGGAAGGAACTAAACTATTCAGAGAGTCAACCCAAACGAGACTTAAACGACGTCGTACTATAAGCGTAAATCTGGGCCCAGTCTAATTTTTATATAGTATGGGCCTCTAGGCCCAATTAATGAGAATGTTGATTGACACAAAATTTCAGGCGATAGATATATACATTGTGGACTACTCGTATTTCCAAAATGACTGCATCGCTTCTTCTACGGTTTTGTCTCTTCTCTCCCAAATTATTAGCTTACATCCAAATATTATTTATATCATATCTTTGTCTGTATTGTAACCATGAGCTGACCATTTCGATTTCGTTTTTGGAGATTCTTGGTTTCTTGATTTGATGAAAATGACTCATTGGTTTGGTCGTTTTGGAAAATTGTGTATATGGACGTCAGTTTTTTTTTAAATTGAAAGATAAAGAGAGCCTTGTAGCAATATCCAGATAAGTGATATAGGTACAAAAATCAACCACAAAATCTGATTTAAAATTGCCTAACAAGTGATGCCATACGCATTAAGTTTATGTATATCATTAGTACTATGAATCTTGATTATAAAAGCAAATTAAGGAAATTTATGATTTTCAAATACATGTATATAATTATCGTTCAGGTGTCAAGGTATAGTGCATGTATCTAAGGGCGTAGCCGCATAGCCACAAACCAATCGGGACTAATGGAGCTCTTCACGTATCTTTTATATTCCTAAAATGGCGATGCAAAGAGGTAATGACAATTAATCGTTTACGTATTTATAATTTCAGACTATTTTTGTATAACAATGAGAAAGCAGCGTTACGTGACTTCATTTTTTGTGTGACGACTACTCATCATTCACCACATAAGCAAACGGGATAAAAAGACAAACTTTATCGTTATCCTAATTTGAATTAGACCACAAAAAAAAAAAAATCCACCACAAATAGACACGTATGCTGATACACAAGTTTGTTTATGTTATAGTACGTATACGTATGCAATATGATAATTACTGCAGTAAATACCGAGTTACAGTTAGTAGTAATGTTTATCAAAACGACTTCAATATGAATAATTGATTCGCTGAAAAAGTTTCTGTGGGCCTAATTTTCCATCCTTCGATATACTGAAAATACGTTACGTCCACCCAATTTACATGAATTTTAGTTGTGTCAAACTGTCAATGTGTATATTTACCAAAATTTGTACGATACATATACGTTTGTAGAAATAAATAATTTACCTTTATTAATTCAATGTAGCTAAATGACAAACTAGTCCAATTTCATTTGACTAGGACTAATTTCTCTTTGTCCTTTTTTTGTGAATAGTTTCCGCACCACAAAGGAAATCTACTCAGTTTGATTTCTTCGTCTCACCACTCCTTTTTGTTGTTGTTGTTGTTATAAGCACTAGCTAGAGCATACTATATACACAAAGCATTCATATACGTGACGTTAACCCCATTAGAAAGTAGAAACACATCCAAAAAAAAAACACAAGAAATCTCTTCCCATGGCGGATTCAAGCTCTTCTGATCTCCCTCCTCTTTGCGAAAAGATCTCACACAAAAGCTATCTTCTGAGAGCTGTGGATCTCACGATTCTCGGCCTTCTCTACTCTCTTCTCTTTTACCGGATTCTACACATGAACCAAAACGACACCGTTTGGCTCGTAGCTTTCTTCTGTGAATCTTCTTTCTCATTCGTATGGTTGCTTATTATCTGCATAAAATGGAGTCCTGCTGAACATAAATCATATCCTGATAGACTTGATGAAAGGTGCATTTTCACCTACCCACCGGTTATATATACAACAATAAATTGTATACATGAATAGCAATATTTTTATTAAAGTTGTATTAAGTTTTAAAGTTTATTATTTCTCACGCACGAAATATCATTCATTTTCGCTATTATCTTTTTCTTTTTAGTTGAATAGTAAACATTCGAGGATATATTTTTTTTGAACTGGCTTAGTAATTATTAATTTCAGGGTCCATGAGCTTCCATCGGTAGACATGTTCGTGACCACGGCGGATCCAGTTCGGGAGCCACCGATTCTTGTAGTGAACACTGTGCTTTCGCTGTTAGCTGTGAACTATCCGGCGAACAAACTAGCTTGTTACGTGTCGGACGATGGATGCTCAGCTCTCACTTACTTCTCTCTCAAGGAAGCTTCTAAGTTCGCCAAGATTTGGGTTCCTTTCTGCAAGAAATACAACGTTAGAGTTAGAGCTCCTTTTAGATATTTCCTGAACCCTCTGGACGTGACAGAGGATTCTGAATTCAGTAGAGACTGGGAAATAACGAAGGTAAAAACTAAAAAGAGTCATGTTTTTATTTTTTTATTTAATACGTTTACTTCTAAAGAAAAAGAGAACAACATAGTTTTTAAAACAAAACAAAAACCGAAATAGTTTTGTTTGACAAAAAAGGAAATGAATTATTATGTTTTAAAAATTTTAAACAAAAACGAATACATCCTTAAGAAACAATCGAGACAAAATATCAACCAACGTTCTCAACACTTGGTCTTAATCTTATCCAAAAAGAAAAAAAAAAGACTTGGTCTTAACTTCTCATGTTATCGGGAATTTTGTTGATTTTTTTTTTCTTTTTTTTAATTAATATAAAGAGGGAGTACGAGAAGTTAAGCCAGAAAGTAGAAGACGCCACCGGAGATTCTCATTGGTTGGATGCTGACGATGATTTTGAAGCTTTCTTAAACACAAAACCAACTGATCATTCAACTATAGTTAAGGTATTTTTACAATTTTCCAAAAGTAAACAAATAATCTCTAACTATACGGTATATATGCACATAATTAAGAAAAGGTTACTTTACAATGATATGAAATCTTGTTTCATTGTGTGCATGTGAAGGTGGTATGGGAGAACAAGGGAGGTGTTGGAGACGATGAAGAGGTCCCTCATTTTGTTTACATTTCAAGAGAGAAAATACCAAATTACCTTCATCATTACAAAGCTGGAGCCATGAACTTTCTGGTTAATAATTTTCCTCACACATCTATTTTTTTTTCTTTTTAAATAATAATAATAATATTTTTGCTAGTTTCAAATTAAGTAATTGAATTGTGGTAGACCAGTGACAGCCTTACAATATTGCTTTGAGTTTAGAGATTAGTTTTCTTTAAGCATACGTACGTCCACTTGATCACAATGATTTACTTTAGTCTGTGTTTCAGTAGTAGAAGATAGGAAATTTAAATTTAGTTTTTAGTTGTGTTCGAAAAAATAAAAAATTAAGAAAAGTTAGAAAATATGTCGCATATGTCAATATTTTGAAAAATAATTAGAAAATAAGTGATAAATGACACGTATCAGTTTCTCGTCATTTTCTAGAAAAAACTTTATTATATAAGAGTACTCAGGATTTCGCTAAAATATGATTACAAAAGAATATTCTGATCGTGGTATATTATACGTCTTTTCAAGGAAGGTAAAATAGTAAACGAGAAAATGACATCTACTTCCCCCATTGCCATCTGCTAATCGTTTGATTAATGGGACCAACTATTTATAGTACAATGTTCCATGTGATATGGGAGCAATTTTTTTGTTTTTTTGGTTTTTTTTTTTAAATGTCTTGTTACATGTGACACATGTAACATTCCACATCAGTTTGTTGAAACTGAAATGAAAGGCGTAACTATGCATTATGTTCAAAAGTACAACGTCAGATATTTTATAATGTGTCAGCGATACATATCTTATTATCAAACTATGCCTGATCCACTTCTTTGCAACAGAACATATGATATGCTATACATAAATCACCTTAGATCAGTGAAAGTTGAATTGAAATCTATATTTTTTTTCTTCTTCAAAGTATCTATTGAACAACTATCAATGATTGTAGATCTTAGTTTTTGTGTTTGTCATTATACTAATGAAAATGTGATGAGTGTATTTAACAGGTAAGAGTGTCAGGGTTGATGACAAATGCACCGTACATGTTGAACGTAGACTGTGACATGTATGCCAGTGAAGCAGATGTGGTGCGACAAGCAATGTGTATATTTCTGCAAAAATCAATAAATTCAAACCATTGTGCTTTTGTTCAATTCCCTCAAGATTTCTATGATTCTAACGCCGACGAAATGGTCGTCTTACAATCAGTTATATTTCTCTTCCTTTCTTTTTTTTTATTTATAAATTCTGATCACTTCATGTTATTTATTGATCAGTACTTAATCTTTGGTTCTTTATCTTTTTTTTTTTTTGTTATTGTTGAAATTAGTATTTGGGACGAGGAATTTCCGGAATCCAAGGACCGTTTTATGCGGGCTCAGGAGGCTTCCATACTAGAAGAGTTATGTATGGTCTTTCTCTAGACGATTTAGAAGAAGATGGAAGTCTTTCTTCATCTGCTACAAGTATGTATTACTGACAAATTTTATGCATATATTAGAAACCAATTAATGTTTTAGCATGCAGTATTCTAATGTTTTCCTTATTCTAACATTTCAACATATGTTCTGTTATTCATCTCACAAAACAGTTTTATAATATTTTTTGGTTCTTCTTAACTTTTTTATAGCCAGTATTTTTTGGTAATTCGATCCTCTATGCACGATACACAATTATTTTACTATTCATTCATATATGATATATCCCGGTTCTTGTTGTTTTATTTCATTAAGGCAAGATTTTGGCTGAGGAAAGTTTAGCGAGACATTTTGGGAATTCTAAAGAGGTGGTGAAATCAGTGGTGGATACACTACAGAGAAAATCAAATCCCCAAAATACCCTTGCAAGCTCCCTCAAAGCGGCTCACGAAGTGGGTGATTGTCACTATGAATACCAAACCAGCTGGGGCAACACCGTAATTCTCTTAGAAACTCCATTACTGTATACTGTAGACTATAATATAAACTTATATACTAGTATTTCACATTATAATAATGCGTTTTCTTATAATTAATAAGTTTTTGACTCATATATAATACAATGCATTGTGCATGTTATATATAAATCCTGCAGATCGGATGGTTATACGACTCAACAGCAGAAGATGCACACACAAGTATCGGAATCCATTCGAGAGGGTGGACTAGCTCGTATGTATCTCCGGAACCACCAGCATTTCTTGGAGCTATGCCGCCAGGAGGACCGGAGGCGATGCTCCAACAGCGGCGATGGGCGACAGGCCTACTTGAAGTCCTTTTCAACAAACAAAGTCCGTTGATCGGAATGTTTTCTCGTAAAATAAGATTTCGACAAAGTTTGGCTTATCTTTACGTTTTCACTTGGGGTCTAAGGTCGATACCTGAGCTCTTTTATTGTCTCTTGCCTGCTTATTGCCTACTCCACAACTCTGCCTTATTTCCTAAGGTGACTCCTTCTTGATCCCTCTTAAATTTTTTTGCGGTCTTCAACTCACACACATTAGAACAAGGACACATTAATTTATATCACAATCACTAGATTACATATCTCGGCCTCTCTTAATTAATATAGTTATAGGCAGGGCAGATCTAGAGATTGGTTTTTGGAAGGAGGGGCGCATAATTGAAATTGCTTAAAATTTTAAGGTTATAATTGCAAATAACAAAGGGGCATTAGTGAAAATATAGAAAATTTACATGAAATTTCAAAAATTTACCCGGAACAACTGCCCCCCTCTTGCTTCAAGTGGATCCGCCACTGGTTATAGGCATATACCTATTTCGTATTAGGCATATAGCTATTTCGTATCATTTATTGAGAGGAAAAAGTTTAATGTTTTGTTTTGTTTTTGTTTGTGGCTCTAGGGAATTTATTTAGGTATAATTGTCACGGTTGTGGGAATGCATTGTGTTTACACTCTATGGGAATTTATGAGCCTTGGTTTTTCAGTACATTCGTGGTATGTCTCCCAATCATTTTGGAGGATAAAAGCCACTAGTAGTTGGTTATTTAGCATCCCTGATATCATACTCAAGCTTCTTGGAATCTCAAAAACCGTTTTCATAGTCACTAAAAAGACTATGCCTGAGACCAAGTCAAGGTCTACATCCGAACCATCTCAACGAGAAGATGAATATTGTCCGAACCCCGATTCCGGTAAATTTGAATTTGATGGCTCGCTTTATTTTTTGCCGGGCACATTTATTTTGTTGGTGAATCTAGCCGCTCTAGCTGGTTATTCGATGGGTCTACAACGGTTGAGTAACTACGGAGGAGGTGGTTCAGGTTTGGCAGAGGCTTGTGGATGTATTTTGGTGGTTATGTTGTTTCGTCCATTTCTTAAGGGTTTGTTTGAGAAGGGAAAATATGGAATCCCATTGTCTACTCTTTCTAAAGCTGCCTTTTTAACAGTTTTATTTCTTGTTTTCTCTTTGGGAAAGTAGTATAGTGATATGGGTTTGTTATGCACTTATGTCAAATTTATCATGACATTGTTTCAATTAATAATGCTATTTATGCAATTAGTTTTCTTGATCATTATATCTTATAATTTTGAGAAATTCTCTCAAATAACACCAAATGATGTTTTTGTTCTATAATTAGTTCACATTTTTATTTAGAACAAAAATAGCATTTTATAAAGTTCATAATTTAAGATTTTTTGTTTGGGTTAATTATATTAGTATTTAGGGTATAGTTTTTAGGTGGTAGGGGGTAAGATTTAGGGTTTATGGCTTAGGATTTAGGGTTTTCTAAATCTTAAATCTTAAACCCTAAAAATGAGATGTTATGATTATCGTTTAATAAAAATGCTATTTATGTCCTAAATGAAAATATGTGCTAATTATTGAACAAAAATTATATTTTGTGCTATTTTTGAGAATTGCCCCATAATTTTTGCTATTTTAAGTGTGTAAACACGAACAATATATATATGCATGTCTATATCAGGATATCAATATATATATGTATATATATAAGTTTATGGACCAGCAAAACATTTTTGGTGTGTCAATTTGAAGTTTTCGAGTTTTCGACTCTCTATGTGCGCACATTATTGTTGTAAACAAGTTATCGACTGAATGGTATCATGACAAAAACTCAAGACATATAATATATAACTGGATTACGTTTCTCATGAGTTCTAAATTCTAATGTCCTATTAGTACATGTTATGCCTAATAAACCAAAATAAAATTTTCTTACTAATACACACTATTCACTGGTATAATAAGGTTTTACAGAGGATATTACTATATATGCATGTTTATCATTACAAATTATTGTTGTTGTTTAAGTTTTTTTTAATTTTAGTTTATCAACTAACCAAAATTGTAGACTAAATTATATATATATATATATAAGGTAAGTCTTTTATTTTATATTATCAACACTGAAAATTATTTATTTAGTATATATTAAGACAAAGATTTGTATGTAATATTTAACAGTTAATACCTTTAAGAATTTAATAATATTTGTATAAAATTAATATATCAAAAATAAACTTCTAACAATATGTATATATACACTATATATAAAAAAAAATTGTAACTCACATAGTCATATACCATTTTGTCAACAAATTTAATTATTAAAAAATTCTAATGTTCAATATAATAATAGAATTCTGATTTTATAATATATAAATTAATATCTATTTTCCGTAAGAAATTTTGAATATTCTGTTTCCAAAAAAAAGAAGAATATATATATGAATATATTAATATTCTAATAATAGTAAAATTTATTCACTCATAATATAAAGAACACCTAATTGACTACAGTACATAATTTACACAGAAAGTCCCAATATATCCGGGTCGAAAAATATCCAAACCTTGAGCATAATTACAGAATTGAGATTTTCTTCTTGACAGTGAAAATTTCTAGTTCACTGAAATATATTTCACAATAGACCTCATTACACATGGCAAGGATAAGATAAGTTAAAGCAGATTAAGTTTCTGTTTCCTCTGGTCAAAATGCATATTTAGATTTCTTTTTTTTTTAAATGTATATTTAATCCAAATCCAGGAGAACCAAAAAAAAAAAAAAAAAAAAAAAAAGAACTTGCTTTCCATATAGACATCCTTTGGAAGTATTATTAATTTTCAACTTTGCCAATTATGATTAGTTTTATTTTACTTAACAAAATGAGTCCATCGGGGGTAATTTTGTCAATTAATATTTTTGAAGCCATGCGTGCATTGCATTACTTAGTCTATATAAGCTCTTCTCCCACTCATCAACTGCCACAACACTTAGAACTGAATAAATTCTCAAGAGAGAAAAAAAAAAAAATACAAAGAAAAGAGAAAAATAAAGTGCCGGTGAGAGGATTTTCTCCGGCTAAATCCACTCCGAGAAAATGGTGAATCTACCGGATGATCTGTACGAGGACTACACTCAACTCAACTACTTGAGTTCGTCTTCCTCAGCTGCATCATCATCATCATTTGCTCCGGCTCCCACCGTCGTATTTCAGCCGACCCTAGGCTTGATTTGTCGGTGGATCACTGATCTTCGGAGTCCGAATCCATTCGTCTCTGATTTCGCACTGCAGAATCTCAAAAATGTAAGCACAAATATATATATACTCTTCTTCCTTGATTCTCATCATATTTTTTGCTATGATTTTACTTTGATTAATTTTTTTTTTTTCCTTTGTTCTCTCTGTTTTAATTAACATGCTTTTGAATATTTGAAATCCGGTGAACTGATTTAGTTTCCGAGAAAGAACTGTTTATTTCCGATTGGGGAAAATTCTTGAGATCTCTTTTTTCTTGCTGCATAGGTTAATGAATTTATCCTCATTTTTTGTTTTTGTTTTCTGTGTGATCATAAGGAAATTGTTGAAAATATGATGTTATCATAGTCTTAACATGTCATTATCAACTCCAAATCGTAGATCTTGTTCCTATCCAACTTAGATTTGGTTGCTTGGCTTGGAATCTTCTTGTTTTTAGGTCAATTTGGCCATCCTCGTGGATAATCACAATCTTGGAGCCTATAAGAAACATTCAATTGTCATTCTCTCTTTTGTTTGCATCCGAATTTGTCGATTATCGGCAATTTATCGTTAGATTGGCTTTTCGCGAGTTTTTTTAATGAGATCTTGCGATTTTTTTTCATCACAAGAAACATTCCGATGTTATTCGTATTTTGCTTGTATCTATTTGATGATTATTGGCATTATATCGTTCGAAATTTCAGTTGGTTTAGGAGATCTCGCGATCTTTCTCGTCATATATGATACATTCAATTGTTATTCCTCTTTTGTTTGTTAACATATGAAAATTATCGGCATTAGATCGGTTTCCGCAATTTTAGGTTTAGGAGATCTCTCGATTTTCTCATCATAAGAAAACTTTATCAAATTTTTAAAGGTTAAGGAGATCTCGCGAATTTTTAGGTTTACGAGATCTCGCGATCTTTCTTATCATAAGATCTCAAATTTCTCTACATGTTTCTTTCTCGTATGGCGATAGATAACAACGCGGATAGATAGCGTGTAGTCAAGAATTACAATATCTAGTTGTAAATTTCGATTCCTGCAAATCAATGCTTTGCATATTATTTTCCAAATTTTGGGTAGCAAAAAAATGATTGCCACTCATATTTGTGGCCCAACTTAAGTATAGAAATTATCTCGGTAAGACTCGCATATATGGAAAAACACAATTTCGCAATTTGGAAAACCGAAATTTCGTAATTTGGAAAACCGAAATTTCGTAATTTGGCTTGTTATGATCTTATCCGGTTTCTAGATATTTTCTCTAGTATTTCTTTAGATATGCAACATTTGACTATGCTTTTGTTGTCTATATGTGAGAACTATTTACTCAAAACTTTACCATTTACTCAAAACTTTAATTTATAATGTTGGAATGTCACAAGCTCATATATTAGTACGTTGGGACTTTAAAAACATTTTTGGAATGTTAAAAACTTATGTCTATCTTTTCTCCTATGGCAGCATAAGGATGACTTTGAGATCTTTCCGCGGCTGTTATGGAATTCCAATCATACTGTGAGCATGCTGTTGCAGGTTATATACTTTACTACTTTGGTTCCGAATATGATTAGTGCTGATTTGTTTTGCCTTTAAAAACCGCTTAAACTGACTAGAATTTTTCTTGATCTTGCCATCTTTTGTTGTAAATTTCTCTCACTTTTGAGTTTCATTCGATATCTGCAGGAGGTTACTCTCGCCTCCAGACACCTCTTAAGACTCATCCCACTTCCATATTTTCCTCCGTTTAATCCATCTCGAGTGTACAAGATTTTGCTTTTGTTCCAGGTTTTGTTTTTGGTCTTACACCTTTCTTCTTTCTTTGATAAAATCATTTAGGCCTTAACTGGCTCTCTGATGTCATCATCGTTTTTTTTTTCTTTTCTTGTTACAGAGCATAGCTCATGACCCAGAGACGAGAGCCCTGTTTCTTAAGGGTATTATTATTATGTCTTATAATTTCTCCCTTAGTGCAACAAATAATTTTTTTTATACTCATTTTGCTATATCATTGCTTATGTTGTGGTTTGTTGCTAATAGCTAAGATGCCACACTACTTTTATCCTTTGATGAACATTGGTCCTACCGATAAGCATCGTGAAATGATAAGGCTTAGTGCATTGGGTGTCATTGCTCATCTCTTGAAGGCGGTACATTACATATTCTAAAAAAGCTTTTGAAAATTTCCTTAATTCATCACTTTCTTTGAACATCTCACACTTTGTCTACAGCCACTAGACGGAGCTGCGATTCATTTCCTTATGGACTCTGGTGCTTTTAACTATTGCATTAGACCCCTTGAGATTGGCTCTCCAGAATCAAAAACAGTAAGTTTCCAATTTCACTAAAACTGAAAGCATTTCCAAAACTGATAACACTTTTGTTTCTTTTCAGATTGCTGTATTCATACTTCACAAGATTATGTCGACTGATGAAGGACTTCAGTACTGTGTGGTCTTGCCTGATAGGTTTTTCGTCATTGATGAGCTCCTTAAGAAGCTACTCATCTTTCTTGCCACCGTAGATAGACCTTATCCCAGCTTGTTGAATCTTGTTTTTGCTTGCTACGCCAAGCTCTCCTCCAAACCAAGGTTTTCTATTAATAAATACCTTTTGATCATGTTTTCGAAATGTTTAATTATACTTAATACAACAAGTTGAATTATCTGTTATATATGTATTAGGGCTCGCGAAGGATTAAGAAGATTCACTCCTGTCATGCTGTTGAATGGAACCTTCGCCCATCAACTTGCTGTAAGATTTGAAATCTTCTCTGTTTTTTGTTTTTTTTTGGATATTTGTATGGTTTTGGTCCATGCAGGGAATAATTAAAGATTAATGAGTGTGTACTGTTTTATTTACTGCAGGAGGACCCAGAAGCTGATAACTATAGGAAGCAGCTGATTCATAATCTGGAAAACCCAATTAAGTTGCCAGCAACTATGTTACATATGATGAATTGATAAGCACAACCAAATTACAGTCACAGACAAACAGGCTTATTACGCTATGCGTAACGGTCCAGTTATAACTCCAAACAAAAACTTATGTCGTTGTTGTTGTTTGTTGTATGGTTTAATTTGCTTCTTTTAATACTCTCTTTCGACATTGTTGTGACTTTTTGGAAATACTTTTCAAAGCGATTTCCATTTGCTTTTCTAAAAAGTTGTTTTTTTTTTCCTTCCATTTCTTCATGTTTATTATCATAATCGTTTTTACTTGCAGGAACACATGGAAACAGAAAAGTTTAGGAATATTTAGTTTAGATCCCAAAGCTTCATGTTTGACAATTAGAGTAAAACCTTTCCAATGTTGAGGTTGCGGAAGTTGTGGTTTTGAGTTCCTCTGAGTTGGTTTAACCAATGTAGGAGTTTTAGAAAAGGGTCAAAATTCGAGTGAACCACTCAAAGCAGAGTCTCGAATCCGCTCGGTTCTCCAATTTTCCCCAACTGATTCCCTGCTCGGGTTTCGAACACAGATCCCCGGATCTAGTATGGCCAAGTATACGGCGGCGCTAAATGTCGGACTGGCACCTCACGGAGGCCTTTGCTGTTTCAGCGTCTCCGCAGCCTCTTCTCAACATCCCCAAAGGTAAATTGACAATTGCCCTTTATTGGATGTTGCTTGATAGGCTGTAAAGTTTACTACTTTCCCTGAGGAAATGAGCAAAAATTACTACTTTTTTTTCATATTTGTTATTGTTAACATCTGGAACTTGGAAATTACTAGTAATTGGTTTAAATTTTGCTTTTTTTTTCTGGTGCTTGAGTGATTCAGCTTCAAGAATTGTATCTCATGAGATCCTCCCAGTTTAGTGTTGTTGTTTCTCTGATTGTTTGGTTTGATAAGTAATCAATGATCAGTTTATGATATCTGAAGCTATAGTTTTGATAATCGGATTATAGAGATTTGTAGTTTGCAGGCTTACTGTTTTTGTTTAAACTAACTACTTAGTAATAACCAAGTTTGAGTCTTTGAGGTCTGACTTGTGCGTGTGGTTGAGCATCTCTGGTTTACTTGTTGTTGCAGTCATCATATTGAATGTGTATGTGTTGTGTTTTATATACCTGATCCGATTTTGTATGATTCACTCTAATGAATTCATGGAGGTTGATAATGTTGTGTCCATAATGCCTTGTGATCATTGCTTCTTTATCTATTTACAAACTTCTTTATTTTGATCACAAGGCATTATGGACACAACTCATGGAGGCATTACAACTCTTGTTCCTCTTCCTCATTGGTAGATGATGGCTTTATAGATATAAAAATAATAAGTATTACTTTTAATTTTGTTGATGTTTTAGGTTCAATGGATCTTTTGTTTTGCTTCTCAGATCCAACTCTATCTCCTCCCACTGTCCTTGGAAATCCCAATGCCACCACCACACCAACTAGACCTTTTTTTTAAATAATCTTCTTCTTTCCATTATATTTAATTATAACCCCCCTTCAATTTAGGCTTTGTTTCTATGCCTTTTCTTTCCTGTAATCTGGGTTTTTTGTGGGTCCAACTCTCTCTCTCTCTTGATTTCAACAACTTGGCAACTTCATTCAATTTCAAGTTCCAAAACAAATGAGAGAGAGAGAGATAGAGATAAAATAATTATTTATTGTTTTCATGAGTTGGTTAGGTGCTCCTCCAATTCCAATTGGCTATCTCTCTATCCTCTCCTTCCATTTATACTCTCAGAAAATACAACAAAAATCAAAAGGCAAAGACACACAATAATACTGTCTAAATGCTTCTCTACTTTTTCATCACTTGTCTCTCTTTCTTTTTCTTTGCTAAATCTCTTTCCCTTCCTCCATGGGCATCTAAATCCAAAACTTTGCTCTCCTTCCACTTCAAGAATCCATTCATCAACACCTTACATCCAACCACACACGATCCATCCTCTCCGATGGTTGACCAAATGTCAGTCCTTGACCTCCCTGACCTTGCTCTTGACTGCATTCTTGACCTTCTTCCACCCTCAGGACTCTGTAGCATGGCTAGAGTTTGTAGCTCCTTGAGGGAGAGATGTGTCAGTGATCATCTATGGGAGAAACACTTGAAGACCAAATGGGGCAAAATCCTTGGCCCTGCTGCTCAAAGAGAGTGGCAATGCTATCTTTCTTCCACATCATATCATCTTGATTCTTCTCATCACCAAACTAGGCATCTTGGTTTTGCCAAAATCATTTCTCTGATCCGATCTATTTCCTCCATTTTCCGAGATGATAAACAGAGAAAGAGGTTTTCATCTTCTCTGCCTCTTGATTCAAGCATGAGCTGTTACCTCTCCCTTGAAACAGGTCGTTTTTGGTTCCCAGCTCAAGTTTACAACCGTGAGGTAATTAATTCATAAACTTAGTTGCTCCATTTAATGGGTTTGATTAAAGTAGTGATGGCTTTCTTTTTTTGGTGTAAGAACAGAATGGGCATGTAGGGTTCATGTTGTCATGCTATGATGCCGAGCTCAGCTATGATACTCACACTGATACTTTCGAAGCCAGGTAATAAGATATCTGATGTTCACATTTGACACAATCTTTTTGCTTGTTCTTCATCAGAAGTTGACTTTTATTGGGAAACTTTAGGTATCCACCACATGGGAGAAGAGCAGTTGCGGTTGAAAAAGGTGTGACATGGGATAGACTAAGAGCAGCTCCCATAGATGCATCACCTCATAATCTCTATGTGTCAGATTCTTTGAAAGAGTTGAAACCTGGAGATCACATTGAGATCCAGTGGAGAAGGAACAAAGAGTTCCCATATGGTAAGTAATGAATCTATGATGCTTGTTGTGGTTTGAACATAAACTGGTTCTGAAACAAGCTTGTGTGATGTTGTTGTGTAGGATGGTGGTATGGTGTTGTTGGCCACTTGGAATCCTGTGATGGAAATCTCAACCATTGTGATTGCCATCTTAGCGGTGAGTTCTCTCAGAGCTTCTTCATCTTCTGTGGTTAAGAAAATAGAGTCGTGGCTGGTTGTTTTAAAATTGGCTGTCATATTCTATGCTTTTACTACATTTCATTAGCTCACAAAGTCCATTTAAGTTGAAAAGGGTGAACATTGAAGAGATCCAATTCAAGCAGTGCCTTTTTAATTGCTAAGATTGGTCCCCAAAAAGACAAATGATGATGATGATGAGATATGTCTTGATTTTCTTCGACATTTTGATAAATGTGTGTCTTCATTTGATGTTGAAATCTCTATTTTTGTCTCCTCATCGTTGAAATCTACATTACCAATGGTGGTGGGGACTCAACAATGATTCTTTTGTCTCTTTATCATTACCAAAAAAAAATCTCCTTTTGCTGGCACATTGCATCACCACATAAAAAGTAGAAATCAATTAGAAGAGAAGATAATATATTTTG